>QRDG01000239.1:0-16761 GCA_012064385.1 Puccinellia tenuiflora | reverse complement strand
TGACGTTCGTCGTTCTGCGATCGCCCTTTGTCTTGCAGCGATTTAGGTGCAGAATCGAGAAGTCTCTGCATGTTTTATTTTCGGCGGCGAGAGGCTTTTGACGTGTTTGTGTCTAAACTCATAGGCGTCACACCGAGGCAATAAGGAACAAGGTTGTACATTGCCGACATAGATGAAATAGTCGGGCGATGCACTTATGTGATGGTTTTCATATACTCCACATGGCCGACTTTGATGAGGCGGTCGTTGCCATGGTTGTCATGATATCATATAGTCTCTCCATGGCCGACGTTGATGAAGCGGTCGTTGCCATGGTTGTGTTCTCCGCATGACCGACGTTGATGAGGCGGTCGTTCCATGGTTGTATGCATGCTCTACATGGTTGACGTTGATGAGGCAGTCGTTACCATGGTGTGCACCACATGGCCGAGGTTGATGAGGCGGTCGTACCATGATTGTAAAGATTCATATAGTTGCCTCCGCATGGACGACGTTGATGAGGCGGTCGTTACCATGGTGTGCACCACATGGCCGAGGTTGATGATGCGGTCGTACCATGGCTATAAAGATTCATATAGTTGCCTTCACATGGACGACGTTGATGAGGCGGTTGTGCACGCCATGGTAGTAAAGATTCATACATGACCGACGTTGGTGAGGCGGTCGTGTCATAATAGCAAAGATTTATACATGGCCGACGTTGATGAGGCGGTCGCGCCATGATAGTGAAGATTCATACATGGCCGATGTTGGTGAGGCGGTCGTGCCATGATTATGAAGTGGATTCTAGCATCCTAATAGATGATCTAGAATAACTTGCTCTTTTTCATGAAACAAATCAATGAACGGATCTGATCTTAGAAAATATCTTACCCTCTGGAGAAACCAAAAGGATAGGCGCAGCATGGCCTCCGGTATGTCGTCGCGGCTCTGGTGCTAAAACTATCTATATCTTTGCTGGAGGTGTACGAGAGCATATGAAAAGAATTGGTGCAAGCCCTGCCACTCATTGCCGTATTTTTCTCCGCGTAGAGCACCCCGTAGCCTGGCGGCCGTGCGGCCGTGTGCGTTCTCCCTTGAGCCAGGGGCGTCTTGGCGTTTATATAGGCGTCGCACCGAGGCGATCGATGCTTGGAGATCAAGCTGATTGAAAACCGCGTGGCCGTTTAAACTCTGCTACCTTATCTCGACCAGGTTGTTGTGTACGTGACGCCAGCCATGAGCTCAGCCGTAGAAAATACCGTTCGTAACTGGCTACCCAGATAGTCAGGTCCAGTAGCGTATAGACTCGATGACTATGGGCTTATCCATTCTCTCGTGTAGAATTCTTCTCATGCCTCGTATTTGCATGGGTGTAGGATTCTTGGTATGCATGCATCGTATTTACATGGGATGGAACAACTTGACGTAACACGTAAGCCAAACAATTAGAAACCTGCTAGCTCGTCTATGATTCAATACTTCTGAAGATTATATCTCTTAAATGTGACGAGTCGAAATATTAATCTGTTTGCACTATCACCACGGGGACAATGAACTCTATGAAAGGAGTCCAATATCATATCTATGTTCTTTTATGAAAATACATTTTGATGCTTCTTGGACCCACATGTCATAGCTGAGAGCTATGCTAATTTAAATTCATATTATGAATTCTTGGTACAAAAATTCGTCAAACAAATGCCCCCCCCCGCTGAGTGTAGTGGATGCGCGAAGCGGCAGGCGGTAGACTCGGGGAAATAATCCACGCCAATGATTTAGCGATGATAGGTGATATGAAAATATTGTTCAAAATTATGACGAATAGATCATGCCATTTTTTGGGAAGGCCGGGAAGTATTCCCGTTTTACTCCATTGTGACCATGTATTTGGTGTCAGCCAATGGACTATACTAATATACGATTCTCAGCATTGAATCGTATTTTTTCATCTGATAGCAAATACCCATGCTATTTTCTATTAAACATCCATAAGGATGAGTACAATTACAATGGAATACGGCGAAAAACTCATGCGATATGCTAAGAGAAGAAATCTCCAAGAATACCCGCCGAGTGTAGTGCATGCACGTAGCAGTAGGTGCTAGACTCGACGAAAATAAATAGATCATGCTAGTATTTTAGCACGGATCGGTGATATGCAAACATTGCACAAAAATATGGCGAATAATTCATGCCAATTTTTTTTTGGTAAGAACGGAATGCATTCCTGGTTCACTCCGTTGCGACCTTGTATTTGATGATAGCCAATGGACTATACTAAGATACGATCCTCAGTCTTGAATCGTAGTTTTTTGTTTCATTCGATAGCGCATGGCCATGCTTTTATTTGATGAACACCGATAAGGGTGAATACAATTATATGGAATACGGCGAAATACTCATGCCATATGATAAAAGATACATCTTGTCTCTTTTTTTACTCATTCCCATCGCGACCATTTACAACATGGTGCCAGCCGATGGTATAAATCTTCGCTTTGCCAGAAAATTGACTTGTGCGAAGAAATAATTTATCAAGTTAGATGCGACCATAAAACGATGAGTGGTGCCAGCCATCAGACTTGAAGGATTTCACAGGTTAACACTGACCGCACTGGCATGTCTCACTGCTCCCATAAAAATTTCCGAGTTTGGTGCGATCATAAAAATAAACGATGCCAGCCATCAGACTCGAAGGGTTTCACAGCTTGGCACTGGACGCACTGGCGCGCCTCGCTGCTCCCATAAAATTTGAAGTGTCGGAATGTCCTCGACGATGTAGATAAACTAGGAGATGATGATGCCCCCAGTGTCGCTGCTATCATTGCTGGAGGGATGATGCCCCCAATTTCGCTGCTATGATTGCTAGAGGGATAATGCCCCCAGCGTCAATGCATATGTTGATGAAGAATGCTAGTTGTTGGATAAGTGTCAACGCTATCACACATGACGTGCGATGTTGCTCGCATATGAGTACCTTTATGACCACTGCACAATACTATTTAGAAAGATAATGGATCATGAAAAATAAATAAGAATGGCAAAAGAAAACCAAAGAAAATAAAGTTTTGTTTTGTTTTGGGGTTTCGGCTTTTCCGTTAGACACTAGCTATGAGTGTGACATCAGAAAAGGCCGCCGAAGTACTCGGTCATCGGGAACCGTCGAAAAACCATGACGATTGTAACTCAACCATATTTCATAAATGAGTGTATGAGTGGGAGAGGGTGATGTTCTTGGGATAATCCCGAGAGGCAACGGAAAATCGTACTCTAGCTCATCAGGGTAATGAGTAGCCCCACAACTCCACCATGTTCCTTTCCATGTCTCAAGAACCCAGAAACATGGGTGAGGAGAAATCAGGGTATGTGGTTTGGGACAAATGGCTTGTAAAAGTTTGTCATGCCATTTTTTTTGAGGGGTGGTGAATGACTATCAACTGCCTTCTCTCAAGTGGTTCCCATGCTGCACAAAATTTCTGGACTTGCTTCTGGTGTTGATGGAGATTTTGTTTCCTTGAATACTTGGAATTTTTTTATGGAACTACTCTCTTTTTTTTGATATTTTTTTGAACTTGTTTGGAGATTGCCTCAAAATTGTGCTTCCTTGAACTTGCTTGGAGATGCTTGACTTTTCCTTAGGGAACCACCTTGAGAATTTGGAAGGTAGCCACCCATCTTGGTGGACTAAACCCTCGGGCATATTATGTGGAGCTTTATGTTGGAGCGCCCCAGAGTTGTCAGGAGGCTACGCACCAAGGCCAACTTTTGCTGGGATGGGCAGCCCTTTCATGATCTGTTTCTAGGGTCTGTCCCGGGGCGCGGTGTCTCCGTGAACCCGAGACACATCCGGGAGCATGGGGGTGCAGGCCCTCATTACTCAGAAGTCACCCAAGCAGTCTTTTCTGCAACCTCTCGGAACATGTATATGGTGTGTGTTGTGTGTCGTGGGTGTAGGTGCCGCTCCACTTACCACAAGTTACATCATGCTTCCACTAGACAAGTCATAAGGCAGCCAAACCATCTCTCACGAGCTTAGTGTTACTGGGAAAAGCCTTTTACTGTAGGACAACAATGTCCATGGTTTGGGAAAACATTTTTTAATCAGACATGAAAAAAATAGTGAAAAAAGAGAGAAATGATGATATGCGGAGAAGATCACGCGTAATATTTCTTTAGGAACCTCCCATTAATAGGTGGCATTGGATGTTCCCCTTCTTGATTAATCAGCTGATAAGCACCGCTGTCGCATACTTGTTCAATAACAAAGGGCCCTTCCCATTTAGGTTCAAGCTTTCCTTTAGCTTTACCTTTTATCACAATGGGGCGCATAAGTACAAGAACCGGTTCTCCTTTACGTAAAACTCGGAGTTTTACAAGTTTATCATATGCACGAACCATGTTTTGATGGTATAGTTCTAAATCTTGAAGTGCATTGAGTCTATCTTCTTCCAAGGAATCCAGCTGTTGGCATCGTAGCCGGATTTTTTCATCTTGGGTAATCTCGTCATGGATGGCCACTCATAGAGACGGAAGCTCCACCTCTAGAGGAAGAACCGCCTCACTCCTGTAGAGTAAGGTGTTTGGCGTAGCTTGAGTTGGTGTACGGACCGTTACACGATAAGTCCATAGTGCTTTGTAGAGGCGATCATGCCAGTCACGATGGTGCTTGTATACTGTCTTTTTCAAGATTTGGCCAAGAGTTTTATTAAATGCTTCAATTAACCCATTCTCTTGTGGATAGTATCATGTAGAATAATTCCACTGGATTTTATATTTGGCCATGAATTTGACCATCTTATGCGACTTAAAAGCCTTTGCATTATCCGAGATAATGCGATGCGGGACACCAAAGCGATAAATGATATTACACTCCAGAAAGTTTATGACATTGTCACTTTTGACTTCGCTTAGTGGTACTGCTTCTGCCCATCTGGAAATATAGCCTGTAGCAGCAAGTATGAATTTATGTCCCCTAGATGATGGAGGATCAAATGGACCAACAACATCTATACCCCAGGCATCAAACGGTCATGCGGGTACAATTGGATGTAATGGAACTGGTGGTTGGTGCTTTATAACACCATGGATTTGGCAACTATGACATGATATTGCTACCTTAAGGCAGTCTTTCATGATCCCAGGCCAATAGTAGCCGCATAGCTTGATACAATGATACATTTTTGGACCACTTTGATGCCCACCGCACACACCATGATGGACTTCTTTTAAAATTTGATCTTCTTCACTTCTGGACACACACCTTAGAAGCATCTCATGTCCAAAGGAACGCCAGTACAAAGTTCTTGCTTTAACTACTTAGGAAGGTGGGCGTCGCTGCAACCCGCGCCTTTATCATTTGGGAGTATCCAATGATTAAAGTAATCAAGGAATGTCTTGCGCCAATCATCCTCACCACTCGTGCTGGCCACGACACGGGGTGTACTTCATTCTCTTGTGGGATTAATTCTAGGACAGCTGGAAGAAGCCATCTTTCTTCTATTTGTACTTGCGCAAGTTTCCCTTCAGGTAGCGCTAAAGATGATGCAAGTTTAGCGAATGCATCCGCAGAAGCATTCTTTCTTCGTGACATGCAATATTTGGATGTGTTCGAATTGCTTCATGAGGACCTGGGCTGCCATGTGATATGGCACCAATACTGGCTTACGTACCTCGTATATATTATTGACTTGTCGTACGATGAGCTGAGAATCACCATATACTAGAATGATACGCACATCCATGTAGAGTGCTAGTAGAAGGCCAAAATGAAGGGCTTCATATTCTGCTTCATTATTAGAGCACTCCTCTTTGAGAAGAGAGAAAGAGTGATATATGGTTTCCCCTTGAGGTGTTTTGACAACCAAACCAGCGTCAACACAAAGTCTTGCTTCGCTATCAGGATCCTTCTCTATGTGAGAGGCTCCATCAAAATATAGTTCCCATTAGGACTCAATGTCGATGATAAATACTTCCTCGTCAGGCAGCTCGACAACCAATAGGGAGTCTCCATGTACATGATGCACAAGGTAAGAAACACTTAATTTGATGAACATATGCCTTGTTTCCATTGGAATTTTGAAGAGGAGGTGAAAGCCTAAAACTTCATGGTAGAAAATTGTATACTCAAGGAAAGTAGATTGTAGCAAATGTCTTGCCTTGAAGAAAGTGTTGTAGTGAAAGACCATACTACATATAAGGAGTGTGGGTAGCGAGTGCTGCTACTTGATGAAGCTAAATCTTTGCTCCCATGAATATATATGTGTGGTGAAGGATTGTACCACTTCACATTATAAATTTAACAATTACACAACGACCATATTACTGCTACGGTACCAACCGGTGGAATCAAATGATTTCACATTCCACATTAACCGCGGTGGTCTGCTTCACTACTCCCCACATGATAGGGAGGGGAGACATACAAACACAAGTTGTGTGTGACACATTCTCGTTTAGTCATGATAGGAAGACAACTCGAGAAAAGGATGTGAGTTTCTTCGGTATCATGATTGACAAAGAGGAAAAAATACAGCCATGCGAATACTCTGTACATAGAATGAACCCCTTGGTCCTTTTATTTGTAACTGTCTTGATCCATTAAACAAGATCATTCAGGTCAAGTAAAAATGTGTTTGTGCTTGTGAGTGAGACACATGCAACTAAACACATATACTATAATAAGCAAGCCTTGCCATGTACCACAACTTTGGGTTATCCCTTTCGACGCCCACTTTTTGAGAACCATATTCGAAAACATGGTAGGCATATAGCTCTTCTCATAAGAACCTTGCATGGTGTATCAGCATGCCGTAGAAAAATAAGTCATGCCCCCAGTCATTAGGACAGACTAGAGATATATCAAGATGATAAAATTGCTCCCAAACTATGGTTGCTCAAGGGGCTTTATTTCTGGGTCATCCCACATGATCACTCTGTAGTTTGAATGCTACAAGAGGAAACGAGTATGGAGTTGTAAGCTTATTTAAGCATGTAAAGACCTGGTGCATTGTGCATATGATGTCAGCTGCGAGGCATCTTAATCACAACCATTCTTTGACCATGGGTGATAGGTCCTTCTGGGCAGTTAAACATTGTACCACCAACATTTGTATTCTTGGTAAGCACTTTCTCTTATATATCACAGGTATCTATGATCATCGATGAATCATATGCTGATATATAGGTGTCATCATGCTCACGCCATTGGGATAGATCGACTTAACTATCATCTTATATGAAACGTAGAGCGGGCTATCATGCATCATTCCCTGCATCCCAATAATTGGAATAATGAACCAGTGCCCTTGGGAGTATTGAAAAATTTACCCCTTTTCTTTTTGGTGAAGTTGGGTGGATGTATAACCTTTTTGCATGAGAATGCCAAGGAGGAAGAGGTTAAACTCAAGTAGGCATGAATTCACAAAATGCTTCATGACCTCTTCGGTAGTGATGGTAGAGGAGGACTCAGCCTTGACAGGGAATCCTTCGATTAGTACTCCACCATGTAAAATAAATTCATGAGATTTATTACGAAGCATCAAGTTACAAGAGCGAGCTATCCATCACAGGTGTGATAGATCCCCTTTTTAAGCACGCATTCACCCATGTACGGGAACTCGGCGTCTCGGTTTATTTTATTCTTGCGTGCACCATCTCATTGACTTTCATATGAGCGAGACCATGAGTCATATTCCGACGAGTTGGTCGCCTTTGACTATAATATGAGGCAGATGAGGACCTCCTAGGAGGTGCCTTATGATCATGTTGTGGATGACACCTAGAAATACTTCGTGTTTGTGGACATGAGGCCACAAACTTGAAATCTTGATATGTTCCCAACATGGGGTGACAGTTGTGTCAAGAGTGAGTAGTGATCGGGAGCATGTTGCCTTGGCGTATCCCCAACCCTTGAAGATGGTTCACAGTCTTGTTTATGTCGTAGCTCTCTGAACTAACATTGAAGCTGTTGCAGTGTACTACTTTTTAGGGAAATTGCACGCCTCTACAATCAAGGCTATGAGTTCCTCTATTGTTTTGGTGCAGCAATTTTTTCTTTTCTTTTTGAATATCCAATCATGGACTCAGCAGAACAAATGGATGTCAGATACTACATCGAATTGTACTAGATCATACTTACATGTTCGATGACTGCCATGCATGAGAGGTATCGAACCAAACTGGATCAAAGTTGCAGCCCGGGTATGACTCATGGCTTGCGCAACAGTGATGGTAGGAAAGAAATCACCAACGATAGGGAATTCTTCGTGTTAGTATATTGCCGTATGAAACGATTTTAAAGCAATACGTAAGCATTGGCCACGTATATATTCATCATAAATCTCCCACCGTTCCTCCCTAGTAACCTGGAAGTTCTTCTCAGATACAAGGAAATGATTCAGTTCTAGAGCCAAAGATCGTAGTTCTCGAACGAGCACTCGAAAAGATTCTGGAGGATCCTCGTGATTAGGTATTCTGTATGGGCTATTTTTTGCTCGGCCATCACACACAATGCTTCGAATGACCAACCCGATGAGATCAATTCTTTTCTTTTTCTACAGGTTGGATGATACCAGGGAGGAACAGAACGTGTGAGCTATGCACACATATATTTGTCTCACGAAAAGTGCATAGAGTAGCACAACGTGCATCGACCATGCATGCAGGTATTTTCTTTTTCAACAAAGGAGCCTATGCAGCGACTCCATGTACTTGTGAACAAAAATGCTTCGTGTAGACAGAAGCACTGATATTATTATGAAGAACTTTCACACTCGGCATTTAGCCAGCATGAGAAAAATGGACGACGATCGGAGCGCAGCAAAGATGGGAGGAGAATCATGTCCCACCGGGCGTGCCAATTTTGTTTCGCTGAAAATTAGCGGAAACGCCACCCCTGGGTAATAGGGGTTTCCTATATGCGTACATGATTGTACAAGTTGTGGGCGTGCCATCTTGCTAATTAAAACAAGAAATAAAATAAAGGGAAACAAAAAGACAAAACACCAAATATGGGAACACTGCATTTTATTCATATCATTGCATTGTACAAATACAATTATGGATTCCCATAAAACTTCTATTCTTGCCTTCTGCGTCGCGCTCATGGAGTATCTGACTTAAGAGATTGTGTCGTTCGCTGATTCCCGACGCTTTTACAAGCATCCGGTTAATTACATCCATAGGATAAAACCCGCAGAATACCTCCGATTAAGCTGCACTGATGGTCGTCGTCATGTTTGGATTGCTCATCCATATGCATTGTGATATTGGTGAAAATATGTGCGGGTTGCTGTTGTTTCGCCGATACCCGGTCACGTGTGCTATCGCCATGTTGGTATGACAACAGGATATGTCGATGAAGAGGATGACTATCGCCTCGTCGGTACCCCAGTCATGTAACGCCCTAAATTCATCATGCGGACATGTATGTTGCTATCGACTCGTCGGTACCCACAAAGATGTGTCCGTACCCGTTGGTTGTAGACATGTAGATAGAGTAGTGACACGGCCTCGTCGGCACTTGGCCATGGTTTCGTCTAGCCTCGTCGGCACTAGACGGATGGTGGAAATAATGTGAAGATGGCCTTTTTCTCAATCAACACTCGGCCAAGATGTCAATATAGGAAATATCACATATGCATGTTGGATGATGCTTTTCTGATATATTAATCTCGCATCCTTGTGGGAGCAAGATCAATGTTGTGTATATGATCTTCGCCTCCTCGTGAGGGGCGGTGTAGAGGTGAATATGATTAATCATGCCCCCTTGTGAGGAGCAAGATTAATGTCGATGATCTGACTTCTTTGTATTTGGCCGTAGCCGCTTACGCTCGTCATAGTTGAACAGAGCCACGGCTGACCACTCTTGTAGGTAGTCCCGCGCTCATGTATATTATAGCCGATTTCATCCCATCGGGAAGCTTTGATTTTAGCCTCTCTTCGACGGTGAAATTTGGCGTTGTGCGAATGTTGCTTTCGGCACTTAGCCTTTTTCCAGATCGATCGGCAACGAGAAAACGTGTATGCCATATAATAGTTCTTCCATAAAAAAAAAATCAAGAAGTCAAGATCTGATAATATTACTTATCGACGGAGAAACGACTCGCATGTCGCTCCATGGCCGTCACTGAAAAACACCGCGGGAAATGATCATCCAAGTAAGATCTGAATATTACTTATTGATTGAGTTTGAGTTGATTCGTTAAAGACGACATCTCGAGTAAGATCATCCAAGCAAATAAGAAGCTGATCATATTCCCGCGGTGTTTCAGTGACGGCCATGGAGCGACATGCGAGTGTTTCTCCGTCGATAAGTAATATTATCAGATCTTGACTTCTTGATTTTTTTTTATGGAAGAACTATTATATGGATACACGTTTTCTTCGTTGCCGATCGATCTGGAAAAAGTCTAAGTGCCGAAAGCAACATTCGCACAACGCCAAAATTCACGTAGAAGAGAGGCTAAAATCAAAGCTTCCCGATGGGATGAAATCGGCTAATATAATGAGTGCGGGACTACCTACAAGAGTGGTCAGCTGTGGTTTTGTTCAACTATGACGAGCGTAAGCGGCTATGGCCAAATACAAAGAAGTCAGATCATCGACATTAATCTTGCTCCTCAGAAGGGAGCATGATTAACGGAAATCCTTTCGGGTCATGGGTGCATCTGCACCCATGACCCAAAAATAACCATTTTCCAAATGTCAAAAAATTCCAAAAATAAATATGGGATAGTTCAACATATTTCATGTTAGCAAAAAAAATCCGCGGTGAAAAGACATTTTGTGCGACCTGTGCAAAAAGACAATCCGGATTGCTACAAAAGATTTGTACGAACATGGTTTTGTCTTTTTTGCACAGGTCACATAAAATGTCTTTTCACAGCGAAATTTTTTGTGCTAGCACTAAAATGTTGATGCATATTGAGCCGAGCGTCTGTGAGCGTCTGTGAGGATCCCGGCGATGCTCCGGTATGTGGTCGCATCCGTCGTGGAGCCGGGCTGTTCTTGGACAGCTTGAAGCGCGGCTCCATGGGCACCTGGCAGGGGTTGGACCCGGCCATCCCTGCCTTCTTCAGCAGCTTCTGGGCATAGGCCGCCTGCGAGATGTCGATCCCGCTTGGCCCTTGTCGGACCTCAAGCCTAGTAGTAGCTCAGCAGCCCGAGGTCGGACATCGGAACAGGCTCTGCATCTCCAACTTGAACTTTCGATGTCGCTGGAGTCGGAGCCCGTGATCACCAAGTCGTCGACGTAGACTCTGATGAGGAGTCGAGTCAACCTCGTACCCCGATGTACATGCCATGCTCCAACTCGCACCTGGTGAAGTCGAGCTTGATGAGGCATGCGTCGAGCTTGGTGTTCCATGCCCTTGGCGCCTGCTTGAGGCCGTAGAGCACCTTGTCGAGTCGGAGCACCAGATGCTCCTTCCCCTTTGCAGCGAAGCCGGCTGGCTGCTGCACGTACACCTCTTCCTCCAACTCGCCGTTGAGGAAGGCAGACTTGACGTCCATGTGGTGGACGTCCCAATCCGAATCCGGCCACCGCCAGCAGGAGTCGGATTGACTCGAGTCAGGCCACAGGAGCGAAGACTCGTCGTAGTCGACCCTGTGCCTCTGCACATAGCCCTTCGCCACCAGGCGAGCTTGTGCTTAAGGACCTCGCCATGCGCGTCCTTCTTCACCTTGTAGACCCACTTCAGGCCGATCGCGCGGTGACCGGTGGTAAGGTGGTGAGCCGCCAAGTCGAGTTGGCCTCGAGGGCCTCGCGCTCCTCCTGCATCGCACGCCTCCAGCTGGCGTCCGCTTGGCCTCATCGAACAAGCCAGGCTCTTCAGAGGCAAGGAAGTGAAGCTCCTCGTCCGGCCTCCTGAGCCGGACCTGCGTCGAGCATGTTCTGCAGAGTGCGGAACCGTGCTCGAGCTCGGTGTCGTCTTCTGCATCAAGCATACTCGCATACCTTGATGGAGGCGTGACGAACTCGATGCCAATGAAAGCCGGACTCAAAGACTCGGCTGTCGGGTACCCCGATGTTGTTGGAGAACCGGCTGGGGGCGACTCACTCCCGGCTCCTGGAGTTGGGGAAGTCGGACCTGGAGAAGGCGGCGAGTCGGGTCCAGGACCCGCACTCTCGTCCCCTGGAGTCGGCTGCAGCTCGAACACCATGTGCTCGACCGTGAAGGAGTCGGCTCCAAACGTGTTCACTGGAGAGTCCGGCGAACTCCATCCCAACGCGCGTTCTCGTCGAACACCATGTCGCGGGTGATGGTGACTCGGCCTCTAGCCGGGTCGTAGGCCCGATAACCCTTCATGCCGGGTTCATACCCATGAAGATCATCGGCTTGCTGCGATCATCGAGCTTCTTCAGCCCGGATCACGTCTCTCTGACATGCACCATGCACCCGAACATGCGCATGTAGTGCCCATCCAGGCTTGCGGCCATGCCAGGCCTCGAACGGCGTTATGCCGTCCACGCTCTTGGTCGGCGACCTGTTCAAGATGAACACGGCCGTCGACACTGCCTCACCCAGAACTTGCCGGCGACTCTCTGGCCTCAGCAGACTACGGCCATGCCCCAATCGTCTGGTTGCGTCGCTCCACGATGTTGTTCTGCTGCGAGGAGTAAGGATCCGTCAGGTGACACTCCACTCCGATCTCCGCGCAGTATGGCGTGAAGGACCCGGTGGTGAACTTTGCCTCCGCGATCCGTCCTCAGCGTGCGCAGCTTGCAGCTGGACTCTGACTCGGCTCCCGCCTGAGTCGGATGATGGCGGTTGCGGCCTCGTCCTTCATCGCAAGAAAAGCGAGCCACATGTACCGCGTCAGGTCGTCGACAAGCAAGAGGAAGTACCTCTTGCCACTTGGAGTCGCCGGGGTGATCGGCCCGCAGAGGTCACCATGGACCAGCTCGAGTCACTCCTTCGCCCGGAACTTCGCCTGCTTGGTGAAGGAGGCTCGCCGCTGCTTCCCTGCTAGGCAGGCGTCGCAGAGCTGGTTCACGTGCTCCACCAGAGGGAGGCCACGCACCATGCTGCCTTTCGTGTGTCGGCGCAGGCTGTCGAAGTTGAGGTGCCCGAACCTCGCATGCCAAGTCCAGGCCAAGTCGGCACCTGCGTGCACTGCCAAGCACACCGGCTGGGTGACCTCGCGCTGTCAGCTTGTACATCCGGTTCGGCTCCCGCCTGACCTTCACCAGGAGCTGTCGCTCCCTATCACGCACTCGGAGGAGCCCATCCTCGATCAACACCTGGCAGCCATCTCGTCGAACTGGCCCAGGCTGATGATCTGCGTGTTCAACCGGGGTATGTAGTACACCCCGGTGATGGCCCGGTGCTCGCCTGACTTGCAAACAAACAGCGCCGTCCCTTGCCCGCAGATGTCGACTCGCGAGCCATCGCTGAACTTGACGGTTCCGACGATGCTGGTGTCGAGTTCCGCAACGCGGTGCGGTCACCAGTCATGTGATTGGTGGCGCCCGAGTCGAGGTACCAGACGCCCTCCTGGGCGTCCCCTCGTTGCACCAGGTTGACCTGCGCCTTCTCCTCTAGCAGGAAGAGGGTCGACTCCTTGAGAGTCGACAGGGCCGACTCCTCCTGAGTCGCCTTCTTCGGCTCCTCCTGACCCGACATGTCCCACTCTGCGACCCAATGGATCTGCGAGTGCTCTTCGGAGGAGTCGACACTCCCTCCGACTCTGCCACCGGTCGAGACGAGGGTGCCGCCTCCGATGCACCCGACTCCGCCTGAGTCGACGCTGGGAGTTGCGGGGCAGACGCCACGGTGCACGCCTGCATAATGAGCAGCCCGTCGTTGTTGTCACCTCCGCCGCGCACAAGGTGGGCCTCCCCTCCTCGCGCTTCTTCTTGCGGCAGTCTGCGCCTAGTGGTTGTAATGCCCGGGGTTTCCCCAAATTAGATTGTTGTTGTTTTTGTTTTTGCATCATGATGACATCAGCATCATGCGCATCGCATATTTTTGGCAAAAAAACTATTTTTATCCCTATTTTATTTTTGCTAAAATTGTCGGAAAAGTTTTACCGAGACATTCGTCTCCGTTTTCTAAAATTAATTGCCAAATTAATTTGTAAAAGAAAATAAAAGTTTTGAGACGCGAGAGAGTAGCCCAACCCTGGCCAAAAGCCCACCTAACCTCCAAACCCTACGGTTTCCCCTGCCTTTTTCCTTTTCCCACCCCACCCCTGACATTTTTAGCCACCCTCCCCTCTTTTCGTCGTTTCGCAAATCTGCCCTTCCACCTCCTTTTTCTGGTGCAAAAATCCCTCTCCCCTCTTTTCTCTCTCTCCCTCTTTCTTTTCTTTTCTTTTCTTTTCTTTTCTTCCTTTTCTTTCCTTCTATTCTCTCCCAGCACCCGCACCTCTCCCCGTGGCCTCTCCTTCTCTCTCCCCATCCTCCTCCTCGAGCTCTCTCCTCCCGAGCCGATCCCCTTTCCTGCTCTACCTCCCGCTCGATCTCGTGGCCTCTCCTCACCTCTGGCCAGTCCTCCCCAACCTCGAGCCCATGAGCCCCACGCCGGCCGGCCACCCGCGCGTCCCTGCCTCCCGTGGTCAACCGCACCTCCTCATTCCTCTTCCCTGCTCCCGAGCTCGCCGCCGCCCCCGGGTCCCCTCTGCTCGCGTCGCTGGCCGTCCCCCGCCGCCCCGTCGGCCTTCTCCCCTCTCCCGAGCTCCCCTGGCGCTGATGTCCTCGTCCCCAAGCTCCGTTGCGCCGGCTCTCCTCCCTGGCTCCGGACCGAGTCGCGACGGCCCGGCTCTGTCTCGTCGCCCGTGGCCGTCCATGCCACCTCCAGCTGCGGCCCGGCTCTGCTTCGGCCTCCTCTTCCCACGCTGCCACGCCTCCCTTCCTCCTCTTCGCTGCCCAGCTCCATGGCCGCGCCAGGCCTCCCCCTCCGCGAGCTCCTCCTCTGCCTCCCAGCTCGGCCTCGTTTTCCTCTGCCCGAGCTCCTTCCCGGGCTCGCCTCTCCGGTGCCCTGCTCGTCCCCGACGATGGTGCCCGTGCTGCTGTCCCGTGTGTTACATGCTGCTGCTGCTAGCCCAATCCTTCCCCGATGGCCGTGTCATGTGTCCATCCCCCTGTCCGTGCTGCTCTCCCCGTGTACGGGTCGTGTCCGTCTCCGGCGCTCGCCAAGTGTTTGACGAAATTCCCGCAAGGACCCAGTGTTTTCCGCGGCCCTTCCCGTTCCCGTTCCCGGTGTCGTGTTCCGCTGACCCGACGTTCCCGTGCCGTGGAGCTTCCCCGATGGCCGTTCTCCGAGTTCGCCGTACCGTTGCCATGCCACCTCCGTGTCGTTAACCTCGAAGACGGATACGCCAAGAACTTCCCCGACATTGGAACCCGCCAAGATCTTCGCTTCGTTGTTGTGTGTTGTGTCGGCCACCTTCGTGCGCGTCCGTGAAGACCGGTGCCCGAGAACTCCGACGCCATGAACCCCGTCGACCCCGAAGCCCGGAACGCCAAGGTCTGCAACCCCGACGCCCCGAGTACGACTACTTCCACGACGTCGACTACTTCGTCTACTTCCACGACGTCGACTACCTCGACTACTTCGACTCCGGACGAACGACTACCTCGACTACCTCGACTACCTCCAGCTGCGGCACGGCTCTGCTTCAGCCTCTCTTCCCACGCTGCCACGCCTCCCTTCCTCCTCTTCGCCGCCCAGCTCCATGGCCACGCCAGGCCTCCCCCTCCGTAAGCTCCTCATCCGCCTCCCAGCTCGGCCTCGTTTTCCTCTGCCTGAGCTCCTTCCCGAGCTCGCTTCTCCGGCACTGTCGTGGTGACTTGCACGACATATCCATCAGAGATGGAAAGAAGTATGGGGCAAGGCGACGATGGCGCTCGCGGGATTGGGTACAAGCACGCAAACACGCGATATACCCAGGTTCAGGGCCCTCGTGGTGAGGTAACACCCCTATCCTGCTTCTTCTTGTTTCTTATTGATTGATCAAAGAATCGGGCTACAAGTGCTCCTAGAGCTGTTTCAGGTGGCAGCCGGCTGGAAGTCCTAGCCGGCTGAGGTTGACGAAGATGCTATCTACTTCTGGTTGCTTCTGTCGCTTGCCTCACACAGGAGGCTCTAGCCCGCCTTATATAGGCAACGGGCTAGGGTTTTGGGTTACAAGGATTTTACAGGTCTGTCCCTATGACATCATCTACTTTCTGGCCGACTGGAGCTCGTTGCCATGATTCTGCACAGGAGATGCCCGACAGGAAGTACTGTTCACCAGGAGCGGTTATGCGGGACTGGCCCACCGTACGGAGCTGTCGGTTGGTACGTCCGGCTCAGCCCAGCCGGACGTCTGTCCGGGTAGACGCAGGCGGCTTGATTCAGCCGCGGTTTCAGCGGCATCGTGCAGCCGGCACTGTTCAGCCGGCCCATGGAGTTTGAAGGAGTGAGCCTCTTTGGGGTATCCGGGGTTCATCTCCCCGACACTAGCCCCCGAGATCGTAGCTTTAGTTTTTGGTTGTCGTGGTCGTAATGTCGAAGCCGGAAATAGGGCCGGCTGAAATTAGAGCCGGGTGAAGCTGAAGCCGGATGAAGTTGAAACTTGTGTGCGGGGAAAGCTCCGCGGGCACCCCTGCTCTTTGCTGCATACTGTTGAAGTTGACGATGACTTGTTCGGTGCGCGGGGCCGGAACCGAAGGCCTTGGCGGCCTAGCGCGGCCGACTTGAGGGATCGGGTCGTGGCTTACGTCAGCCACGTCCCCACGTCCCGCCGCTGGGGCTTCCCCGGGAATCGAGACGAACGCCTCGGCTTCGTCGCTGG
>QRDG01000238.1:965702-1287593 GCA_012064385.1 Puccinellia tenuiflora | reverse complement strand
CTCTCCCCTTGGTTCTCTAAAGAGAGTAAACGTATCAAAGGGATGATTGGGTCCATAATAAAAGTTGTTCATTTTCACTACTGCCTCCATCTTGGTTTATTAGACACAATACTAAAATTAGATTTTATCAAAAGTTAGGCATAATTAGCATGAATGATCTCCTAGAAATGTTCCCAACACTTCCTCTCCCCGATCTATATGCGATTTAGCCAATGATCTATTTAATTAGACCAATGCATGCTCTTCCGGTTGGACCTTATTGGCCTTTCCTAATTAATTACCTAATTTAGGAGTAATTAACTAGATCAATCCTCACCTGACTAGGTCACAAAGAAACTCCAAAAGTGCCTAATAAACCAAGATGAAGGGAGTTGTACAATAGCGACCAAGGGCAGAACCATCTGAGCCAATTCATACAATGGCCAGTCTACGGAGTCCAACGCAACAAATCTTATTGTGGCGCTTACAACAGATGGTGTTGATCGATTGTCGAATTGGTGTCTCTATGCAGAAACTAAATCCCTCGTGTAGTCGTGTCTAATATTCCAGATTTATATCTGTGCAAAGTGAACCAGTTGGGTAATAAAGTTGCGCATAGTCTCACGCTATTAGGAAAGCATGAGTTATGTGGTGTTATAGATGATACGATGCCTCCCTACATGTTGGCCTGGTCATTGATGATTGTAAAAAACATTATTTCCTGATCAATAAAGCTCCTTGCCCCCCCCCCCCCCCCCCCTAAAAAGTGTAAGTCCATTACCCCTAGGCTTTTAAACACTGAGTTACATGCCTATACACTGTGGAAAGGGTTTAGCTTCTTAAGTACCACCGCGGGTTCACGCCATGATAAATCGAAGGCGGTGCTAATTTAGTATCGTGGACTGAGTGGCCGCAGAAAATTTAAGTGCACTGTTAGGTACACCTTTCGCGACACAAAACTTAATCATACTTAAATCTAAATTATCATTTGTTCCTTATCATTCTGGTTCCATTGTCCATTTCATTAAGATATAAAATTCTATTAAATTACATTGCAATTTTTTTATTTGATGCATTCCTTTACATGGCATCCATTAATTTTATACTCTTCTAATGTTCCTAATTTCTTTAAAAAGCAGCTTTGAGACCCTCTCCGGTCAGTAAACCCTATATCTACCAAACAATAAAAAAGGAGTACACTTGTTGGCCGAAGTGTATCCCTCTTCAGAGTGCAGCTCCTTGTTCTTGCCAAAGTCCATGTCACATAGCTGGGAGAGGATCTGCCCACCATCCTCCACTCCGCAGATCTATCTGCCATCCTCTTTGCGTCGTAGCTGAAACAAGACAGAATCACAATTTAAAAAATATTAAGAAGAACAAGACAAAACATGATCTGTTGAAGGGATGAAGATGTGTCGGGAACGATGATGAAGAACTCATCTGTTTGCACACCATCCACAGAGGGACGCTAGTACGAGGAGGCGGGTGTTGCAATATAGGTTTAGAGGGTGGAGAGTGGGATTGAGTGTGAGAAGTGGGAAGTGCAACTAGTGGAAGGGAGTCGAGTGATGCGATCTAGGGTTCGATGTGGGCAGTTGGGAGTGATTAGTGGAGCGTGTGGCGGCGTGAGTAGTGTGACAAGTGTTTCCTATATTATATATATAAATGTGAGTGGAAAGTGGGGGGTTAGGTTTCTTTATAGGCCCATGGGTAATTGTGAAGATTGAATAATTTAAACCAAAATTTTTGACTAATTTAGTCAAGCAATTAGGTCTTAAGCAACATTAGACCAAAATTAATCTAACAAAAAATTAAACAGACTAATCTAAACTAATAAATAAAGATTTAGATTAGCTGATTAAGCAGCTTACTGTTCAACCAAAGAAAAGCAAATTGAAAACTAACATAAACAAATTAACATATTGACTGAAATTAATTTAATCTGATCAATGCAAGGGTGAAAATGATCTAAAATTATTAGCTAAAACATGTAATCAACTGCATTGATCATGAAAATAAGGCAGACAATCAAAGACAATGATTAAATAGAACCGATTAGGGTTCTAATTAGGACAATCATGCTCTGATATCAAATGTTATAACTAATTATACATAATTAGGATTAGCCAAAAACATAACAACTATCTTATGCGGGATTGGAGGGTCTAGCCATTTCTTGAAGAAGCCATTAGTGCCTACTCATCAACGTTCGTAGTGCTACGGTCACGAATGTTCGTTGCTCTCTCTAGAGCGGATACCGGTGTTCTTCAGGTTTGCCGATGACACTGTCTAGGACGTGTTTGGCGTGAGAGAGGACATTCAGTTCCCAAAATGCTAGCATAGGATCGGAGAGTAAATTTTGGGGATGTGAGAACTGTAGAGATTGTGGGTCAGGATCACCTTTTAATATAGCGTAAGGGAAATGGTGTTATCCGAACAAAATAACTAACGAGAGATAAGAGGATCAAACCCCACGTCCCTATTCCCATGTGCAACACCCGTGCGCAACGATTATTTTTGTGGAAAGGGATGCGCGGTAGGGAAAGATCCTACACTTTGGTTTTTTAAAATAATAAGAACACACGTACGTGAGAGGACTCAAAGTTGTTTGTACATCTACGTCCTTAACCAAGTGAGCTAGGCTCACATCTTGTCACACGTATATACTTCAATCCCCTTCCCCATACCCTCGATAAATACCACTTTTCTTAGATATAGAGATCAATATAGTACTCCCTCCGATGGATCAAAAGTGTCGCCCACTAGCTATAATAAATAGTTTGATAATCCAATCAATGTTGTTCCATCTGTTCAGTGATCAGTGTCAAAACATTAGCAAGCTAGCATACTATACACAATAATTAGCGAATTGATATAAATGAGCCGTGAGTAGAGTAAATGCACACATGAGACCGTTATGAGACAATAATGTATTTCGTTAGCCATGGTTACAATAACAAAGGTCATGGAATTTAGATCATGAAACCTTACAACATCATCTGTTCCCATCCAATAAAATAGGTATGAACATGGGTAATTTATTTATGAAATAATAGAGTAATAAAAATATCTAGAATAGTAACGAACTATCTTCCACATAGGATAGATATCGTCATATCATTAACGCTAGATGGCTCAGGAACTGCTGAAGCCACTCCCTTTGTTACCTGTATGCGGAAATATGCGGGATAATTAGGTTCAGGCAAGGTGATACTCTCACTACTTAACATAGACACTACGTCTGACATAGTTGGCCGGTCATCAGCATTCTCTTGCACACATATTAATCCAATGTTAACACATCTCATTGCCTCTGTTGTAGGATTCTCCGAAACTAGTGCTGCATCAATGAGCTCAATCCATCTTTCTTCTTTCCATAGCTTCCATGCCTTCAAGGAGTTAATTATGGAAAATGCATAAATGTTGATATCTTCATATAAGTAACAATCTAATGTTGCATATTAGATATAGAAAAGACTCACGTATCCAATAAGGTTGAAGAACTTCCCGTGTTGATGTAAACCTGAGTTTCTTGTACCACTGATTATCTCGAGAATCAGTACGCCAAAGCTGAATACATCAGATTTGACTGAGAAGATTCCCGCAGAAGCATACTCAGGAGCCATATAACCACTGAAATAATGTATGTGAAGAACATATATACTATGTGTCAAGTTCTTATTTTCTTGTTCACTTATAGGGTAATTATGATAGACTAACTTGTAAGAAAACCTTACAATGTCCCAGCAATCCTTTCTGTATTTCCTTCGATATCATTAGAATTGAATATCTTGGCAAGCCCAAAATCTGAAATTTTAGGATTCATTTCATTGTCCAACAGAATGTTGCTTGCTTTCAGATCTCTATGTATGACACGCAACCGAGAGTGCTTATGCAAATAAAGAAGTCCTTGCGCTATGCCTTCTATTATTGCTATGCGTTTACTCCAGTTTAGTACAGCTCGTTTTGCTTCATCTGCAAATCAATTAAGCATACCAGACCTTCAACAGTCACACGCACAGCTCACGTCAAAATAAAAATAAAACAAGTCAAAGTTTTAAAAGAAAATATATACTATAATCAATATCGAGAGAAGTGATACCAAAGATAAAGAAGTCTAAGCTTTTGTTTGGCAAATATTCGTAGATCACCATTTTCTCCTCTCGTTGGGAGCAACATCCCAAGAGCCTAACCAGATTTGTATGCTGAAGCTTGGCTATAAGTTGCACTTCATTCTTGAACTCCATAAAACCCTGCCCTGAATGTGAAGCAAGTCTCTTAACAGCTATCTCCCGACCATCAGAAAACTGGCCCTAAACAAGTCCAAAAGAGATTTATCAGTTACGCATATCGTATTGCAGCGCAGTTGTTTTTGAGCTAGTTATCTCCTGAACCAATGGTACGGGTCAGATGAATTAAAACGACTTGAAGAATTGAAACTTAGGTACTATTTGAACATGATCCTACATTAACGTTTTGATGTAACCATGTTTTGATTTTATTCGCATTTTTCTATGATAATGCATGCTTTCTTACCTTGTAAACAGGGCCAAAGCCGCCTTGCCCCAATTTGTTTGCATCCAAGAAGTTATTTGTCGCATCCGATATTTGTGACAAGTCAAAAAAGGCGAAGTCGGAGTTCCTTCCTTCTAACCCCCAAACCAGTTCATCTTTGAGCACATTTATGTTAGTCTTCTCAGGAAAGCTCGCTTTACCTACACACATATAGAAGAATCGATGTGTGCAATCATTTATTTAAGTTATTTTAAAAAAATCGAAATGGGGGTCGCCACGGCCTCTGCATCAAAGTGATGCATATGGCCTCTTTATTATATTATTGATAAATTTCAGTAATTATTACATCTCAAGGATCACAGAGGGTCGAGCCATGTATCAACCAACGAAAAAGGCTAATAAAAAGTAAGGCCTACGCCTTAACATGATAGTCTGTAGTTAATCTGCCACCCGTATCAGCTGAATAAGTCCCGTGCTACCGTTTCCAAATGGACGCACCCAGAAACCATGTCCCGGCGGCGCTCCACCAGCTGGAGAAAGGACCACGTAGGAATCCAGTGTGTGGGCAAAGGGATAACCGTAAAAAAGAAGAAACTTTCGACTTGTTAAAAATGCCATATGGCCCATAGTAGAGCAGACCCATAGTTATTATTTCCATTACATGCAAAAAAAAATCAAGAATAAATGGTGTGTGTGTGTGTGGGGGGGGGGGGGGGGGGGGGATAAGAACAAAATATTGACATCGTACCTTTCTTGTGTGCTCTCATGAATCCAAAGCAGATGACGAAGCAAACTAATGTTGCCAATAGAGGAACAATGATGGCATTGACCAAAATCTTCATCTTGCGCTCTACCATAAAATATTTCACATTAATACATGTAGTTTGTTTACGACATATCAAGGATCTTTATAGATACTTATTGCTGTAAAAGATAACATATATCACCGTGAAATATGAAAATACTAGTTGTGTATTGTCTCGAATTGACCGTGATTCTCTCTTCTGCGAATCTTTGGATGAAGATCCGACTACTATACTTGGTCACTCCCCTCACTTGTATAAAGTATTTTCCGAATCACCGTAGAACAGAAACATAGTTTTAATGCAAGGTAGAACAAAATAGTCAAATCAAGCCGTAAATAACTGAAACATACAAAATGCCACTAATGTCTAGAAAATTATATTAGTATCTTTTTTGAGATGAGATTGGGCGTTAGGCGACTAAGACATGTCACAAACATAAGAAAAATGAGGGTGGCGGAGTTTATTTTGGAAATAGAAGAGCTTTTATTGCTCCAAGAGAATATGAAACGCGGCGATTCCACCATGCAAGGTAGAAAAGACATTTCTCAGAGAATACGTCCCAATTACGGCGACAGAGTTTTCCTTACTCTTGTATATCTGGCTGGGCACGAAGATCGGTGATGGTGGCGTAGCCGTCGTGTTCGTCGTCGTCGTCCTTTTAGTTGTTTGTACCACACCCGACGAGTCGATGATTTTTACGTACATGGGCTGGCCCTGGTAGAACAGCTGCGTACCGTACCTGAAATTACAGCACGCACCGACAACCCATGCGCCTTGCCGGCCAGTGGATCCGGAGTACGTCATGTTCTTGATACCGTCGAGGCAGTCCCGGCAGTCATCCGGCGGCATGTCCGGGTTGCACTGCGCCGAAGAGAAGATCACCGCCGGTAAGGCGCCGGTGTTGTTGACTTCCACGCGGCCGGTGGCGAACCTCGCGTTGGACGTTGCCGCCGCCATCCTAGCCGTCTCGTCGAGCAGTGACTCGACGATGTCGCTGACGTTGTCGCCGCTGCCGGTATCCGGACCAGGCCCTGACGACATGGGCTTGACGTCGTCGTGCCCGATGACCACTAGTAGTAAACTTTCCGGGACATTACTGCCGTAAGAGATGAAGTCGTGGCTGGAGTAGCTGAGGATGCAAGTCTCCCGCAGGACACGAGCGGTCTTCATCAAGACGCACAGCTTCTTCGCGTCGCGTAACGCGGCGGCGACGCAGTCGGCGCAGGCGGATGCGTTTGTAGCGGCATCGCCGTGGCAGAGCGTGAGGCCGTAGACGGTGTCCGGGGAAACGCCAATGGAACCCTTGGTGAAGAGGGCGGATGAGGCATTGTTGCGGAGCGCTGCGGATAGGAGCTCAAGGTTGGCACCGTAGGTGCTTTCCGCCGTGTAGTCGCCGCCGGTGACGCCGCAGAGGTGCCCCAGTGGATCGGCAGCGGCGAACGGCGTGAAGCACATAATGAGCAGGATGACTAAGATCATGGTTGGAGCTGGCCGGATAAGCATTCACGGGAAAGTGAGAAGAGAGAGGAGCGGCATGCAAAGGGGAGCTCGTGTCAACTAGCGATATATGGCCGGCATCGACCAGTAGGGAAACCTGCCCTTCCCGGCAGTCTGATCGATCGAGTGGATATATCGCTTCCCTTGCCCGTACGGTTTGTGAGTTGACTCCTACTACTCTCTCTTCGATCCATAAAAAAAAAGTGTCGTCTACTTAGTACAAAGTTTGTACTAACTTAGTATAAAATAAGCGACATTTTTTATGGATCGGAGGGAGTACTTTTTCTGAATGGATGATGTCGCCTTAGCTTGCGTAGTCAAATCAGTATTTGCTCCTGTCGGCAGTTCAGCAAACACGAGGCGAATGTGATGGTGTGGAAAGGATCCCCCAATTGAAAAAAGGCCCCCCGTGTAGGCCCATCGGGTGACTCGGGCGAAAACTAGGGTTCCCATCACACCGCCACTCCATTTCCCCCTCCCTTCGTCGCCACCACCTGAGGAGGTCACCGGGTTTGCTCGGATGGACACCCAGTGACGGTATGAGCAAGGCATGCATCACTCGGTTTCATGGCAAGGACTCCGGCTTCTAGGCGTGTGGCAACCTTTGCAGGCGACAGTGTCCTTGCAGCTGGCGTCGTTGGCGGTGCCTCTACCTCTCGGGAGGTGCGCCGGCGGCGGGTGGCGGCTCTGATGTGGAGCTCTTTCTCCCAATCAGATGTGAGGTATGGGCTTCTCCCTTCAGCTCTCCACCCCCACACCCCCGGGTTCTAGCAGAAAGTGGGTACATATTGCCGGATCTGGAGCTTGGTGAGTGTGGATTGTGGAAAACATCAGTTGGCTAGTCCGGCCCAACGCGGGCGACGCCCTCGGGCCCTATTCATCTTTCCGCCGCTTGTAAC
Organism: Puccinellia tenuiflora; assembly: GCA_012064385.1. Classification (NCBI taxonomy): domain Eukaryota; kingdom Viridiplantae; phylum Streptophyta; class Magnoliopsida; order Poales; family Poaceae; genus Puccinellia; species Puccinellia tenuiflora. The sequence goes on along the minus strand of QRDG01000238.1, from coordinate 1,279,897 downwards.
TGATTGATGCTCGCTTGTTTCTTAGACCTCCCATAATGGGAATAACATAGCTAGTAACATGTATACTGATGAAATGCCAACTAGGAGTATTGTTGACATGGCAGAGTATTAAATATATCATGTTACCATCACATAACATTTATCAATAGAAATGAGTCCATAAGGTAATAAATGAATTCATCTATGATACCCTATATGAACAATAGTCTAACTTACTCCACACCATGACCAGCACATCTTCATTTCCATTTGTTTTATAGTGGCTAATATTTTCTCACCATGTATGCTAGTTCTTCTTCTTTGCTATAGATGGTAAATAAAAGTGGCAACTCCGATACCGAGTTAAAATTGGAACAATTCCCCAAATTACCTGGTTTAAAACATGTGGAATTTACAACTGGTTTGAGCTTCCGAAATCTACCCAAACACTTTTGATTTTGTTCTATAAAAAGTTATAACTTTGCCTTAAGTTGCATTTGCATGCTCCATAAATCTATTTCTCCCTTGTTTTAGGCCCTCTTCCCCCTCACTCTCTCTCTCCTTACCCAAAACTTCCAAGATCCGCTTCTTCCTCCCTTCTTGTTGTACATTCTGAACGAACATTAACCACATCTGCTACGTACCTGTTCTCCTCTTCTCCCGCGCGTCTTCCTCAACTAAGATCGATCAGATGCAACAACAGCTTCCCAATTCATCACGCCTTGTTGATTGATCCACTTCGCTCTGATCATACCAATCAAGGTACATGCATGTAATTACCAAATTAATCATTAATTGATGGGTGTTAATTTCTTGTTCCATATTGGTTGGTTTATCCTTGATGTGTTGTAGGTTCTGATCGATCAGTGATCAAAACCATGGCGATCAAGGGCAACTCGGGGGAGTACAAGGCGCGGAGCCCGCTGGCCATGGTGGTCGCCGTCCTGCTGTGCTGCTTCTTCTACGTGCTCGGCGCCTGGCAGCGCAGCGGTTACGGCAAGGGCGACCGCATCGCGCTGACGGTGACCCGGCAGACGGCCTGCGCCGACGCCTCCGCGGCCGGGCTCAGCTTCGAGACGCACCACGCCGGCGCCAACGTGACGACGTCCGGCCTTGGCGAGCCGCCGCCAACGTTCGCGCCGTGCGCGGCAGCGCTGGCTGACCACACCCCGTGCCACGACCAGGACCGGGCCATGAAGTTCCCACGCAAGAACATGGTGTACCGGGAACGGCACTGCCCGTCCGACGGCCAGCGGCTGCGGTGCCTCGTCCCGGCGCCGCCGGGGTACGTGACGCCGTTCCCGTGGCCCAAGAGCCGCGACTACGTGCCCTACGCTAACGCGCCGTACAAGAGCCTCACCGTCGAGAAGGCCGTCCAGAACTGGGTCCAGTACGAGGGCGCCGTCTTCCGATTCCCCGGCGGCGGCACCCAGTTCCCCCATGGCGCCGACAAGTACATCGACCAGCTCGCAAACGTCGTCCCTTTCGACGACGGCACCGTCCGCACCGTCCTCGACACAGGCTGCGGCGTAAGTAGCCATCAATAACTCTCCATCCATCCCATTCTCCCGCCTACTGCCATTAGTAACATCGATCCATGTGGTGCGTGCAGGTGGCGAGCCTGGGAGCGTACCTGGACTCCCGTGGCGTGATCGCCATGTCCTTCGCGCCGCGGGACTCGCACGAGGCGCAGGTGCAGTTCGCGCTGGAGCGCGGCGTGCCGGCCTTCATCGGCGTCCTCGGCTCCGTCAAGCTTCCTTTCCCTACGAGCTCCTTCGACATGGCGCACTGCTCCCGCTGCCTCATCCCCTGGTCCGGCAACGGTGAGCCAGCACTCGACGGCACGGCTTCCCGTGCATCCAGACACTGATACACGCATGCCAATGCCATGAGATTGATCGATAAAGTTTCGATGCAGGCGGGATGTACATGATGGAGGTGGACCGGGTTCTCCGGCCAGGCGGGTACTGGGTGCTCTCCGGCCCGCCGATCAACTGGAAGGCCAACTACCGGAAGTGGGAGCGCACGGAGGAGGACCTCTCCGGCGAGCAGAAGAGGATCGAAGAGTACGCGGAGATGCTCTGCTGGGAGAAGCTCACCGAGATGAACGAGGTCGGCGTGTGGCGGAAGCGGACAGACATGGCCGCGTGCCCGGCAAGGCCGCCGGCGGTACGGACCTGCGACCAGGCCAATCCCAACGACGTCTGGTAATAGAAATGCCACTACCAGCACACTCTTAGTCTCATAAAAGTCGAGAGAGTCAAGATCGTCTTCTTTGCCGTCGATCCACGGCAAGGATTGCACTGAAAAAATGTTGGGTACAGGTACAAGAACATGGAGACGTGCATCACACCGTTCGCCCCAGCCGCTGGAGGACAGCTGCAGCCGTTCCCGGCGCGGCTGAAGGCCGTCCCACCGCGGATAAGTTCCGGCACCGTTCCGGGCTTCACCGTGGAGTCGTACGAGGAGGAGAACCGGCAGTGGGAGAAGCATGTCAAGGCGTACAGGAAAGTCAACTACAAGCTCGACACGGAGCGGTACCGGAACATCCTGGACATGAATGCCGGCGTGGGTGGCTTCGCCGCGGCCATCTTCTCCCCCAAGTCTTGGGTCATGAACGTCGTGCCCACCGCCGCCGAGCTCTCCACCCTCGGCGTCATCTACGAGAGGGGCCTCATCGGCATCTACCATGACTGGCAAGCTTCCCTTGTCTGCCTGCCTTCTCTAGTTCTCTGAAACATCACGTACGTGTAGAAACGGTGGGTTCTTGTTTCTTGATGTCTGCTCCTTCTTCAGGTGCGAGGCATTCTCTACTTACCCAAGGACCTATGACCTCATCCATGCCAATGGAGTATTCAGCCTCTACAGGGACAGGTGAATCACTCGAAGAAATGAGTGCCCGTTTGAAAATGCTGTCAACAGTGATGTGCCTTTCTGACAATCTGATGGCTGGATCAGGTGCAAGATGGAGGACATCATGCTAGAGATGGACCGGATTTTGCGCCCCGAGGGCACCGTTATCCTCCGGGACGACATCGACGTCCTGCTGCAGGTGCAGAAGGTGGCGACGGGGATGCGGTGGAAGACGATGATGGCAAACCATGAGGACAGCCCGCACATCCCGGAGAAGGTCCTCTACGCTGTCAAGCGGTACTGGACTGCGGACGGCGATGAGAGTTCCGAAGAGAAGAAAGGAAATTCTTCAGAGGGCAAGGGCTTGGATGTATGAAATGGTGAGTGAGATGAGCTGAAGGTCTGCGCTGCAGCTCAGGAGGCAACCTGATTTGGGCGGACAGCAGGATTTGGGATAGGCATGTGTTGTCAAGTTCATGCGCGTGTTTCTAGAGTGTAGCAGGGAGATCAGCAGGTTTACTACTTTAATTACATTTTGTAGGAACAATTTTTTTTTTTTTTTGGAGACGGTAGAATGAACAATTCTAATGTTTGACACAAGGACTTAGTGTTTCTGCCTGTGTGTGACAGATTTCAGAATGGTGTTATTACACTAAGAATTTGCATTTTCACGGTGTCGTTTTTACCGCAGTTTTCCAGTTTGAACTGTTATTATCATAATCGCAAGGTTTGAAAAGTTGCAGATATTTACTCAATTTAAGGATGAAATAAGATAGCAATCAGAACAATTGGGGATACGCAGGACTGCAGTTATGGACAGATACTTTAAAATTGCTTATTTTCACTTCAAACTTGAAATTTCTATCTGTAATATTTTGTAATCTGGTTCCATCTTACAGTTGAGAACCTCCGCGAAAATATATCGCAGACTAGCGAGTTCTAGATTACAAATTTTACTAGTCTGCAAAAAAATTGTATCCAATCATAATTGTATGTTATTTGAATACACTACAAATACACTGTTATGTCTGAACCTGTAAGGTGAGTAACTTCTTGGTATTTACAGGAGAGCTGTTATCACCAAGTAACACTGTCAACTGGCTAACCCGTTTTTCACTATCTTCTATTTCCTGGCGCACCGCTGCTTCTGCTTTCTTCTTGTGATGCCCGTGGAAGACTGAGGCGAAGCTGTCCAGGCAAGGAAGTAGCAAGGGTCGAAGAAGTAGCTGAGTTGCTTCTATGTCGGGAAGATTCTCGGTCCATGGATGCTGATATCCCTGGGAACAGCTGGAGCTCCCGAGGCCGTGATGCAACCTGACCAGAACCAACAGACTGATGGAGCTGATTCTGCTGTGGAGATGGTGTGCTCGTTGGGTGCGTCATCGGAAGGACGCTTAAATTAGAAGCATTGCCCCATATATGATGTCGTGTCGGTTGAGTTGCTAAATTAGCGCTACTGCTCCCTATTGGATGTGACATCCCAAGGCTGCTTGGATTAAGGCTGTTGTTTCTCATCCTTGCACAAAGCTCATTCTGTAGTTCTATTATTTGGGATTTGAGTGTAGCATTCTCGTCTTGCAGCTCGTTCTTCTCTGAACCGACCTGTTGATGAGTGTAAATTAGGCTAAACAGTAAAGGTAATGAACTAACCTGAAACGACTATGAGCATTTGATAAATCAAGCAAGCAGCAATATTGTAGCAGTAGCAAACTCTAGTTGGGAAGGAAACACGTTAATGGAAATTATTTCAGTTAACTGCAATGAAGGCAATTGCTACAAGTACAGCAGATGGTACATGTTTTTTTTGGAGGCAACACACACGCTAGATGTTCATCCTTGTAGTGACGAAGCATGCAGTTATTATGTAAGGCATATTTGTGTTCCAAAGGTCTTCATTGACCCTTTTGGAGTTGGTCTATTTTTTTTTTTAAGACTAAGTTACCGTAGGGGAAGCCCCTACGGTGTTATTTTCATTAATTAAAGAAACGGACAGAGTTGGTCTATAATTTGTTTCCGTAGGTAATTAACACAATAATCCATGGAACATACGATATGTTTAAATTTTGAACAGAAGTACGTAAGCACTCATATTTTGAGAACTCACATATTGACGCTCAGTTAGAAGAGCAGATTGTTCCTTTCTAAGAGATTCTACTTGAGTAACCAAATCTCGCAGTACCCGTGCAGCATCGCCCAGTACTGTGGCTTTTCCACTATTTTGTCGATCATGATCTGTAATAGCAGAATGCCTATTAGAAAAACAATAAGAGTAGAATATTCTTATACAAGCAACAACAATAAGCATGCAGAAATGTACAGGCCAATACTGAGTACTGGATAGTGCTAGCATGACTGACGCCAATGGATAATTGAATACAAAAGGAGAATGCAAATAATGGCTTTTAGAAATTTTCATAATGACTAATAACAACCTTCTATAGGGTCTAAAACTCCAAGGAACAAGTTGATGTCAACTTTCCCTTTCAGAATTGTGTTCTCGGAGCAACATGTGGTGGACCACTCAAAAGTGAGCTTGGAACATAGCAGGAAAGCCACAGCCCTTCACATGGGAATATTTAACAATTTCAACAAAATGGGACCCATGTAGACTTTTAGAATCCTAGAAAGGATTGCCAGGATAAATAGTGAGATGATTTCACCCAAAAGGAAAACAGGAAGATGGTGGTGCACAGTACGTGTGCAGCCTGTGCATGCCTATGACACAACAGCAGATGATTAAAGACAGGAATCAACATATGCTCTTTCAGTGGCCGCATCAACACTACGAATGGTGAACGCTTACTACGGATCAGATACGTGTGAACACTAAGAATAAACACATAACCTAATTTTAAGGTTTACCTTTGTCCTCTCCGGACCTATATATAGTGTATTGTTTGCCAGTTGCCATCAAGTAATTAAAAGGGCATATGAGTCCAAGTGGAGGGAACAGAATGAAGTAATCAGTGTGCAATAATTGGTATTTTTTCCTCAAAAAGCAAATTAAATATGTTACAGATGGTCATTAATTACAATGTACTAACCTAGCATAGTGCTGAGCTCAATGAAAAGATCATTCAACTGGTCACGCTTTAGTTTCTCTCGTTCAGCTTTGTGATTTTTCTTTGGAGCTTTTTCCTGGGATCTTTTCTCAAGACAGCTGCACCAAATAAAATCTTTAGAATAAGAGAAAAATATATACGAGGGAGGAGGTAGCATATTAGAGGAAAATAAGATGTCCAAATAGTGATCATGCCTTGATTCAGAATAATACGAATGTGGCCAACTTCAAGAGATTAACAAAGACTAGGGCTAAGCAACTCAATTGAAATATATTCCCTGCCATTCTCCATCAGTTTAGAATATTTGGTGAACTGGTCGGTGCATGAATTCAAAATAGTACCAGAGCCGAAAGATATTCTAATATCAAAGTATCATGAAACATATCTATAAATATTAAATATCATGTAAAGTCCTTAAATCAAACATATTGCTCGAATTTCTCAACAACACTGAAGTTTTAAACTTCAAGGAAGAGACAATTTATCAGTAACTCATGATACACTTATTCCTGATATTTATGGAGCATACAGTGGAGTCCATACAACAAATGCCTAACTGCAAGTCTTTATGGCAAGTACTGTCCCAGCATTCATACGGCTGATCACAGGATAAAGGAGCAGGGGTCAAACTAATTCCTAAATAATCTTTAGTTCTAGAAGAATCCTTCTATTTATGTTTGTATGTATAGGAAACACTAATCTCTTGGATTACTCCATTTGTGCTTTGTACTATAACATTTTTCTTTTAAAGCTGGTATCAGCTCAGAGAACATAATCCAAATAACTGGAAATAACATAACTTCCAGTGGGCCCATACACCCAAAATCATCAAACGATCTAGCCCTGACATGATGCAGATGCAATCGAATTTTCAAGATTATCAAGTGAAAGTGTAGGGTCTATTGGAGCAGATGAGCCTCCTCAACTATAAGAATAACTGAATACGTAACACATAACTTATGGTCCTTTAACAGGTTAGCAAAACAACTACATTTGGTAACAAAACTACTCAGCATGCAGCTTGGTCATCAAACAAATATAGAACATGAAGAGGAGAACAATGTTGAACTAAGAGGATGGTAACAAACGATTAAAGGAGGCAAGTTTCAGCACATTTAATTATTAGCTAAGCCACTGTCGCAACTTGAACTTTTGATATACCTATCGGGAGTGATGCTCGCTTTTATTACTGTTATCGATGCTGGTTAGGTCCAAGAAGATTGTGATCGTCAGATGGAGGTTAGCAATTGTTCCTTGACAATAACCCAAGGTAAGAAGAAGTGACGAACAAAAAATCTAGCTGTAGATGCATCCAGGTTCATTCGTATGGTAGCTTACAAGCATCCCTATGTCTATTACGTCATAATCTCATAAAACAGATAAATCTAGCATGACAGAAAATTGATCATGTGCATCGTACGCAAATTGGCCAAAGCAACAAAGCGAAATGTATTAGATAACTAGCTAAGTAAAGGAAGAATGGATAGAAGGAGACAATTATTTAAGGACCAACCCAGCAGAACTTGAGCTGCCAGGCAGTGAACCGGAGCTCTCCGTATCAGCCACCATCCCAAGATTCTGGTTCCTGCATAACAGAAATGTCTGTTAGAGCACCAAAAGAAATAAAACTCAAATCCAAGTAACAAGAAGTTACTATAAGGAATGCCAAGTTCACTCCATTTACAGACTCCGGGGTTTATTGGGAAGTGTTACCATGAAGGATCAAGAGTTCTTAATACCATCAGGAACTAGTACACTGTTATCAGTAGAACAAGTAGAGCTGAACATTTGTTCAAAAGAGGAAGAAAAGTGGAGCTGAACATAGAAGTACCATATGCACGAAATCATAGACATTTTTAGAGGAGATAATAAATAGTAGTAGCTGCAAATAATACCATCAAGATACCAACTTTTCATTCCGAGAAAGATCATGTCAAGTTGTCAACAACACAAAGCCTATATGGATCCATATAATTCCATACCAATAATGACTGAAACGATACTATTAATCAACTACCATAACCCAGCTACCCAAAACTCAACAACTCCTTTTCTGCATCATACCAACTTTTTCAAACCATCAACCGCTCATACAGTGCATCATAAAATCAATTAAATCCTGTTAGCTCCATGATCTCTAGAGAATCAGTATACAAACTCCACATGTAAACTTTCCATTCCAACAGGAAACGCTACACGACGAGCACCATGAGACAGCCCATACACCAAGAAACAAAAAATAATGCTTTCGTGTTGCGCTAGGCAATCTAAGTTCTCAACCCACACCTTCCAAAAAAAAAAAAAAGCAGCTCCCCTCGCCTTACCCGTACTTCTGAGCACCTTAACCCTCAGCATCACGAGCCATGGCTAGACCGCAAATTAACCCTTATATACGATCTGCCCCTACCAAATCCAGCTGAATGAATTCACATGCATGAAGAAACAGTCTTCGCTTGCCCTACCTCAGTTTCGGTGGATCTTGATCCGCTGGGGCCAGCCGGCCGGCGTTAGGCACGGGCTGAGGGGGGTGGAGGCGAGCGCGAGCGGGAGGGGGGGCCGCCTAACTGGGGGGAGGAGACGAGACGAGGAGGGAGGGGGGAGGGAGGCGAGCACGCGACGAGCGTGTGGCGGCCACCCTCACCCGCACACTTGTGGGATGCATGCGCCAGCGAGGTGACACATGGCGGTGCGCGTCGCCGTCGGACCCACGGGGATTCCGGTGTCTGATTGAAGAAAAGGAGGCTCCGGAAGTGGGGATGGATTATAGGATGATCATCAGGTCGGGGACCATGTGTCTGGGCCAGGGGCCCAGGGTGGGCTTGGATAAGGGCCAGACCTTCCCAAGTCCATCATCTCCACAAAGTGATTCTCAAAAAAAAAAAAATCATCTCCAAAAAGTTCCAGCTTTATATGCTATCTTTGGAACAGAGTATTAGGATGTTTTCAGTATGTTGTTGTTTTCGAAGTAAGGTCATGGTCGCATATTGAAGCATCAGAAATGCATCATGATTTTCTCAAAGTTCTCATGTTGTTCACATTCATTTCTCCCAATAACCGAGCTTTATAAACCTAATTAATTCCTATCGTTGGCATTTTTCAAAGACATTTTGTCCCTAACCCTAGGTTTCCTTCCTCTCAGATGATGGCCAAGAGTTTCATATCTTTCCATCTTCGGGCCGCATTCACCATCGTCTCTGTGCAGGATCCTTGCACGCACCTCACCCATGTGGAAAGGGAAACACTGCATATCGACCAACGAAACCACAAGATAGCATCGGAAAAATCATCTACGTATCACAAGACGTCGGCGAGGGTGGCAACTCCACCATCGTCCTAGAGATTAGGATCCGAAGGAAGCAAAAGATCGACGCAATCTCAGAATTTCCTATTGATGAGATGCTCATGCCGATGCATCCAAGGGGTGATGAGGAAGAGGACATTGCCATGGAGGAAGACCTAGAGAAGTTGGTGGCGAAGGCCAGATGGCTAGCCATAGCAAGGGTACCATGTTCACGGCGTAAACGTCCAGCCATGACGCCTTGTATGGCGAGTTGGCGACATGGCAGCTACATGAAACCTAGCAAATGACGTAGTGTTTTGTGCAATTGAGGATAATCTCTTCTCAATGCAATTCAATTGCTTAGTTGACTAGGATCGAGTCATGCTAGGGGGAGTGGATTTCACGAGATTACCCGGTCCTAATGGAGGAATACGATTTCCCTCTCATTATGTTGTTGTTGTACAATCGAATCATATATATATATATATATCTATCATCATGATTTCCCTCTCATCTCTAATGTATATCTTGTATTAGCCCTATTTCATGTGCGATTATTCCCTCGTGGGCATGAGATATATAGGGGATCAATAAAAAAACTAACGTGTCGACTTAATCTTGAGTCTGAAGCCATGGGGATGACAATCGCAATGAAAATGGTGAGGAAGGTGGCTATGGAAATCTAGGTACATGATTGACACATAGTTTACCCAGATTCGGCCCCTCGCTCTGGATGATAAAGACCCAATCCTGATGCATTGCATTGTGTCTCGAACTTGTCTAAACGATTCCCAGGCCAAACCTTATATAGGGTAACGTGACCGCGTTATGATGGTAACGATGGGCATTAATTTACTACGGTTACAATGGTTACAATAGTAACAAGAGTATTAATACATAGTGGTGCCTACTGTAAATGCCCATTTTGGAAGCTTCATAATGTCGGTCTTGATGATGATAGGAGGACTTGACTTCATGGCTACGCTTCGAGGAGTCCGTGTTCTGGGTGATGCTTCGAGGAGTCGAACCTGGCATGCCAAGCCGAGATCCTTGGCCTGGTTCTCAAATTATGCCCAACACTTGGTCTTCTCTGGTCTTGATGGGTTTTTTGTGTGGGCTTGGTGAGTAGTCCCACTATCCTAACGCTTTTTGTATGAGTGATTGCTTCAAATCCCTAATATGCTCTCGAGTGAAGTGGAGGAAATATAGATTGCATATACATATACTAACCGTACATATTGATTTAAGATCATACATTTGGTACAATATATGCCATCATATTGATATTCCTCGAGAAACTCCGCAAGCATCCAGAAATGTTTACTCATTGGCTATGTTAATTTATAATGTTGTGCGTTCAAATGTGAGACCTCATAAAAAATGAGAGTCAACATGAAACCAAATAGACGATCTTTGTGAAACATGTGATATTTTTTGTTTTGTGGAGGGATGTTCCTTGGTTATTTCATCACTATATATCAGTTGGTTCCACTATCCTTCTGACACGCAACCAAGGTGGAGGAACAAACAACCGAAAGACCACCTGTGTACGCCAATGATTTCAAGCGTTGGAAATACTAACCGTCATCAATCTTAAGTCGCGTAAGCGGATCTAGCAATCCTCCGCCCGATATTCCACCTTGTATGTGTGGATAGCGTTGAGGCATGTTGCACATATGACGCTTAAGACTAAGGAGCTTGTGAGATCCACAAGTTGGACAAGTATAAGTGATCGCACTGCCTGACGCACTACATTTACTTTCATGCATGCGCGTCTAGTGGTAAACTCATGACATAATTCCTAAATATAATATCTGATGTGCCGTATGATTTTTTTCCCATTATGCAAGAGGTATGTCCCAACCAACAATCAAATTTGGGTTCACATATTTACAGACATATTGGTTCGTTTAGTATGAGTTTGATGGGATTAACACTTATATCTCGCCTCTACCTTTATAATTTCTTCTATAAAACATATAGTCCCGTAGTATGATGTGGGTGTGGCTGACGTGGACGCGTAAAAAAAATAATCAAATACAACATTAGACCCATTGGATGATGATTAGCGCATAAAAATAGGAAACATAATAAAAAAGATCATCAATTGATAAATATTTTGCAATAAAATTTAGGAGTATCAAATTTTCGATCCATCAATATTTATCGTGATTCCTAAAATATGCAAACTGGTCGTTTTGGTAGGCGAAAATTGCTTTCCAAAACGACTTATATTATGGAGTAATAGCAGATAAAATAATATCTGAGGTATATTTTGCAGGGTACAAACAAAGCATCGAGTCAACCGGTGGATTATTCGGCTGCTGAGTTGCGCCCAGCATGGAGCCCTTGGCGGCGGGTGTGTCTTCGCCAGAAGGGAGAAGTAACCGAAGCCGTGCAATTATGGCCTGCCTTCTCTGTATCTTCTTTTCCTTGTTGTACACTTGTACACCTCAACTAGTATGAAATTGCACCTAAGCTCATTGCTTCATCACTTTTCATATTATATTACCTTAAAACAAAAGGAGCTATTTCAAAGACCTTGAACGGCACCACGGTTGTGCTATTTTTGGGCTGTACGCCAGATTTTGCTAGAACATCCCGCCGGGCACAATATTTTACTGCGTCATATTTTGCTACGACACCCCGGAGATAATATTTTATAGCGCCACCACCCCTCCCCTCTGTACGCGTGCCTCTGCGCCGTTTCGTCATTTCTTTCCAAGCGGGTCTCGTCTCCGTCTCCGTCTCGTCTTCTCCACCACCTCTGGCACGCGTTCTTTCCCGTTTTTGCTCCCCTCGAGACCCCAAAAGCACCGAAAGGGTGGGAACAAGAGGGAAAAAAAAAAGTAGGTTTGAAGAACCCTAGAAGCCGCCATTGCTATCTATCTCCGTCCCCTTCTCTCGCGGATACAGCTCCAGACTTCCAGGACTTCGGAGCGCCGACTCGAGGAAGAGCGGGAGGCATGGGCACCGGATCTTTGCTCAAGGTTCTTGCCAAGAACTTCGATGTTCTTGCAGGGTCAGTGTTTCCCCCCTTCCGTTCGCCGTTTTTGTTGATTTTTTTCAGTCTATTTTGGGTTCCTCCCGCCCTTCTTTTCCTCGCTCCTAAAATGGCACCGGTGCCAATGCCTTGTTGGTAGGATTACTGATTTATTTTCTTGTGGGCTTGAAGTTTCACTTGATTTTGCAAGAAGAGCATCTCCGTTGATGCAACCCGCACACCTTCTGAATGCTAATGCTTGTCAATGCCAAAAGTTCATCTATGATGCATGCGGTAGTCTTATTTTGTTGTGCATTGCCAAGTCTGAAGTCTGAATGTGCAAGTCAGCTGCAGAGTATCGTCACTTTGTGTGGGATCCTGACTATTCCCAGTCCTTTACATAATGTTTTACTTTTGGATTTGTAGTTTTCCTGGTGCGTGCGATTGTAGGCTGGTCGCTCTATTCTCACTATGAAGATTAGTTTTTCTTTGTCTGGCCTGTCTTTTTTGTCAGCCGTTTCACATTCTGATTCCTTTGTGCTCCTACCTAATAGTAATAAGCTAGGTCTCGTGCTGAAGAATGATCTCTGCACAATTTGCTGGTGCTTCTTATGATTTAGTAGATCCATTATTCATGTCGTGTAGTGAATATGATTTGTATCTAAAAGAAGACTGTCACGGGGACGTATTTTTGAACAGGACACTGTAATTTTTTAGTGCAAGGACATGTGTGTCGTATTGTGTGCATCAGTCGATGCAGATGCCGGGGTTTCCCCTTTTTGAAAGAAAACAATGTGTCTCGAGTAAAGCACACTAATTCATGGTGCAAATGTAACATTCATTAAGGATATAGTGTTTTAGTTTGATATGTAGGAGTAGACAATGTTGACTTTTCTAATATGGTACTGTGATGTACTGTAAAAGCAATTGAACAGAAATTTACCGGTTCCATTGGAAGACCAGTGCATATGATCTGGAATGTGATTAGCAAGTTATTAATCTCTTTCTCATGTGATCTAGGATGTACATAGGTTCACTTTTCGTAGAGATATTACTGCCTTACACATACTCCTGATTTGATGCAGGTAGACTGGAAACACTGGTTGTCATTTTGATTTTGATTTATTTATTTATGAATGTGGAGTTCCATCATTTTTAAGTCCTTGGCTTGTTTATATGCATATTGTTGTTTCTTATAAAGTTTATTTATATATTTTTATTTTTCTGCAAGTTAATCCTTTATTACCTCTTTCTTGCAGGCCTTTGGTGGCACTAGCTTATCCTTTGTGAGTTGCCTGCCCTTTTTAATTTGTTCTCATAAATTCATTGCTTATTTCTGTTGTTTGATAATGGTAAGCACAAATGTAATTCAGTTTAATTACAGGTATGCTTCAGTTAGGGCTATTGAAACCAAATCCCCTGTGGATGATCAGCAATGGCTCACATATTGGGTGTTATACTCACTAATAACATTGTTCGAGCTTACGTTCGCATCAGTTATCGAGTGGTAGGTACTACTGTATTTTCAGTTCTCTTTTGTAATGTCAAATAACCTAAGCAGTAAATTGTATGGTTATCTGGTGTATTAGTTGGGAAAGATCTGTGAACTTTTGGTCTTGCAAAGGTATTTCTCAGCATTGGGTTTATGCACAATACGAAGTATCCTATTATACATCATTTGCATGCCAGTCCTTGGAGCGAGGTTTTGGTGCTTTGTTTAGTTTGTAAGACGAGCATTCCGCATGAGGGCAGATAAATCGTTTGCTCACCATACATCAGGAGGCTTCATACCTTGTATTAAACTGATAATTAGTCAGTACAAAAGCAAGAGAAATTGTGATAACAGAAAGCATAGTCCAAAACCATATTGCATAGGACCGGCTAGCGATCTACTTTCACACCGGAAGTGCTTCCCATAGAAAAGGAAACAAAATTAAGTGTTTGATTGTATTATCGGTGAATGCTGTCTGAAAAGTTTGATTGTCCTATTTGTTAATTTTAACTGAACTTACCTACTCATTCTTACTCGAAATCTTTTTTTAGCTTGCACATGTTTTACGGTCATCGTAGTACACTTGCTGTAAATCCATAGTCTTAACATATTTGATTTTTGCAGGCTTCCTTTTTGGTCCTCTATGAAATTGATCTTTATTTCCTGGCTTGTCTTGCCATACTTCAGTGGTGCAGCCTATGTGTACCAAAAATATGTGAGGCCTGTGTTTGTTAAGAATCAGATGGTCAACATTTGGTATGTCCCTCAGAAAAAGGGCCTTTTCGGCAAATCAGATGACTTCCTCACTGCACTTGATAAGTACATTGCAGAACATGGACCTGAAGCACTGAAGAAATTAACAGACAAGGTACATGACCTATACATACATAGTTCATAGTTGTACATGCTCCTGCTTCATGCACTAGCTCACATGCCGGTTCATGCCTGGGCCTCTGGGAACTGGGATAGCACTACTGGTTTCGTTTTTTGGTAAGGTCAATCACAGCCTCCTTTTACTTTTAAATTGCAATCTGAATTTTGTTGAGAATTGATTTCTTGAAAATTTATAAAGAATAATAAGAGCTGAACGATTCAATATACATGAAGTTTAGACGATACTCCATTTGCAACTCAAATTGCACTGCCTGATTTTGATTTCACCAGGGTCACAGCCAGCAGTGTTCACCTCACCAGTACTTGAGTGATACTTTTAGTATGCTTTGTTGTAAGGCTACATCTTGATGATTTTCTTATGTATGCTCTTAGCTAACTGATCAATCATTTAAGCGTTGCTTGTTATGCAAATTTACTTCCCTCAAATCTGAATGGTTTGTTTGAAGAATGCACTAGTTGCTCTTTCAAAATTGCAGGCTGGCTATTATTGTGCTGATTTCTTGTATCATGGGTTGTAGGCTGGCAAGTCACCTAAACAGTCTGGAAAATTGTGGAAAGGTTTGAAAGAATCGAAATCGTCAAAGGAGTCGAAAGAGCCAAAGACATCAAAAGATGCAAAAGACTCAAAGCCATCAAAGGATTCAAAGCCGGCGAAGGATTCTAAAGAACAGAAGAAGGTACTGAAGGACTCACAAGAACAGAAGAAGGCACTCAGAAATTCTAAAGAACTGAAGAAGTCACTAAAAGATTGGAAAGAGCTGAAGAAGTCACAGAAAGATCCAAAAGAACCCGGGCCACAGAAAGATCCAAATGAACCTGAACCGAAGAAGAGCAGCAAGCGTGTGACATTTGCTGAGGTGGAGCCTGAGAAAGAATTCAGGTCATCTAATAGTGACTGGCACCCAACCTCCGATTATCACAGCGCATACCCCGAGCACAACTCGTGGAACAGCAGCTTTATGATCTTCGAAGATGAACATGGTTACTGGAATTAGATCACATCCAGTCTGGTAAACCCTGAACTTCTCTCACTATCACTCGACTTTGGAAACTTTAGACTAGCGTTTGGTGATTGTTGGGTTTCTTGTCTAGACCAATGCAGCCTGGCATAGATTTTTTGGTTCATCAGAAGCGACGAAAGACCCATTTCAACGCCATTTGAGGGAATGGAGACCACCTGGTGTGTCTTTCGTCTTCGATCAGTTGTTCTGACTTGTCATCTTGTAACATATAATCGTCCAGTGTCCGTGTAACAGTATATGAGTATGTAGTAACTGTAGGTCTACTATGTAGATGGTTGTGGTGGTGACGAACTGGTGATGCTATTTTGTGTACCGAACCTTATTAGAGGGAAGAGTCAAGCAAGCACAATTGCAGTTTTCGTACCTGTCTCTACATCCGGCACACAAACTCTTACAAGGTCACTTAGATCTGAACCGGACACGAAGATGCACAGAACATTATGGGCCTTCTTCATTGTCAAACCCGTGGGTGCACGTCTCGTCGTGCTACGGGTAGAGATGCAAGTGGGATCCCACCTTAGTCCCACTTGTAGTACAAATGAAAATTTGTAGTGCAATTTGTAAGGAAAAATTTACACTAAAAATTTACAAATGAACTACAAGTGGGACTAAGGTGGGATCCCACTTGACACCTTAGCTACGGGACTACCGGGCAATGTGGGGCGTGGCCAAATTGTCAATTTGCATTACTTTTTTTTACTTCGGAAAAGGGCTATTCCTGTCCTCAGCTCTTTTATTTTATTATTAAAAGATGTTTATAAGAAGTCACATAAGGTCGATACAAATCAAACATCTATGTATAGAAAAATGGACACGACTAGTGAGAAGCGCGTAAGCTTAGCATGCGGCGGCTTTTCTCCCTTTCTTTTGCATGCATGCAACCATGACGTCATTAAAGATTCTTTTGATTTCAAACTTTAAAAAGTTTTGTCTCGTTAACCATTGATCCAATTCATATTCCGTTTTCACTGTTGGCTTAGTCGCGACGAGATTTTTAAAACTAGATCCCATGTTGATATATTTCAACAACCTTTTTTTTCTATCAGTAATTGCCCGACTGTCTTAACATACTTGCCAGCATATGCACTACTAAATTGCCGGACCAAAAAAACTTAGTTGCCGGTCAACTGTGTGTCATTCTAAATCGTTGCAAAAATTGTATGATATAACTTTTTCTTAGATAATATCATCTAAACACTACAATACATGATTTGTAACTTTTGATATCGTTACAATGTCAGAAAACATGTAAATAGTTATCCGGCAATTATGCATAATTGTTGTGGCAACTGTTTGATACTAAGTTGGCAATTATGTTACAGTATGCTGGCAACTAATGCAACGAAAAAAAGATCGTCAAAATATAGCAATATGTGATCTAGTTTTGAAGTCCTCGTCAAGACGAACTCAGCGGTACAAACGGATCGCTAATCGGATTAACAGTTTAGGAGATAAATTATTTTAAATTTTGGACCGTGCTAATAAGGGCAGTGCCCCAGATTAGTATTCTGTGGGCACGGTTTGAAATATGGTAACTAGACATTGCATGCATGCAGCCACGTAGATACCTTTTAGTTTTCAATTTTTCAAATGTTTTATCTCTTAATTCGTAAGCCGAAATTCAGATCCGTTTTCACGGTTGGCTTTGTCGCGACGAGATCTTCAAAATTAGATCCCATGTTGCTATGTTTTGACGACATTTTTTTTGGATCTTAGTTGCCAGATTATCGTCACTTAGTCACCAGGTTATAGTCAAGTTGGTTGCCAGATTAAAATCAATTAGTTACCAGGTTTTTTGAGCTTCTTTTCTCACCAATGTAAACTTTGTATGGTGATAATGTCACCTTTTATGTGTTCCGAGTGTATCAAATACTCAGTTTCTGGACATGTAGATGATTGCTATGATAAAGAACATGTAAAAATTATCGGGTAACTGTGTACGTTTTGGATGTTAACCGTTAACTAGTGACATGGTAACTATGGTACTACAACCTGGTAACTAGCGTTGAAAAAAAAGTTCGTCAAAACATATTAAGATGGGATCTTGTTTTGAAGTTTTAATCGAAACAAATCCAACGGTGAAAACGAATTGTTGATTGGATTAACGGTTAAAGAGATAAATCATTTTGAAATTTCGAAAGATTCCATGCATCCATGTATTAGTTGGTCCCTCCGCCCTTATAGGGGAGAATCTCTATTTCTATCCCGCCGGACCGAATACTTTTGTGGGGCACGCATGCTTAATAGATTGATCGTTAAATTTTTGGATTTAATAATTAATGCAATGATGTCAGCATGAGGTGGTATGCATGCATGTGCTCTCCCTATAAGGGAATTCCGCATGCAACATCCGCCCCACCATAAGACTAATATGCATGCGTGTGTCCATTAGATTAACCGTAGAAAAATAATAACATGAAGCGCATTTGTATCAGTCGAAAATTACCAGGTGCCATGTATCAGTCGAAAATTACCTGGCGCCATGTATCAGTAAGATATCTCTTGTCAAGCTGTCAGCTACGCTGGTTGTATATATCCCATGCAATTGTTTCTAAACTGCTGCACTTGAAATCCATGGCTTGCATGTGCTCCGCTGATTTGAGAAAACATAACATACAAATCCAATGTGTAGTCAAAAGTATAACCTACAAAAAGAAAGAGTTTTTGATTTGTTCAAAAAAGTCACATATAGCCGAAAGTAAAGCACAAACACCTACTCGAATTTGACCTTTATCTATCTTATGTACTCCATTCAAATAATTTCCAAACAAATTCTTTACGTTGGTTCAAGGGGATAGATTAAAATTCATGTAGAATATTCCACCATATAATTGTTGCAAGAGGACAAGTTATAAACATGTGTTGTATTGTTCGCTCTAAAAAAACGCAATTTGTTACACCCCCAATTTCTCTTAGTCAAGTCTTATTTAGTACGAAGCACTTTTTGGTGGATAAACCACATAAATTTTTAATTTTAGTGGTACCTTTATTTTTCAAGTACTTACAAAGGAACTTAGTGTGCCATTCATGAAGTACTCCTTTGATTCAAAGGAATAGCATAGAAATTTTGTAGGATTTTGATCTATATGAACTTTTTCTATGTGTGTCATATGATTCGTAGGACTGGATACTTAGGATTTTTCCATAGGATTGTATTGCGCTATGTTTTGTGGAAATTTTCCATCCACTCAAACATCATGTTATAATTCCTTTGTTTTTCCTTTGATTCAAACACCTCTTGACGAAAGTTCCCATAGGCTCCAAATCATGCAGGATCCTACTAGACATGACAGTCTAATTATATGTTTTTCATATTCCTGCATTCTGGCAATCCCGCAAATCAATGAGGCCCTAAGTCAAAGTACACGGATTTTACCAAGAAGGCCCCGGACATGGTGAACCCCCATCTAAACACATCCAGACCAGCAGACAAAACAATATCCATTAACTATTGGACCAAATGAGTCCATCTCAATCATTTGTTCCCAGTTACTCTTCGAAACACTGTATTATGAGGGGCTATCAATATAACATTGGCCACCGAAATATGTTTTCATTGTACAATATTATAAGGTGATTCACAAATCCAAGTGTCCTCTCAGAACCTAGTGTTCCGGTCATTTCCGTTTTGAAAAGACCCTCTCAAAAGAAAATCGTCCTTGACTCGCATTAACCTTTCCAAAATTAGGAGTTAGTTGATTTTTTTTGCACTTGTGATAATCTTTTAGAACGAAGGTATTTATTTTGTAGCAGGTCTTGCCGCACTACTTCCTCATTTCAAAGTTTACACAACCACTTGCTGAGTAAACATTTATTTTTAATGTCTAGACCTTCCACTCCTAAGACAACTTGATCCTTTAGTCTACAAATGATATTTCATTTAGTTAATCTTCACTTTCTTTTGTGACCATCACTGTGCTAAAAGAAACGTGATATAGAAAAATCTAATGTCTTCCTTACGCCACTTAGGTCCAACAAATACAATATGAACATGGAAAACTAGTTAGAACCAAGTTTATTAGAACATGCTAACTTCTCAAATTGATCTTTCAAGGATTTTTGCTAATTTTCAATCATTTAAGGATTTAATAATTCTTAGTCGCCGCCAAGAACAATAAATGCGATGTTAAGATTGGTGCTTGGATCCATGTTCATTTGTACCCGCAGAACAAATGACACATAGTATTTCCACTAATTACAATATCGTGAATAGTAAAATAAGCCAGTTTACAATGAAAAGAAGAAAAAGGTTTTTTTTTGCGATAAAAAGAAGAAAAAGGTTAATTACATAATTCTGTACGTGTCGAGGTATCGCTAACTGGGGGTGCCATACGCCGACGGTAGAAAGATGATGTAGGGGGTTGGCCCGATCTTCATGGATTTGAGGCGGGGAAAAGAGGATGAACACGAAAAACACGGAGGTGGAAACGAAGAACACGAGGGGAAAAATGGAAAATCGTGGGGATAACTCACGAATCCTACAAGGGAGAATCACCCGGCAACAAACCCCCCCCCCCCCCAACGGAGTAGCCTCCGGATCTCAAAACCCAAGTCAACAACACGCTTAATAAAACCGATTTCTCTTACCGGCCGGTCCACCGATCCAATAGAATCACCGCAGTGAAAGATTGGTTTGCACTACTAGAGACACCTAAGTGAAAGAGTAGCTACAACAAGAGGTACATCATCCTCTGCGGAGGAGCCCATCACATGAAGGAGCAACGCTCAACTCTCAAGTTCATTCATCTCTGGTCTAGAACGGAAGGGGGGGGAAACTATTTATAGTTTAGTACAAAACGAGGGGGTCCGTCCTAGGCCGGCCTGGAGGCCGGCGGCGTCTGGAGGGGGTCCGGCCTGAGGGGACGGCCTAGGCCGTCCTGGAGGCTGGCTTGCGCTGGTGGGGATCCGGCCTGGGGGGCCGGCCTAGGCCGGCCTGGAGCCCGGCGGCGTCGGATGGTGGTCCGGCCTGGGGGCCGGCCTGGGCCGGCCTGGAGGCCGGCGGCGGCGGATGGTGGTCCGGCCTGGGGGACGGCCTGGGCCGGCCTGGAGGCCGGCGGCGTCGGATGGTGGTCCGGCCTGGAGGCCGGCGGCGTCGGATGGTGGTCCGACTTGGGGGCCGGCCTGGGCTGGCCTGGAGGCCGGCTGCATCTGGTGGGGGTCCGGCCTGGGGGCCGGCCCAGGCGGCCGGCTGGCTCCGCCTTTGCCTTGACGCTTCCTCCTCCTCATCCACGCGTACGCCTTGGATAAAATCAACTCTTGGGCTTCCTCGGCACCTCCCATTGGCTTCGTATCCATCGTGTCAAACCTAGCAATGCAAAGGGGCAGATGCTCAAGTAGCATACCATTCCAAAGGGTAGGAAATGAGATCTCGAAGAGGAAGGAGTTCACCTTTGAAGTCCATGGTGACTTGGCATTTGTTGGGATGCTTGACATGGTGATGTCATTGGGTTGGGCTACATCATCTCCCCCTCCTTCGAAAAGCGTCGTCCTCGACGCTAGCACGTTCTCATCATGTGAAGGAGATAGATGTCTCGTCGTTGAAGTGGAAGTCACCATGCCACTATTGTTACCTATACGTACCAAAGACCAAGCAAAATATGTGTGTGCATGATAGAGGAGCACATCATTGACGACATGTCCGAATTTGTTCATAACACCATTAGCACAACACAAATATATGGAATGGAATACAAATGCAAGGTCAATGTGCAAGCAACTCGTCCAAACATCCTCAAAATGTGGGAACACAAAATCTCCAAGAAAATTAGAGAAGGCTAAGATAGCTATCTCATTTTGAACCATATGTCACAAAGGAAAACCAAATCACTCACATGTTTGCACACGAACCAAAGGAAAGAGCAATTGTTCAATTTGTTCGATGCAAAACATGGGGAAGGAAATAGAGGTGGATTGGGTCCACAACACTCATGGAAAATGCTCTCAAGAGCTCTTTTTGTCAACTCATGCTCAATTGAGGTTAACATTATGAAGCGTGAGCCATTACACACGAAATTTCATAAAAAGAAATTGTGTGCATGGTAGATGAATGGATCATCCATTATGACGCATCTATCCATTTGCACATCACCAAACACACCAAAAGCAAAAGGAATGTATGACATATGTGAGTGGTCAATATGCAAAAGGAAGGGTAAATTCTCAACATGGCAAAAGGAAAAATCTCCAAATTTTGAGAAAGCTATGGGGGCATTCTCCTAAGACATCATATCAACATTATTGCGAACCAAGCATTGGAAAGAGAAATTGTTCAACTTCTTGGATGCAACAATGGGAGAAAATTCAAAAGTTTCATAACAAGGCATGTATATGGAAAGATCATCACAAATAGGTAATTCTGCATGATCAACATTGGTTTGAAACAAGGTATCACATGGGAATATGAACGAAGCATATGTGACATCAAAAGGATCATCCATAGCATGCAAGCAATCACAAGTCATCATGTCCACTAGTGGGATCATGGCATCATCAACACCTATATTCGTACCTTTGTAGTCCCGCTCATGTGAAGTAGGTGTTGTGGTAGGAGTAGCAGCGTCCACGTGGCCGACTAGTGCATCTTCATGTAAGCATGGGGTGGCATCGACTTCATCCTCCATGTACATCTTCTCCATCATAGGCACCATCATGTCTAGGCTTGGCGTCTCATCATCCATGGAACCTAGCACAACATGAGTAAACACACTAGAGGTAGAGGGTAAGTTGTTAGAAATCGAAATGGCCTCACTTGACCTATCAACTACCTCTCCCAACTCAAGTGGTGTATCACTCATTCCCTCAAAATGGAAGCACTCAATCTCGCATATGGTGGAGGCACTCAACTCACTTGCACTCTCACTCAAGTGGGCTAGGTGGCTCTCATTCTCACATGGGATTGGTACCATCTCATCATTCAAGCACATAGGGATAGGCTCGGTATGCTCAACTCCATTCGCCGCCTTGGTTGAAGGGAAACTCCCATGCTCGACCATCTTCTTGCCATCTTCTTGGTCACCATCTTGTAGTGTAGTGGACAATAAGCTTGGTGAAGAGTCATGTGAGGGCGTGAAGAACTTGGATAACCCGGCAACGAACTCCTCGCGGATGGTCTTGAGGTCGGCCATGAGCTTGTCGCAATCGGCGTCGGCCTTGAGCTTGGCTTGCTCGATCTCGAAGTTGGCATTGTCGGTGTCGCGCTTGGTCTTCCACTTGTCAAGGTTGGCCTTGAGTTTTTCCAATTCCTTCGTGTAGCTTGATCGACGCTTGGATGCCCTTTTGGTTGTGGCACGCGGAGGAGACTCCGTATGATGTGTACTTGCCGCCATCTTGGAAGTTGATGTAGATGCGTGATGGCGTGGCCTCGAGTAGCTTGTGTCCTCATAGTGACGTCGATGATGATCATGAGTAGACGTACGCCGATGAAGATCATTGGTGTTCCTTGACGAAGACTCACGTGCATAGGCACTTTGCGTTGGCCGCCGTCTTGAGGGCAAAGTATCTTGACGTCGAGGAGGAGGGTGTGTCTCCTTGTCCTCTAGGCGAAGATGCCTTGTGCTCCGTTTCTTTGAGCTTGAAGTAGGTGCTTGACGGCGGTGGCGCTCTTGAGTTCGTGGCCTTGAGGTGGTAAGGTGGACTAGGATTTTTGCTTTATACTTTTGCCCGAGCCGCGTCCGCTACACATTGATGCTCACAAGATTATGATATGCTTACTTGCGTCACACTAGTGCAATGCTCACACTTTGACGAACTAGCTCCTAGGAAAAAGTTTCGCGAAAAGGAAAGGGATGAGTCGGAAGCTATACCTTTGGTTGCGTCGAGGTGGCGGAACTTTGCTCCGTGAAATCTTCAATCGACGAATTTTGGGCGAAATTGGCACAAGGAAACACCAAAGGAAGGTGGGGGAAAGGTCTTAAGCACAAGATCCGTGGATCAAAACCACAAATCGCTCACCAAATCGAGATATCGAACGAAATCCATATGGGCTATTTTTTTTGAATTTTTGAAATTGGTATGGGAAAGAAAATTTTGGTGGAAAAATGGCTAATAAAAGGTGGAAACACGATCCAAATCCGTGGAAACCCTTGCTCTGATACCAAATGATGTAGGGGGTTGGACCAATCTTCACGGATTTGAGGCGGGGAAGAGGATGAACACAAAGAACACGGAGGTGGAAACGAAGAACACGAGGGGAAAAAGGGCAAATCGTGGGGATAACTCGCGAAGCCTACAAGGGAGAATCACCTGGCAACAAACCCTCCCAACAGAGTAGCCTCCGGATCTCAAAACCCAAGTCAACAAAACGCTTAATGAAACCGATTTCTCTTACCGGCCGGTCCACCGATCCAATAGAATCACCACAGTGAAAGATTGGTTTGCACTACTAGAGACACCTAAGTGAAAGAGTAGCTACAACAAGAGGTACATCATCCTCTGCGGAGGAGCCCATCACGGGAAGGAGCAACGCTCAACTGTCAAGGTCGTTCATCTCTTGTCTAGAACGGAAGGGGGGGGGGACTATTTATAGTTTAGTACAAAACGAGGGGGTCCGGCCTGGGGGCCGGCCTAGGCTGGCCTGGAGGCCGGCTTGCGCTGGTGGGGATCCGGCATGGGGGCCGGCCTAGGCCGGCCTGGAGGCCGACGGCGTCTGGAGGGGGTTCGGCCTGGGGGCCGGCCTAGGCCGGCCTGGAGGCCGGCTTGCGCTGGTGGGGATCCGGCCTGGGGGGCCGGCCTAGGCCGGCCTGGAGGCCGGCGGCGTCGGATGGTGGTTCGGCCTGGGGGCAGGCGTGGGCCGGCCTGGAGGCCGGGGGCGTCAGATGGTGGTCCGGCCTGGGGGCCGGCCTGGAGGCCGGCGGCGTCGGATGGTGGTCCGGCCTGGAGGCCGGCGGCGTCGGATGGTGGTCCGGCCTGGGGGCCGGCCTGGAGGCCGGCTGCGTCTGGTGGGGGTCCGGCCCAGGCCGACCTGGAGGCCGGCTGGCTCCACCTTTGCCTTGACGCTTCCTCCTCCTCATTCACGCGTACGCCTTGGATGAAATCAACTCTTGGGCTTCCTCGGCACCTCCCATTGGCTTCGTATCCATAGTGTCAAACCTAGCAATGCAAAGGGGCGGATGCTCAAGTAGCATACCATTCCAAAGGGTAGGAAATGAGATCTCGAAGAGGAAGGAGTTCACCTTTGAAGTCCATGGTGACTTGGCATTTCTTGGGATGCTTGACATGGTGATGTCATTGGGTTGGGCTACATCAAAAGGGGTGGGGGAGAACGTAGCGGGATTCCGGTGACGGGATTACATACAGTTTACCGAGCTTCAGATTACACGACGGTGACGTGATCCTACGTGCTGATAAATCACTATAAGGCAATAAACGCCAGTTACAATGATGTTGTGTGTATTTAGATGTTGTCTAGACTATGAGATTGTGCCCGAAGGCTTCCCGTAGGCCGGGCTTACAAGGAAAAGACTTGCCGACTAAGTAATAGCAGTCCTAGACTAACACGGCTTGTTGGCTTTACCTTGTGCACGAAGGGGGCTGGTTGTTGGGCCTTCGTCTTGGATCCTCCTTAGCCGGCTTTGCCTTTGCGCTTCAGCATACTGGGCCGCCCGATAAGTCTGCCGGCATGATACCCCTATTTGGTTGTATATCCCCGACAGTACGCTCTCTGTGTACTACTCCGTATGTCGTTTGTCAATTTTGAATTGTTGTACCATCAAACGCCAAAGTTTCTAAAGACCGCGATCACATGTGTACCGTGCTGCTCTACAACATCACAGCTCCAAACTCCAAACTCTAGAAGGCCAATGACGTTTTTCCCCAAAACCCTAAAACCCTCTCGAGGTGATTAGGGCAGCGGTGGAACTTGGCGGCGCACGTCAATCTGATTGGCGGGGTGCTTCTCGTAGAGGAGGACGATGGCTTCATCCCCTTCCTCTGGTGCTGCGGGTAGGGAAGGTGCTCCGTCTCCAAGGACGGCGCGAGTACAGATGGAAGAGGCGATGGGAAAACTTGATCTGTCGCAGGAAGAGGCGACGCCCCTGCTGATGGATGATGACGATGGTGAGGCTCCGAGGACGTGGATGCTGGCTGGTAAGGTCCTGTTCAGGAATCTGTTCCATATCCAGACGGTAGCTAGTGCTTTGCGGCCGGCATGGGGGAACCCTATAGGGTTAGTTTTTCGCCCATTGGGAGAGAACATGTTTGTGGCTGAGTTTGAGTCCCAGCGCGATCGTGATCAGGTGTGGGAAGGATCTCCATGGCATATCAACAAGAATGCTGTGATACTGGCAGAATTTGAAGGGTGGATGAGACCTTCGGATTTGAGTTTTGACAAGCTTCAGGTGTGGGTTCGGTTCCTTAACCTCCCATACAATCTCAGAAATACTACCAAGGGCTTGGGTGTAGCAAGACAGATAGACAAAGCATGCTCTGTGGTGCAGATTGATCCGGTGGGAGGTTTCCTTCGAGCCAGAGTGTCAATTGATGTGAATAAACCTCTCAGACACGGGATCTTGATTGAATCGGCCAAGAGGAAGTGTACGGACTGGTATGACATTGCATATGAGCAGATTCCTCACTTCTGTTTTTCTTGTGGCCGACTTGGACATGCCGATCCTTTTTGTCCTACCCCGGGTAAGAGGGATGAGTATGGTGATCTTCCTTTTAAGGCTTCCCTCCGAGCACCTGATGATTGGAGGAAAGCTAATTCTGGGGAGAATTCGTCTAAGGACTGGCAAGAATCGCAGGGCTCGCGGCGAGAGTCTCGTGGTGGGAATGGCCAGAAGGATAAAGAGAATGAGGTGACCTCGCCGCTGAAGAATAATGGTACTCTGAATAAGCGGAAAGCAGGTACACAGTAGGTGTACCGGAAAATCCAGGTTGATGTACAGCAGCCTCCTCAAGGAAATGAGCTGGCAATCGTTCCTAGTAAAGGTGGACGTGTGAGAGAGAATGGGTTTGTGGAAGAGCTCAGTGAGGATCGTGAATGTAAGAAGAAGAAGCCCACCCCAACAAATTCTGAAAATTCGGCAGCGGCTGGTTTACAACCCTGCCAGTCTCAATGAATTGCTTAAGTCTAAACTGTCGAGGGCTTGGGAACCCATCGACAGTTCGGGAGCTTCGCAAAATTGTGAGGCAGGAAGGTCCCTCCCTGTTGTTCCTAATGGAAACTAAAATAAAGGGAAATCGTGTTGAAGATCTGAAAACCACGCTTGGTTTTTCAGGGTGTTTTGCAGTTGATAGTGATGGTGAAAGTGCATGGTTGATCCCATGCATGGTTTTGGTAATTAATGACAATCTCTATGGACTAATATTTGCATTGAGCTATATTTGTAGGTGTCCATTAGCTTGCTTGTCTCCATGTGTTGGAGTCAAGGTTTAGGGAAGAAGATCAAGGCCAAGGTGTTCGTCATCGAGAGAAAGGCCAAGTGAAGATATGTCGAAGGAGTTCTTTCCCCATCTTGGTGTATGGGGGAGCGTCATGTGAATCTTCACCAAGCAAGGCGCGATCAAGAAAGGTGGTTCGTCTTGAGGAGATGAAGATCTTCTTCTTCGACCTCAAGTGGATTTATGCGCAAGGCAAAGGTATGATCTTGATAGGGTTTCTATTTTACCGGTCTCATGTTGTTTAGTGAGAGACCGGGTTATAGGATAGATAGCCGTACTATCAAGAGGGGCTCTCGACCGAGTATCGTGATCGTATCGTTCGTGGAGAGCTCAAACCTTTGCATCCATGCAATCATCTTTATTGGTTCTTATGGCTTTTATCCATGTGAGAATTTAGAGCTTGTGTTCATCTCCATACCAAGCTCTAGTTCATCAAAAACGGATCTCATGAATATCTCCTTGCGTTTTTGATATCGGAGGCTTTACCGGTTTGTCTCTTCTATGAGAGGTCAAACTCTCTCCTTATGTTTTCCTCCTCACATGATAGACTATGATGTGTATATGCATGATCTTGTAGGGCTTGTGATTATCTTCGAAACAAGCACAAGATCATAGAAAACGGAGTCTTGATGAAAAACTTGTGCGTTTTCGGTTTTGGAGATTTTGCCGGTTCATCTATGCGGAAGGTTTCACTCTTCCATTTTTTTAGCAAAATCTCCATTGCTTGGTTTCAATATTTTTACTTTTTGTAGGGTAGCTCTTGTCGTCCTCTTTCCAACAAAATTGGATTCACTCGATTCGGAGTTGCCACGCAAAAGTTATTCAGTTTCAGGGTTTGCCTGTTTTTCTCTGCTGGCCGGAAGTACCGGTCCCTGGACCGGTACTACCGCTGGGCACTTCCGGTGCCCAGTTCCGGTCCCACTTCCGCTTATTTCCTCAGGTACTGGATCTTTGAGTTCCCCCGAAATTTGGACCGGAAGTAGAACCGGAAGTACCGGGCCACCGGAAGTACCGGTGACCGTGGCGTACTTCTGCTCTCTACTTCCGGTGGAAATTTCCGGAGGCACTTCCGCTTATGCTTTTAGGTTCTGGATGTTTTGGAGTCTCCCGGTTTTTGGCCGGAAGTTGCCCCGGTACTACCGGGCGACCGGAAGTACCGGGCGCCACAGCGGTACTTCCGGCCTTGTGGGTTTTCGCGTCTGGAGATAGCCGTTGGGGGATGTTTTATACGGGGCGGTAGTACCGCCCTTTGGGCCGGTACTTCCGGTCCTGCGGGTTTCTGAGCCCCAACGGCCAGATTCCCAGGGCTCCCTTTTAAGGGGTCCTTCTTCCCCATTGGTTCAACACTTCTTCCAATCTTTTTTTGAACCTCTTCAAGCTCTCTCTCCTCCATTGTTGCACATCCTTGTGAGCTTGATTCCTCCACTTCCCTCCAATGATTCTTGCCCATCTTTAGGGAAACAAGAGAGGAGATCTAGATCTACCATTCCACCAATCAAATCCTCCTCTAAGTGAGGGGAACCTAGTGGATCTAGATTTAGGGTTGCTTTGTGTTCTTCCCCTTGTTCTTCCTCTCAAATCCCTCCATCGCATTAGTTGCTTTGGTTGGATTTCGGAGTGAAGGACTTGACCACTTTGTGTGCTCTTGCCTTTTGCATTTGTTGCATCGGGTTGCTCTCCCTACGTGATACGTGAAGATCGAAGTTGAGAAGCTTGTTACTCTTGGGTGCATTGTGTTCCCAAGAGCTTGTTGCCTCTTGGGTGCATTGTGTACCCTAGACGGTTTGGAGGTGCCGCGAAGACTTCGCTTGTGAAGCTTCGGCACGAGTTTGGGAGCCCCCAATTGAGTTGTGGGAGTGTGCCCCAAGAAGAAGTTGTAAAGGGCTCCGGAATCCGCCCCGAAGGATTCCGATAGTGGAAGGTGAACCAATCCCTTGGGTGAGGTTCATCGGAGAATAGGGTGAGGCCTTTGTGGCATCTTGAGTAGGCCTTTTGTGGCGAGCTCACACCCCTCCAACGAGACGTACTCCCTTAACAAGGAGGAACTCGGGAATACATCCTCGTCTCCGCGTGCCTCGGTTATTCCTATACCCGAGCTTTACTTATGCAATTTACATTGTGATAGCCTTCGTGCTTGAAGTTCATATCTTGCTATCATCTTGTTGCTTGAATTGCTTAGCATAAGTTGTTGGTGCACATAGGTGAACCTAGAATATTAGGTTGTTGGCTTGTTAATTTAAACACCTAGTTTTTTTCCGCAATTATCAAGCCCCTAATTAGAAAAAGTTTTAATCGCCTATTCACCCCCCCCTCTAGGCGACATCCGGGCATTGTTTGTTCTTTCAGATGGGTTGAGTGGAGGAGTTGGTCTTTTCTGGTCTGTAGATGTATCGGTTACGCTCCAAAATTACAGTTGTTCTCACATTGATGTCAAGGTTGAGAAGGGGAACAAGATTTGGTGTTTTACTGGTTTTTACGGGGAACCACGAGCAGAAAATAGATATCAAAGTTGGCGGTTTCTGCGTACTCTCCACGCAGTCCAGCATGATGCTTGGCTATGTTTGGGAGATTTTAATGAAATTTTACAAGCTGATGAGCAGTTTGGTAAACATCCGAGACCCGAGTGGCAGATGAGAGGGTTCCGAGAAGTGATAGATGATTGCTCCCTCCAAGATTTGGGCTTCAACGGAGTTCCTTTCACATGGGACAATAAACAGATAGGAGATGCAAATGTCAAAGCCCGGCTTGATCGTGTTTTTGCAAATGCGTCTTTCCTGGAGTTGTACGAATACACGAGTGTGAGGCACATTAGCTCAAGTGTGTCCGATCATTGTTATGTGATGGCCCAACTAAAAAGTTCTTTATCACATGTGAGAACATGTGCTGCAAGAGTGTTTCGGTACGAGAATGTTTGGCAATCCCATGCTGATTATGATACAGTGGTGCGTGATATGTGGCAGAGGGGGTCGGGCCAACGTGGTTTGCAGGGTTTGGTTGAAGCCTTGTCTTCAGTACAACGTGGTCTCGGGGCTTGGGGGGCTCGCGAGTTCGGCAACATGTCAAAGAAAGTGATAAAACTGCAGAAACGTCTGGAGCAGTTGCGTATGGCCTCAGTAGGGCGTGGACCTTCAGAGGAAGAGAATGCTATTGCAAAGCAGCTGAGAGAAGCGCTGCGGCAAGAGGAGGTTTGGTTAAAACAAAGATCGCGTGTTCTGTGGCTGCGAGAGGGTGATCGGAATTCGGCATATTTTCAAGCCCAAGCATGCCATCGGAAGAGAATTAATCGTATTGAATCTTTGCAGCGTGCAGATATTCTAACTTGTGAGGATCCGGATGATGTTAAAGAGGAGATTACTGGTTTTTATCGGAACCTGTACCAGTCACAGGGGTTCCGACCGATGGAGGAGCTATTATCAGTAGTTAATCCTTGTGTCACGGAGCCAATGAATGATATGTTGCAGAAGGCGTTTGATGCAGAGGAAGTAAAGAAAGCTCTTTTTGAAATGGCCCCTTCCAAAGCGCCGGGTGTGGACGGTTTCACAGCGGGGTTTTATCAGAGGCACTGGGAGGTGGTAGGGGATGACCTTGTGACTGCCCTGCTGGGTTTTCTGAATGGTGGGTGTCTACCAGAGGGGTTAAATGACACAGCAATTACGCTGATACCAAAGGTAACAAATCCACAGAAAGTCTCACAATACCGCCCGATTGCTCTCTGTTCAGTTTTGTATAAGATAGCAGCTAAAGCAGCAGCGAATCGGCTGCGAGGTATACTGGATGAGGTAATTGGGGAGGAGCAGAGTGCTTTCGTCCCAGGGCGTTTAATCAGTGACAACGTCCTAGTAGCATATGAAACAATACACTCGATCTGACGGAAGAAGAAGTGCAAGGGAGCGGCCTGTGCTGTCAAGCTTGACATGCTAAAGGCTTATGATAGGGTTGAGTGGCATTATTTGGAGGCGATCATGTACAAGCTGGGATTTATGGACAACTTTGTTAGATTGATTATGAAATGTGTAACTTCTGTCAGATTCTCTGTCAAGGTCAATGGAGAACTGTTGCCGCTTTTTACTCCTTCTCGGGGACTACGACAGGGAGATCCGATGTCACCATATCTATTCCTCATGTGCTCACAAGGTTTAACTGCTTTACTGAATAATTATGGAGCCTACATTGATAGAGGGATTCGGGTGAGTTTTCATTCACCATGGGTAAATCATCTGTTATTCGCTGACGATTCTTTGATTTTCCTGAATGCAAAGATCGATAGCGCTGACAGATTGAATGAGATTCTCCGTATATATGCCGACTGCTCGGGTCAGGCGGTTAACAAGGAGAAGAGCTCAATCTTTTTCAGTCCAAATACCTCCCAAACTCTGAAGGAAAACCTGAAGCAAACACTCGGAATTATGGTTGAAGCTTTTTCAGAGAGGTATTTGGGACTGCCAACTGCAGTTGGAAGAATAACAAGTGGCACCTTCGACCACATCAATGAAAGGTGTAGGAAAATGATGTATGGATGGTCGGAGAAGAACTTGGCATGCTCAGGTAGGGAGATATTACTGAAAACAATTATTCAAGCTATACCTACGTTTAGTATGAGCTGTTTTAAGCTCACAAAGAAAATCTACAAAACTCTGACTTCTATGATGGCAAAGTATTGGTGGGGGAGCTCTCTTGATAAAGGATCATTGCATTGGCTGTCCTGGGAGAAACTTTCTGCACCTAAAGTTCAAGGAGGGATGGGATTTCAGAATTTTGAAGCCTTCAACCTCGCTATGTTGGGTAAGCATGGTTGGAGATTCCTGACCAACCCGGAGTCTCTGTGTGCACGGGTACTGAAGGGTAAAATATTTTCACAATACGGATTTCCTTCAGGCAACTATTCCAAGAAGTGCCTCCGCAACCTGGCGGGCAATTGTTGCTGGTCGAACTGCTCTGGATGCTGGTTTGGTGAGGCGTGTGGTGTCGGGTACTTCTATCTCGACATGGACTGATAAGTGGATTCCTGGTACTGCTACTTTCATTCCGATGGGAAGGAGTGGCACTGAACCCCTAGAAAAGGTTTCCGACTTAATTGATACATATACTGGAAAATGGAAATTGGATCTTATTAGGCAGAATTTCTTTGCACCCGACGCTGAGGCTATTCTTAATATTCCTTTAAGAGCTGCAGGCGGTGAAGATTTTCTTGCTTGGGCACTAGACAAGACAGGCAACTACACTGTAAAGTCTGCATATCGGGCTCTGACGACTCGCAACGAGCATGCTGCTCTAGAGGAAGGGACGATTATGGGTACTTCATCGACAAATGAACAGTTGTGGAAAGCTCTGTGGAGTTTAAAGGTGGTGCCGAAGGTGCGAGTCTTTTGGTGGCGTGTTTTGCGAGGCATTTTACCAGATTCGATGACACTCAAGCATCGCCATATCAAACAGATTGGCAGGTGTGATTTTTGCTTGGCCAAAAATGAAGATTTGCAACATGCTTTGTTAACATGCTCGCACGCAAAGAAGTTTTGGGACGCTGCCCTTGAGAGGTTCGACATTAAAATGCCAGCTTTGCATCCGCATACTTGGGCAGCGGATATCCTCATGGATGAGAGATTTAAAAGTGATGAGAGATGTCGAATCATCACGATTATGTACTATGTTTGGTCTTCTCGCAACCGGTGGACACACGATAGAGAAGTTTTTGATCCGGTTCAAGCGGTCAAATGGGTACATGAAATGTTGGCGCTCTTGGAGCTGCCAAAGAGGAAGAGTACATTGTCTGGAGGGCAGTGTTGGAGGCCACCTAATGCTGGTTGGGTGAAGATCAACACAGACGCAGCAATTAGGGCTCATTTTTTTCACAGGAGGTGCAGGTGGCGTGGCCAGGTCACATGTGGCCGTCCTGGGAGCGTGGTGCAAGCCCCTCGATGGTGTTACGGATCCGATGATTGCAGAAATGCTTGCTGTCAGAGAGGGGGTTTTATTTGCTCGACTGCGAGGTTACTCACATGTCGTGGTGGAGTCTGATTGCTTGGAGGTGGTAAACCTCTGCACCTTGCGGGGCAACTCAAGGTCGATTGCCTCGCCTATCATTCAAGAAATTGGGGAGTTAGCTGGAACTTTTGTTTCTTTTTCAATTCGGCATGTAGAGAGAGTTTTGAATGTGCCTGCCCATCTCTGTGCGAAGCGTGCTAGCACTTTGGCGGGTACAGAGAGTTGGCTCGGAGAGAGTCCAGACTTCTTAGGGCATGTACAATGGGGTGATGTCAGCCTTCTCTTACAGATGCCATGTCAGATTTTTGCTTAGTTGGCGGAGAGAGAATGAAGAAATAGAGGGTTGTCTTCTCTTAGCTAAGAAATGATCTCTTAAATATTAAGAGAAGACTATTTTTCTCCATTGTACCCCATGCCTTCCCTTATTAACATAATTTCATACTAAAATTTAATTAATTCTCATTAATTGCTAGAGATGACAATAAGAGAGAGCGCATTGTATGACCGATATTTATTGCCTTCTCCAGATGACGTGGAGGGGTAAGAGAAGACCCGTCTTCTCTACCATTGTACATGCCCTTAGTTCCCAGCTTGCTGGATGATTGTACCAGGTTGTTAACTAAGTACAGTAATAAAACTCCCAGGTTTAAGCGCAAAAAAAAAAAAAAATCCAAACTCTAGACGGGCCCGATAAATACACAGCAACTTCATCGGCAAAACGTCCCGTCAATTAGCTAGGTTACCGATACTTACGTAGCCTGGTAGCCAAAAGAAGTTCGATCGATCGCACTATGGCGGAAGAGGAGGGCAACCCGATGGCCTGCTGCCAGCACGGGCAGACGGCTCTGGCGGCGCGCCTGCTCAAGCGAGTCTCGGCGGACAGAACCAGCCAAAACCTCATCTTCTCGCCGCTGTCCATCCACGTCGGGCTCGCGCTCATGTCCGCCGGCGCCGCCGAGGACACGCTCGACGAGATCCTGTCGATCGCCGGCGCTCCGTCGCGTGGCGACCTCGAGGCCTTCGTGAAGGACGTGGTGGTGGAGCGCGTCCTCGCCGACCGGTCCGGCGTCGGCGGGCCGTCCGTCGCGTTCGCGTGCGGCTCGTGGACCGACAAGAGGTTGCCGCCCAAGCCCGCGTACCGCGACACCGTCGTCGGTAACTACAAGGGCGAGACGTGGGCCGTCGACTACAGGGATCATGTACCTATACACATCTCTCATTCTCTGTTTTTGCTACTCTATAAGAATAGATCTATTTTCTTTGTATCGATTGTGTTCCCGAATTGGGGAGTGACTAATGAACAGCTAGCTGTTTTTTAATTCGGGAACAGACAGTTTTTGATAGCCAATTAGAGTCCGACAGCTGTACAAACCAAACGAATGATAGAACTGATTAAGACCGCCTGTTTTCATTCAGTAAAACAGTCAGATTTTTGGCATTCCTCTCCCAATTCACCATGTTTTACACGCGCTAAGTTTCATCACAGGCTCTGAGTCCTCGGTAGAAAATCCAAACGGCTATTTGGGCCTATGCAAAATGATTGGCTGCCCAAGCATTGCACGGCCGAAAAGACAGACATTTCGTGCGCGGACGAACAGATCAACATATTGAATAATGAAGAATAATGAACATGAACAGATTAACACCTGCCAGTTTTGTAGACTCATATACTTTTGGGTCCCAGCTTAAGAAACTTCTTCAGTAAAAAACTCTACAGACATAACGAGTGCACCACTGAAGTTCTAACTAAGATAAAATGTCTTCTTAAAACATTCTCTGATGTAACTAGCTTATTACATAGAAAATGAGGTTCCAGACACTAGAAGGGCAAGCAGCCTA
This sequence comes from Puccinellia tenuiflora, assembly GCA_012064385.1. Classification (NCBI taxonomy): domain Eukaryota; kingdom Viridiplantae; phylum Streptophyta; class Magnoliopsida; order Poales; family Poaceae; genus Puccinellia; species Puccinellia tenuiflora. The sequence goes on along the minus strand of QRDG01000238.1, from coordinate 1,245,132 downwards.
CGCAGAGCAATAGCTTCGGAGGTCATAGTTGTTCATCCTGCTGCAGATTTCCAGCTAATCGACTTAACTTTGCCTGTCAAACCAAAAACAAAGTCACTATCATTTCAACGCATCAGGCTTTAGCATAAAAAGGTTGATTGTATTGACCATTTAGCCACTTGGGATTTTCTTCGTTGCCATGATATCTTGTAAAAGGCACCCATGGACTAAACTGCTTGCTCCGGCTACAGACGTAAGCAAGAAATTCATTTAGCTTCAAATAGTTCAAAGATGGATCAGAAAACATGTGACAGTACCTCATTCCTCACTGTTGAGCTAATGTCCCGCTGCTTGCATACTGAACAAAACACATGTGTTGACTCGTGGGAGCGGCTTGCAGCTCAGGACTTGATCATGAGCCAAATGAAGTCAGAGGTTTACCTCCACGAGCAGGAGCGATCTTGAGCATTTTCTCGCCTATGAAAGAAGACTCTTCAGATAAACTAATCAACAGAGATTAAACTGAACGAAATGAAGACTAAAATGAACTGAAGAAATGAGAAAATAAGGAAATTCAGAGCTGAATAAATGAAAAAACAAAATGAAGACTGAGAAATTTAAAAATGAAATACTGAATTAAACATAATAAACTTTAATGAGCAAAGAATAAAATGAGAAAATAAATATGATAATGAGTTACTGAAAAAAAGGATATTATGAGAATCTGCGTGACTGACCTAATAAGAACTGAGAGAAGAATACAATGTGAAAATAATAATGAGAAAAAGGGTCTGAAATAAATAAGTTCATGAGAAACTGATATAAATAAGTTAAAATAGAAAGACTGAAGAAAAGGGACAAAACAGAGAGTGACCGAAAACTGAAAAGGAAAGGCAGAGACTTAAAAAAATGATAATCAAATCTAATGAAAGAATAAAAAGTACAGGAATTCATGACTGATGAAAAAACTGAAAAATATCCGTTGCAATGAAGAGAAAAATCTTATGATATTCGAATAATCTCGTAATCATCGATAATGATCCGAGAGGACATAGGGTTCACCCCATCCAACCCCCACCCCTATCAAGAAAGAAGCTCATATGCTGGGAACAAAAACTAAATCCTAACTAATCAAACATGACAGCGGAAACATCATCCTATAAACTGAGATCAACTAAATCCTAGTACAATCAACAAGCTGGCGCACCAAACAATGAACCTAAAACTAAGGATAGCTTGTACACAAAGCACCCAGCATAGACTGTCGATCTAACCCCCCAAACAATCCGAGAACTCAACTGAATCATCCACCAGTCCTGCATCAAAAAATACACACGAGCTACCGCCGCATCACAGACATCGGAGAACACTCAGATCTAGCCCGCAACTGTTAGGGAAATAGACTTGTTGTATTCCCAGGGGCCAAAGGCCACAATATATATGGTACAGGTACAGGCAAATATACAGAAAGCCCCCTAACAGGTGGGGAAACTACAATATACATATATACTCTAACACCCCCCCTCAAACTCATGGTGGATCCACAACACTGAGTTTGGAGAGTAAGAAGTCATGCTGCGCTCGGGTTTGTGCCTTTGTAAAGAAATCCGCCAACTGCAAATCTGAAGGCACATAATGAAGCGCAACAACCTGATCCTGTACCTGAGCACGTGTATAAAAAGCATCAACACCAATATGCTTGGTCAGCTCATGCTTGACCGGATCACGTGCGATACTGATAGCACCTGTACTGTCACACAAAAGAGGAGTGGGTGTCGTAACAGAGACCCCAAAATCTGCAAGCAACCACCGTAACCAGGTCACCTCAGCAATCAACGAAGCCATAGCCCGCAGCTCAGCCTCAACACTCGAACGGGAAACCGCTACCTGTTTCTTCGTCTTCCAAGCAACAAGCGAACCACCAAGAAACACACAGTAAGCAGAAAGTGAACGACGATCCGTAGGATCACTCGCCCACGTAGCATCCGAGTAACACTGGAGCTGGAGAGAGCTGGAACTAGGAAAGAAAAGACGACGAGTAATAGTGCCACAGAGATAACGAAGAACACGGAGGAGATGACTGTAGTGAACGGTGGTAGGAGCTGAGACAAACTGACTCAGAATATGAACAGGATAAGAGATATCCGGGCGAGTGACAGCAAGGTAAACAAGACTCCCAACAAGATGACGATAACGTGTGGGATCAGAAAGAGGATCACCATCAGTAGGACGAAGCTTAACATTAAGCTCCATAGGAGTCTCAACAGTACGGTCATCACTAAGATCAGCCCGAGAAAGAAGATCCTGAATATACTTTTCCTGGGAGATAAAGAAGCCATCAGCTGTAGAAGAAACCTCAATCCCAAGAAAGTAGCGAAGAGGACCAAGATCAGACATGAGAAACTGCTCACGTAGACGAGCCTTAACAAAGGCAATGTGCTCAGGGTCATCACCGGTGATGATCATGTCATCAACATAGAGAAGCAGCAAGGTCCGACACCGAGGAGAGGTGTAGACAAACAGTGCAGGATCATGAGCACTGGGAGAGAAGCCTGCGGCGATAACCACTGAGGAGAAGCGCTCAAACCAGGCACGAGGGGCCTGTTTAAGGCCATATAGAGATCGTCGAAGACGACAAACCATCCCATCAGGAACAGAATACCCAGGAGGAGGCTGCATATAAACCTCCTCACTCAACTCGCCATTAAGAAAAGCATTCTGAACATCAAGCTGGGACACAGACCAGCGGCGAACAGAAGCAACAGCAAGAAGAGTACGAACAGTGGTCATATGAGCCACAGGGGCAAAAGTCTCGTCATAGTCACGGCCGTGCTCCTGCTGAAAGCCACGAGCCACAAGACGCGCTTTATAGCGCTCGAGAGATCCATCAGAGCGGGTCTTAATTTTATAGACCCACTTACACGTGATAGGACGAACACCAGAAGGGGGAGAAACAAGATCCCAGGTGCCAGTGCGCTCAAGCGCGGCGATCTCCTCAGCCATGGCAAGCTGCCATTCAGGATGACGCTCAGCATCCCGATAAGAAGTCGGCTCGGAGAGAACAGAAAGACCATACTTACTAGGAGAATAACGGTCAGGAGGACGACGCTGACGAACAGGCCGGGAATGGGAAGACTCATCGGCGGAAGACGACTCATCAGAAGAAGAGGAAGAAGGAATAGGAGAAGGAGGAGCCGAAGCCGGAGAACGAGGAGTACTAGGCGGAGGAGAGGATGGCGCCGAAAATGGAGGAGGCGCACAAGAACTAGGAGGTGGAGAAGAGACAGCAGGAGGTGAATCAGGAAAAAGGAGAAAAGAGATATCATTCACCGGGTAAGTGCCAGAGGTGTGGCGAGGATAGAAGGAGCGCGTCTCATCAAACATGACATCACGGGAGATGCGCATCCGACGACCAACAGGGTCCCAACAGCGGTAGCCCTTATGCTCATCACTGTATCCAAGAAAAACACACTCAACAGACTGAGCGGTCAGTTTGGTGCGTTCGCGCGGAGGAAGAAGAACATAGCAAGCGCAACCAAATAAACGAAGAGCCGAGTAGTCTGGAGAGGTACCAGAAAGACGCTCGAGAGGAATGCCACCTTGAAGGGCAGCAGAAGGCTGAATGTTAATGAGGTAAGTCGACGTAGCAACAGCCTCAGCCCAGAAATGCGGCGGAAGAGAGGAAGCAATCATCATAGCACGGGTAGTCTCAAGAATATGACGATGCTTACGCTCGGCGACACCATTTTGAGCATGGGCACCGGGACACGAGAACTGGGCAAGGGTGCCCTGCTCAGCAAGGACTCCACGCAGGTGCTGGGAGATATACTCTCCTGCAGAATCAGCACGAAACACACGAATAGGAGTGGAATACTGAGTACGAACCATGGCCACAAAGCGCTGATAAATAGCAAGCACCTCACTGCGAGAGCGCATAAAAAATAACCAGGTGTACCGTGAAAAATCATCAATGAACAAAATATAGTATCGATGGCCCCCTTTAGAAGCAAAGGGTGCCGGACCCCAAACATCTGAATGAACTAAATCAAAAGGTCGCTGAGATACAGACGCACTAGTAGGATAGGGAAGCTGAATCTGTTTGCCTAACCTACAACCCTGACACGAATGTAAAGACACATCTCCTGAGACAGACCCCAGAAGACCACGACGAACTAATGACGATAAACGGGAGCCACAAAGATGACCCAGCCGATGATGCCACTGCTGAAAAGAGCCAGTGACAGAAGCAGCAACCGCAGAAGGACTGGCTGATGAAGAGTCAGCGGAAGGAACGCGAAGCCAGTCTAACTCCCATAGCCCCGGGGACTCAAGGCTGCGAGGGCCAGCTCCAACCAGGGCCTGTGTACGACGGTCCTGAACAGCACAAGAATCAGCGTCAAGAATGACGCGACAACCAGAATCAGTAAGCTGACTAGCAGAAAATAGGTTCATCTTAAGACTAGGAACATGAGAAACATCAGGAACAAAGAAAGAGGAAGTAGAAAGGGTGCCTCGACTGGAAACAGGAAGAGAGGTACCATCAGCCGTGATAACACGAACAGGAGAAATAAAAGAGCGAAGAGCAGAAAGAATAGAAGACGCAGAAGTCATATGAAAGAAGCTCCAGAATCCAGATACCACGGGGATGACGTACCTGACTGTGTAGAAGGTGGTGGTCGCACGGTGCCCGAAGAGCTAGACACAGAACCAGCAGTACCCGTCGAGGAAGAGCCTGTAGCAGCGAGCAGACTACGAAGACCTCGGATAATGTCCTGATCAGACAGTGTAGCAGCAGAAGATCCTGACAATCCAGCCTGGGCAACAGCAGAAGATCCTGAAGAACCAGCCTGCCTACGAGCAAGGTACTGCTGACGTAAGCTGGGATCCCTCTTCCAGCAGCTCGAGATATCATGACCAGGCCTGTTACAGTAGGCGCAGGGAGGACGAGGAGACGCACGGGGCTGCTGAGGCTGACTCTGGGCCGGAGGAGGAGAGAGTATCGGCGGACCTGGAGACCGCAACGAGGCTGGCGGCACAGAAGGACCACGAGCAGACGGCACAGGAGGACCACGAGCAGCAAGTACAGAGGGAACCTCAAGAAGACCAGCACCACGAAGACGAGTCTCCTCAGCCCGAAGCTCAGCTAGTACCTCAGAGAGCGGAACACGACCACGGGCAAGCAGCTGGGCACGGCGCGGCTCAAACTCCTTGCGGAGCCGCGACAAGAACTCATAGACACGCTGAAACTCCAGATCCGCGCGCACAGTTAGACAGCAGGGATAGGTGCCACACACAGCAGTACGAAGAGAATCAAGCTGACGCCATATAGCAGCACTCTGAGTGTAGAAGTCATCAATAGTGGAATCACCCTGCTGAAGATCATGCTCCTGACGAACCACGGACAGGTAAAGAGCATCACCAGACGGCTGATAGCGCTGACGAAGAAAAGTCCACTGAGCAGCAGCAGTGGGAAGACCCATGAACTCAGCAGCATACTGAGGCAGAACACTGGAAGTGAGAACAGCAGCAGCACGAGCATCCTCATCTATCCACTGAGCGTAGTCAGACAGATCCAGCCGGTACGTCGCAACGGCAGTAGAATGCTCCTGGACCTTCCCTTTATAATCAGCCAGAGCAGTGTCATAAGCACTCTGGGCTGCATCCTTAGCCTCCTGAGTAGCATCGGAAGCAAGGGCAACAGGCGGCGGCGCAATGGGTGCCAGAGGAGCAACGGGGCGCGGCGGACAGGAGACCTCGCAGAAAGCACACCCAAAGACGAAGACCGCACATGTGGACGCGCATGAAGGCAGCGAAATCAGGGTAATTCGCGCCATCAAAAATCACCGGACAGCGAGGAATCGCAACATAGCCCGACGAGGAAGACATAGCTCGCAATCAAATTTAATTTTTTTTTTTTACTGCGGAAGTCAACGCTGGATCAGATCGAACCAGACGCGGACGAGAACCAGAGCACGGTCGACGGCAGAAGACAGGCGACGGGCGAGCGAGCGGCCAGAGACAGGCGACGGCCGGGGACGGCCGGAGGCACCGGCAGAGAGCTCCGGCGGAGGGCGGCGCGGTGAGCTCGGCGGAGGGCGGGCCAGGGCGAGGCGGCTCGGGAAGAAGACGCAGCCAGAGGTGGAGGAGCCGACCGGCTCGAGCTTGGAGGGAGGTGGCGATGGGGAGCAGGTGCGGGTGTGCTGCGGGGCTCGGGAGAGGCGGAGCCGACCGAGGGGCTGGCCGGAGGCGGACGCGACGGCAGCAGCGACGGTGGAGCAGCTCGGGATGGGATCGAGCCGGGGTGAGGAGGAGCGAGCTTCGGGAGAGAGGGAAGGTGGAGGTGCGGGTGGCCGGCGCCACCGACGGGGAGGCAACCTCGGGCTGGAGCGGCGACGAGCGCGTGCTGGGATGGGGACGGTGAGCTCGGTACTGCAGCGGCCGGGGCGCGGCGGCAAGGAGTCAGGGGCGCGACGGCGGCGGCGGCACGAGGAAAAAGAGACCCTAAAACCAGGGCTCTGATACCATGTTAGGGAAATAGACTTGTTGTATCCCAGGGGCCAAAGGCCACAATATATATGGTACAGGTACAGGCAAATATACAGAAAGCCCCCTAACAGGTGGGGAAACTACAATATACATATATACTCTAACAGCAACAAATACTGCAGAAAAACATCACCACCAAGCCAAACAGGCAGCACGAATACGAGCTAGAACGGAAAAATAGAACAAATAAGGAATACCAATCTCGACGGCGGCGCCGATGATGTAACATCCCAAAATTTTGGAATGTTGTAAAAATCACAAAAATTTAAAAACTTTAGTTAATAATTAAATAAAGTCTCCAAAAATCAAGAAAAGCTTTTATAGAAGATTGTTTTGACATCTTCAAAGTTATATTTTAAATTAAATATTCCTTTATCTTCCTATCTCATTTTTTTTAGTCTTGGAAATAAAATATTTAAATGGGGTTTTCAAATAATATTTCCCCCTTTGGTTTATTGTTTTAAAATAAATAATATGGGGATATTATAAACCCTATTTCTTTTGTGGAAATAATTTAAATACTATTCCAAGCTTTGTTTTATAAAAATGTTTTATCTTAAATTATTTTAATATGAAAATGAGTTATCATTTTGAATGATATTACTCATATTTTCCTCTGGTTTTTAATTAAATATTTTGGGATATTTATAAACCCTAATTTAGAAAATTCCCAATTAGCCATATAAGGCATATTTGATCAAAAGGGTATTTTGGTAATTTGATTTTTCCAAAAATAGTTCCTAAATGTTCATTTTGAATATTTGGAATTTTACAAATTTTTACAAATTTATTTGACTTGATTTGGAGGCCTAAATCAAAAGTTATAAAAGAAAAGAGAAAAAGGAAAAAGAAAAAAAGGAAATACCTGACAGGTGGGACCCACCGTGACGTCATCGTCTTCAATCTCCACCACGGCAGTTTCGATCCGAAACTCCCCCCCTTGATTGCGGACGTTTGAAGCCGCCATTAGCCACCCCGAGCCCTCCACCTTAGAGCCCTTGACCTCCTCTCTCTTTGCCCTCTCCTCCCTCGTCGAATCGTGCCGCCGAGCCGACGAATTTGCTCGCCGGAGATCCCACTGCCGCCGCCGTTCGTCGCAATTTTCCGGTGAGTGGAGGCCACCTAGAGCCTCCTTTTGTGCGCCAATTATTTTCCCTCGTCCCTGCGCACCTTCCTAACTCATGGATCGATTTTTCCCCGCAGCCAAATCGTCAAGAACATGGTCGACCCGAGGTCGCCAGTGCCGCTTTGCTCCGGTCGCCTCCAGCGCCTACTCTAGGATGCCATCGATCTCGCCGTCGTCACCATCCTCTCCGCCTCGTCGATCCGCACTCGTGTCCACCTCCAGCGCACCCCGGGGACCACCCCGTCGTCGAAACCGTCCTCGGCCGACGTCGCGCCGCCGTCCTCCTCTCGTCTCCGGCAAACTAGCGCCGCCCGGTGAGGGCCCTTCTCTCCCAGCCACCCGATCCCGATTCAACGGCCCGGATTAGATCGAGCCGAGCCAAGCCGAGCCACGGCTCAAGCCCAGCCAAGCCGACCTGAGCCGAGCCCAGCCATTTTCTGTGAATTTCCCGAATAGGTTTAATTGGCCTTTTTGCAGAATAGTCCCTGCAACTTCAAACCTTCATAACTTTTTAACCCTTTAGCCAAATTTAGCAAACTTTATCTTTTTGAAAAGCTCTGGACTTGTAGAATCTTTTGGCACTGTTAGTTTTCAGTGTAACAAATCCAAATTTATTCAAATTTCAAATGAGTCATTTGAGTAAATTTGGCATAGTTTTAAATCTATAAGTCCAATTTTTGCAAATAAAATATTTCTGGAAACCTTGGAACATGCATGACATGATCCCACTGTTATAATTAATTTTTGGTAATTTTAAAATGATTTCAAAATCAGAAACTCAATTTGGAGTATTTCTGATATAGTTTAATTTCTATAAATCCTTTTAATTTGTTTTCTTTTAGAAAACTTCCTCAAATAGTTGTCCTTGTCCAGAGAGACCAAAGCCATACCTAGCTACCACTTTTTGAAACATAAACATTGAAAGTGTGCCAAAGGCCATTTAAATGTTAATGTTTTGCAAACCATAGTTTCGAAATGTTTTAAAGCTCTTTTGACCAACTCCTTTGTGTGATCACTTTGATCAAGACCAATCCCTACAACCTTTGAAACAACCCTTCAACCTATTCAATTTTTGATTTCAGACCAACCCCTGACCCAAATGGCAAACCCCAAACCTAATGCATTGATTCTTTTGCATATGGGATCATGTATTGAAGCTTGGACCACCAACCTAGTTTTGTTGTTTCTATCTTTGTTTGTTGTTATGTTTGTTATTTTGATTGTTGTATTGTTGCTTATTGCCATATGTTTGTATTGTATAGATTGAACGGAGAGCTATGAGCTACGTTGAAAAAGAGTGTGTGAGCAACGACAAGTTCCAAAAGGCAAGTGCATACACCCTTTCATGAAAGACCTACTATTTTGTTATATATGCATTGTGGACTATTTCAGTAGTATGCATGATAGGTGTACTACTATATTGCTATGCAGACCTATCTAATATATCACCCCTTTATTCCTGTTGATTTAGGAACCCATTCACTTGGTAGAAGTTAGAACTGCTATGCTGAAATGTTTTATTGTAGTACGAAAGGATAAAAACTCTACTAAGTTAATGAACTACCTGGGTGGCAATTGGTTTTGCTCTATTGGTGGTCAAAGTTGAGTGGCTGCTCAGGGCCATTTCCATGGTTTTAACTGAGTACGTGCACTTGTGAACGGCCACCCAGGAACAAAGAGATTTAAGTCACTCCAAGTTTAGATTGCTTCCAGTGCAGCCACTTGGTATTATGGCTCTGCCTTGACTAAGTAAGTTCTAGGAACCTGATTCCGACAGTTCTCAGCAGATGAATGTCTTGTATGGGTCTGTCTGACGAACAGGGGACTGTTTCCCAAAGGTCTCGTCTTCATCTTCACCTTTCCTTTTCACTTCAAGAAGGTCAAGGTCAGAATGGGTTGATGAAGTCTCGTGGTGAAAGTGCACAACCTCTCGAGAGTGTAAAACTATGATCATAGCCGTGTCCCCGGTTACGGACAATTCTGAGCAGCTGGACAAGGATGTCGATGGAAAATCTCCTCATTCCAATTTCATAATAAAATTTGATGGGTGAACTCGGGTATATGAGACCTTGGATGCGTTCCATGGGTGTGTCTCATATTGAAAAGTTGAGAATACAATGTTTATGAAAAGTAGGACAAAATTTGCTTTACGCAATAGCCTTGAACTCCACCAGCCATATAAGCATGTAGTATTAGTCTTGCCATTCTATATTCCACCAAAGTATCACTTGCCAGCCTGTCACAAGGTATTGACCCAAATTCCCTGGGCTGCAACGTTAATGTTGCAGGTTTTTACGATGAAGAGTGAGGACGTCTACCTTTCGAGCTTGCAACCAACATGTATGCCAGTGGCACATGAAGATGATGAAGCTCTCTGTGCTACTTATGTTTCCGCTGCCAAACTTTGCATTCAAGCTAGCCTTTGGCTATGCAATTTGTAAAGAATATTTTATTTATGGATCTCGCGATGTAATAATTATTTGACATTGATGCATGGTATTACATCTATTTGTGAATTGCTATCCATACTCGATCCAGGGAATAGCATATTTCACGATGTGTTCTTGCTTTTCTAAGCGAGGGCGCTACAGATGACTTCCATGCTTGCGAATCACCGAACTCTTCACCACTGGGCGAGCAGGGGCGCGCACAGGGCCTCTCTCCAGCGCCGGCTGCACGAACACCGCTCTCTCCGCCGGCTGCCATACCGGCTCTCGAAGCACGATACCACCCCCGATGTCGCCTGAGCTGGCTGCAGCGTCGCCGCACCCCTCTCCGCAATGGCTTCCGCCTGAGGAGGGACTCTCTCCATCGACGACCTCGACGCCGTTGGATGGCGATGGACGACAGCGCCGACTCTCTCTATCGGATCTAGCCCTCCGCAGCCGCCGCTCTCCCCATAGGCTTCGACGCCGGCTCGCGAAGCACCTCCTCCCCCAACACAGGCTGGCCCGGCAACGACGACTGTGCCATCCCTTCCGCCATTCTTCTCTACCAGAGTCCCTCGAGTCCTCGACCAGGAAATGAAAATTCAATTAAAAGGAAAAAGGAACTCAAGCTGGACTTCGTTGACTCAAAACGAGGCGACGCGGAAAAGAGAAAAAAGAAATAAGCGTGGAGATTCGTACGACATATCCGACGGACAAGAAAGTGTATGTTTCTGAATTAGAAAACAGACAGCTGTTTTCTAGGAAATCCGAATTGACAAAATCCCACAATGATGTATGTTTGATTTCTAAACTAGCTGAGGAATTCTAAGCTAGTTCGTTAAACATCGGAATAATTTATTTCTGCGTGCAGCCTGTGGAGTCAAGAAAGGAGATCAACGCGTGGGTGGCCAAGGCGACGAGGAACCTCATCACGGAGGTCCTGGACCCGTACAAGCCAGCCGAGACCCAACACGTGGTCGCCAACGCCATCTACTTCAAGGCGGAGTGGCGCAACACCTTCGACGAGGACGACACCATCCACGAGGAGTTCAATCTGCTCGACGGCAGCACCGTCGAAGAGGTGCCCGGAGGTTCTACCAGCAGATCGCCTGCCACGACGGGTTCAGGGTACTAAAGCTGCCCTATAAGTCCTTCGACGACAACACGCTGGGGTACAGCTACAAGCTGCGGAAGAACCTCCCAGAGTTCTCCATGTGCGTCTTCCTCCCGACGAGCGCGACGGCCTGTGGGGTCTTGTCGACAGCCTGACGTCACGCCCGGAGTTCCTGCATGAGCACCTCCTGACGAAGTGAGTCCCCGTCGGCATGTTCCGGCTGCCCAAGTTTAAGCTAACATACATGGACAGCATCCGCGAAATTCTCAAGGACGTGGGTCTCCGGCTGCCGTTCGATAGTTTGCTGGCGAACATGACCGAGATCGTCGGGGATGACAAGTCGGGCGTATTGCCGCTGTGCGCGGACGATGTTCTCCACAAGGCGGTGGTGGAGATGAATGACGATGATTATGTGCCCCAGCCAGAACCGGAGCCCACCGTGGACTTCGTCGCTGACCACCCGTTTGCGTTCTTCATCATTGAGGAAACGTCCGGCGCCATTGTTTTTGCTGGGCATGTGCTCGATCCTTCCAAGGAAGAATAGACCAGATGAATATGATGGAAACGCAACGTTACTTTCAAGTCTTATAAGTGAATCGTTCTTTAGTAAAGAACGATCCAATTATATCAGTACAAAAGACAAATTATATGCAGGTAATTTTTGTTTGTTTCTGTAGCTAGGAGTTATAAAATTCAAACTCGATAGCTTGATTTTGTGTAAACGGATTTGATTGGTTAAAGTGTTATCCCTTTTGAAATTTATTTTGCGTTCGCTGCGCTAGCTCCAGTGCCGCAGCTTGTCACGCCAATTCGGTTGATCTTTCACGCACCACTTCTGCAAATGAGCACCTACAACAAGGAGAGGACAAGGGCGAAAATAATACATTTTTTTCAAGAAAGATAATATACTCCTCCCCCGTCCCAAAAAGGATGTCGTAGATTTGTCAAAATTTGGATGTATCTATACACTAAATTATGTCTAGATACATTCAAATTTGGACAAATGTGTGACATCCTTTTTGAGACGGAGGAAGTATTAATATCGAGACAATACCTGGTGGAGGTCTTAGCTGTTTGCTGAAATATACAGGACCTCAGTTCCTTGCTAGGGGTATCAGAGTTGGTGTTCATGCACCTTGGTTGTCACATTTGTTATTTGCTGATGACTGGTCTTTGCCAAAGCGACAGCCAATGGATCAGGACAGCCAGTTAACAGAGCTAAGTCTGCTATTTTTTCAGCGGGAATTGTACTGAGGAGATGAAAGCTGCGGTACATACCCAGTCTTGAATTGAAAGTGAGGCTCTGGTGGAGAAATATCTAGGGTTGCCGACGGCATTGGGCAGGTCCATAGATGAGCAGTTTGAGCACATTGTCACTCGTCTTAAAAAACTGGTAAATGGTTATTCGGCAAAAATGATGAGTGGTGCAGCTAGAGAAGTACTAGTGAAAGCAGTATGTCAAGCCATCCCGACATACTCGATGAGCTGCTTTAGACTTTCGAAGAAAATGTGTAAACGAATCACCAATATTGTTGCAAGGTAATGGTGGGGAGGAGACGAGTTTAAGAGGAAGATGCACTGGAAAAAATGGTGCGACATTGTTGTCCCAAAAGCTATTGGCGGGATGGGTTTTCGTGATTTTCAACTCTTCAATCAAGCTATGTTAGCGAAACAGGGTTGGCGTCTAATGACAAACCCTGAATCACTTTGTGCGAGAGTGTTTAAAGGGAAATATTTTCACGAAACAGATTTTTTGGCTGCTAGGAAAAAGCGAAATTCCTCTCATGTTTGGAGGGCAATGCTGCATGGTCGAGAGGCTCTTTACAAGGGGCTAATTAAACGGGTAGGGAACGGATCTTCAATTCGTGCCTTTGAAGATCCTTGGATCCCGGCAAACATGAATGGTAGACCATTATTTAAGCTGCCTACAGCTGATGTCACAATGGTCGAGGAACTGATAGACAACGAATTATTGTGCTGGGATGAAGGAAAATTAGAAGTTAATTTTATTGAGACGGACAGAAGGGCTATTCGCCAAATCCCTCTTGGTCGGGCGGCTGAAGATACTTGGGCATGGACACAGGAAAAAGTGGCGTCTTTTCAGTACGATCAGCTTATTGTTTACTTGCTTCCGTGCAGCTGGCGAACTATCCATTAGGTTCTGCAGATTCTAAATGCTGCTGGAAAAAATTGTGGAAGCTCTCAGTGCCTCCGAAAATCCGTTCCTTTTGGTGGCGAGTAATCAGAAAATTTGTCCCTACGAGACAGGTGCTTAAATAATGTCATATGGATAGAATTGCGTTCTGTGAGGCTTGCGGAGAGGAGGAATCAATTTACCACCACGCCTTGTTTGAGTGCACTTGGGCTCGTTTATTTTGGCTTGATTTGAAGACTTCTGTAGACATCAAGGTACCGACACTTCATCCTGAGTCGTGGGCAATGGACCTGATTGATGGATCTTCCCTGAATGATGTAGAAGTATGTATGATTATATGTGGGTGTTGGTCTATATGGAATGAAAGAAACTCTAGAAGGCATGGTGAGGGAGGAAGATCACTGACATCATCTATCAGATGGGTTATGCAAACTTGTCTAGATTTGGCCCAAGCTCGAAGAGACAAAAATATGAAGATGTCTAAAAGAAAAGTGTGGTGGAAGCCACCTGATCAGGATGCGATAAAAATCAACACAGATGCAAGTTTTGATCAGAATACCATGTCGGGCAGTACAGGCTTGGTTGTGAGAGATAGTCGGGGTGGCCTTCTACGAGCTCAGACCATTTGGTACAATCATGCAGCTAACGCCCGTATCATGGAAGCCATAGCAATTAGAGATGGAGCTAAATTTGCACTTGTGAGGGGATACACCAGGGTAATTATTGAAAGTGATGCTGAGGAAGTTGTCAAGCTATGCAACGATGATGGTCAAAACAGATCGGAAATTATGTCAATTTGTCAAGAGATTAGAGATATTATAGGAGCTTTTTCTAGTTGTAGCATTTCTTGTATTGGGAGAGCCGCGAATGTAGCAGCTCACTTGTGTGCTAAGCAAGCTAGTGCTGATAGGAGGAGATGTTTGTGGATCAATTATATCCCAAATTTTCTCGCAGATACTGTTCGGAGTGATTGTAATCCTGTCGTTTAATCAATAAAGCTCTCTTAAGTCGCAAAAAAAAGTTAGCTCTGAGTATCTGATATCTTCACCAACACGATATCAAGATGTAGTGATGACATCAAGAATACACATAACCAAATTATATATACAAAATCCCACTTACGTGCGATCCCTCTGCGCTTGGGACAGAAATTCTAGAATCCCGTAGTGATTTTTTTTACCACACTCTTGCAAGAAGAAAGTGTTATTCCTGAACACTTCTTGTAGAGATATTTGGTGTACAAATAAATTGAACAAGAAATATATATATACGTTGTAGCAGTTCTACTCATCAAGTTCGAGCTTAACATGTTGTACTAGTTGAGAGAAACAAAAAAAGATAAAATTTGATGAATTTTATTTTCACACAAATTTGCTACCACTTGTTATTTTTGTATAAGCCACATATTGTAAGTTTTCCACGGATTTTTTTTGTAACATAGTATAATCTTGTGCTATGCTCATTGTTTTTTTAGATTTTTTATTAGTAACTTATTATTAAAAAACAAAATTTAGTGGGCGTCTAAGGGACAGGATGCTCAATCACAACTTTTTCCTACAAGAAGGTTGGATTCCATTGTAGTCGTGCTCACAAAGACCATAGGGCGCAGCCTCTCTTACGAGTCTCTTCTTATTTTCAAAGTCTCCTTCTTCTCTCAGTCGACATCTCCTTTCCTCCTTCATTCTCGGTGACCGACACCATTTGCTTCCCGAGCCACTAAGGGTATGTATAATGGTTTTATTTAGTGTAGCCACGCAAGATAATTGCTGAGTTGGAGGAGAGAGACATGTAAAAAGAGATTTGTCTTCTCTTAGATAAGAGATGATCTCTTAGCAACAATAGTCTCACTGTAAAATTAGGGATTGTTAAAAGTAAGATTGTGTTATCAACCATTGTACATCATCTTTTTATTATTACATTTATATGGTAGATATATAATTGTTAGAGTATAATACGGTTTGGGTATATTTGGTATATTAGAATTGTAATCCAAGTCTATCTCTATTAGGTTTCGTAGTCTCCAAGTGTTGTACCCCTTTATATACAGCCCACCGTGGCTCATTGTAATATTCCGCAATCTATCATGGTATCAGAGCAGTTTCGTTCCTCAGCCTAGGTTTAGCCACCGCTTCCGCCGCGCCGCCCCCGGGGAGATCATCTCCGCCGGGGGCTGTGCAACTCGTAGATTAGATCTTGCTAAACTACTTCGTCGCAATTTTCGTCGCCGGCCGCTTGACCGGCGTTTCTTCTTCTTTCGCCGGTCATAGATCAGATTGCGTCGCCCACCGCCGCTCGTCATCATCGCGCGCCTCTACTCCGACCAAGTCGACGACTCATCACCGGCAACATCTTCACGCACCATCATCGACTTCTCCGTCCGCGCATCGCCACCAAGCCGGCTCGTCTTCGACAACGTCAACCGAGTACGCGCCTCGCCGTCAACATCGGGCTGCACCAACATCACCGTGGTCATCATCGCCGACAACCATCTACACCAACATCGCCGCATCGTCCCCGCCACCACCGCTCGTGGTCAACGTCAACGCCAAACAGGTTCTTCTTCGCCGAATCCGGGTTAAATCCCCGACATCTACAACTTCTACAACTCGATCTACTTCAACAAACGTCATCTTCGTCCATCACGACCTCGCCACCAGAGTTGGAATATTTTTTTTTCTTCTCTACTCCGAAACCAACGACGGAAACCGACCGTCAAACGGAGAATCTTCTTTGCTCCTCCAACCGACTCTGACTCGCATGGTTTGTGATGGTCCCTGTCTTCGCACGTCCGGTATTGGCAACATCGACGCGTGCCTTCGTCCCCGACACTCTCCCGAGTTTGGCAAGCTCGGTAAGGCGTGTCGCCTACCTCTTCTACGTCTACATCTACTTCAACAAACAACAACGGCAACTTCCCCGGCACAACGACGACATCGACCACAACACCAACAACATCACCAACTTCCTCACCGACGACTACATCACGCACGGCAACAACGACTACGACTACAGCGCCCACACACTCGGCTACATCGACATCGGCATCAAAGGGCTATCACCTCGGCTCCCTCTCCAGTTTGCGACTTCAAATTATGCTCCAGTCAGACCGTCCGCAACGCTCATGCTATTCGCGTCACTACCGATCCGACAGCGGGGGGGGGGGGGGGGGGGGGGTGTTAGAGCATAATACGGTTTAGGTATATTTGGTATATTAGAATTGTAATCCAAGTCTATCGCTATTAGGTTTCGTAGTCTCCAAGTCTTGTACCCCTTTATATACAACCCACCGTGGCTCATTGTAATCAATCTAGAATCAATCAATACAATCAATATTCCGCAATCTATCAATAATGGATGGATTCCCGCAAAAAACGGATTGTCTTCTCAGTCATTATACATGCCTCTAGTACTGTAGTGAAGGGTCGCAGCATAGAAAACAAAAATTTTTCCTACGCAAACATGACGGAATAAACCCAACACGAGATCTGATCTACGGGAGGTTGGTAGCAAGAAGGAGATCGAATCTCACCCTCGAAGAAAACCGTGAGCGTTTTGTCGAGGCAGGGGTTGGCTAGTCGATCCCCGCAACTAGACTCGTCTAGTCGCGAGGAGATGTATTATCCAAGCGTCGCACGGGCGATGCCTCCGAGATATCCACACGTACGGCTCGATGAAGACTCAACGTTCTTGATCCCGCAAAAGTTGGTGGAGAGGCTCGTGAGATCAGCAGCACAACGACGGTGGTGTGGTGGTTATGGTTGAGATCCGACAGGGCTTCGCCAAGCGACTGTCGGAGGGAGAGAGGAGGAGGAGGCGGTGATAAAGGATCAAGGGGATGATCCCGGAGTTTTGCCCGATCTTTCACAGCGAGACAACCAAGGTAATAATTCTCCCAATTACACGATGAACGCAAACCTGGAGAAGAGGAACGAATCCAGCAAGCAACGTGATGAAGATCACCACGCCTCAAACCACAGCACGACAATCCTTGATGAACACAAGAACCTCCGCAGCAAATCAATATGATAGATAAAACGGCATCGCCGTCCCCGGAGGGATGCTTCACCACGGAAACACAACACAATAGTTTTAGACTAAACTGAACTCAACCCCCGTTCTAACTCGCAGCCCCTAGCCTTATATGGAGGGGAGGGGTGCTACAGTACCGCGCTACAGGACCGCGCTACAGTACCGCCCTACTAGTGGACCCTACCTTGACTTGGTTGGACAGGCCCAAACCAAGCCCAAACTCATAATTATTAAAAGCTCTAATTATTTAAAATAGCAACACACGACTAATACATCTAGCTTGGTGGAGTCCTGAAATTGGGCTTCACCTCCTCCGTCGTGCCCGTATCATCCTCCCCCCTTCAAGAAGCGTTGTCCCCAACGCGTGAGGGTCTGCTGGAAAGGGTGGCATGATATCCACAAAAACATCACGCGTCTTCGCCATCTTCAAGTCTTGCCTGCCTACCACTCCACATCCTCCCTCTTGGCCTGCTCGACTTGCTTCAGAAGTGGACGCCTTTCTTCTCCACACACGCCTGGGCATAGGCGCCACCATCTTCTTCTTCTTGTCCACATTTGCTGGAACCCTTTGTTGCTGAACATGAAACTGCTTAACACGACCCTGCAAAAGATGAGTAATGCCTGGGCCACACAACTGACAAACATGTCCATCCTTGCCTTTATGCATCCGCACTGCAGCTCCAACAACACGCCTCACAGGTGTACTAACAAAACTGCGCTTGTCGCCCCGTGGCACCACATGCACTGGGACATGATCAGCACAAATATCATCAGTCTGGACACCTGTGTCAACACAAACTGGCTTCGTAACACATGCTGCAACATCCTTCCTCTCATCAGCAAGAGGCTGTACTTCAACTGGCTTGTCACTAACAAGAACATCTGGCTTGTCATCTACATGCATAGCTGAAGTAATATCAAGAGTAACACTCTGCGTAGCATGCTCCTCATGCTGCAGCTTAGCTAACCTAGGCGGTTTAGCCTTGCGCAACCTCTCCTTCTGGATCACCAGCACCACATCGGACTTGATTTGATCATCGCTCATAGGCCTCAAAGTCCGCTGCTTACCATCATGCACAAAAGAATATGTATTTGCTCTCCCGGCATGGTTCACATTGCGATCATACTGCCATGGACGACCAAGTAACAGCCCACACACCTCCAATGGCAACACATCACACTCTACCTCATCAACATAATCACCAACTGTAAATGGCACACGCACCTTATGGGTAACCTTCAGCATACCGCAGCTATTCAACCACTGTATATGCTTAGGTTCAGAAGTACGCCATGTGGACAATCCCAATGCTGCCACCATTGCCTTGCTTATGCCATTAGTACAGCTACCACCATCAATCATGAGCTTGCAGTGTTTGCCTTTTATCATGCACTGAGTCTGAAATAAACTCCATCGCTGACACTTGTCAACTATTTTGCAAGGCTCCTCATGTTTCCTTTTGAGTTGCATATTGAGCCCACTCAAAGGTTCAACCATATCCAATATAGGTTCAGCGCACACAACACCATTGTCAATAGCAGGCTGCTGCTTGTCAGAAAACTTTGTCTCAGCTGCGCTGACCGTTTGCAACGGAACTACTGTCTTCACACCCATTGCAGGAGGTGGAAAAGACATAGCAACCTCCTTGGAACAAGGCTGCGCCCTCTTGTCAACATCAGCCCGCCGCTGCACAACCTTTGTCGCCTTCACAGGTTTGGTACAAGGTACCTTACGACGAGGAGACATAAAACATGTACGCAAAAATTAGTGAAGTCACACCAAGTTGCATATGTGCTGTCCTTCCCAAACATCTCCTCATTCCACCAACGAGTCACCTCCTCATCCACACGTCGCAGTGCAAGAACCAAACGCGTAGACTGATCCACAAACATCTGTCAAAGCCATGTAGCATATGATATTCCCACGACTGAAATTCAGCATATGTCGAAGAATATTTCAGTGTCCAAGTGAGTTTAGAGTCATCACATGCCCTACCATGCAAAATGTCCAGATAGTCATTGAACACATCACTAGACTTCTCCCCAGAAAGACAACGTTTGCCATAAAAATCTCCCGGAAACGATTTGAAAAATCTGGCCATATTCACGGATTACTGTAGCACGGAGAACTGTAGCGCGAAGTACTGTACCTAACAGCAACAACAGTAGTGCAGTCAAGCAGCGATCGGCAGCGGTAGTCCAGCAGCGATCGCGTGTACTAGTAATCCGCTGCACGCACAAGCTCCTGAGTATTGCGTGTTTTACAGCACCACGTGAAGCAGCAGTCCAAAACAGATACGACTCTTGTATTCTCCTTTCTTCCCTTTTTTTCGTGATACTGTAGCTACAGTAGATCGCGAATTTGGATGATACCACTTTCCCACCGATAGTAACAAACAACGAAGCCAGGAGTCCACCTTGTGTACGTCCTGGTAACTCTCCAAACCGAGGCAGATCCGATCGAAGGAAATCAGCACTTTCCTTTCTTCCCCCTTTTTTTTTGCGTTACTGTAGCTACAGTAGATCGCGAATTTGGGGACAGAAACCAAACTTTGACTTAAGCACAAATCAATCTGGCCGGAACTAATCTGCACAAATGCAACAGTATCTGCAGCTTCAATGCACGATCTCCTCCAAGCAAATTAATCCGCACAAGAGCCTCCAATCAAACTCCGCCCAGACAACCGATCTAGATGAGATCGATCAACACAACCTCACTGTGAGCAACCCAGAAATCTGATACCACATGATAAAGGATCAAGGGGATGATCCCGGAGTTTTGCCCGATCTTTCACAGCGAGACAACCAAGGTAATAATTCTCCCAATTACATGATGAACGCAAACCTGGAGAAGAGGAACGAATCCAGCAAGCAACGTGATGAAGATCACCACGCCTGAAACCACAGCACGACAATCCTTGATGAACACAAGAACCTCCGCAGCAAATCAATATGATAGATAAAACGGCATCGCCGTCCCCGGAGGGATGCTTCACCACGAAAACACAACACAATAGTTTTAGACTAAACTGAACTCAACCCCCGTTCTAACTCGCAACCCCTAGCCTTATATGGAGGGGAGGGGTGCTACAGTACCACGCTACAGGACCGCGCTACAGTACCGCCCTACTAGTGGACCCTACCTTGACTTGGTTGGACAGGCCCAAACCAAGCCCAAACTCATAATTATTAAAAACTCTAATTATTTAAAATAGCAACACACTACTAATACATCTAGCTTGGTGGAGTCCTGAAATTGGGCTTCACCTCCTCCATCGTGCCCGTATCAGGCGGCGGCTAGGACAGGGAGGGAGGGGGGGGGGGGGCTTGGGGAGGAGCACTAGGGTGCGGCAGCCCTCCCCAGCCCCCCCTTTATATAGGCGGCCAGGGGGGCTGCGCCCCACCTCCTTTTAGGGCCGGCGGCTGGGGTGCCTTGGCCCCCAAGCCAGCCGCCCTTTAGGGTTTAGGCCGGCCCCCCTCTTGGGCTTTGCCCTAGCCCGCATGGGCCTCAAGGGGTATGGTGCGGCTGGCCCATGAGGCCAGTCCACCACCCCTTTATTCCATGTGGGCCCCAAACATCTGTGGGCCCCACTTCTAGACTCCTCTAGAACCTTCTAGAACTTTCCGGTACCCTGCCGGAAAATTCCCGGACTTTCCGGTGCCTCCGGAAACCACTTTCCTTATATGAATCTTATTCTCCGGACCACTCCGGAACTCCTCGTGACGTCCGGGATCCCATCCGAGACTCCGAATCAATATTCCTTCACACCATCATTTATCTCGAGCCCTAACTACATTAAATGTTATGTGTGTGACTCTACGGGTTCGCGAATATGTCATATTAATAGCGGGACCGTGATGTCCATATTAATTCCTACATATTCAACGAAGTGCTTTACTAGTCGAACCACAATGTCCGGGATTCAATCAATCCATATACGATTCCTTTTGTTTCACGATATATCACTGGTCCGAGATTCAATCCACTGATATCTCCATATCTGATTAATCTTGTTACCGACAAGTTCTCTTTACTCGTTCCCATAGAATAGGATCCGATATGACTAGCCACTTAGTCACATGCTTGCAAGCGTTTGGATGCTATGCTACCGAGAGGGCCCAGAGATATCTATCCAACTGTTGGACGAACAAATCCCAGTCTTGATTCATGCAACCCAACAACCTACCATCGAGGTACCTGAAAGCCACCTTTATAATCACCCAGTTACGAAGTGACGTTTGATGTCCACAAAGCACTCCTCCAATAAGCGGGAGTAACATAATCTCATGGTCTAAGGAAACTATATTTGATATCTATTAAATTGAGTCTTGTCCATCATATCATCTCTCATGATACAAACTTCGTTTATCAAGCGATTCATAAATCCATGTTTAGGAAACGTTTAACCATCACTTTGATCAAACGAACTAGTCACAAGAGGAAATACTAGGGACACATTTCCGTTTATATTCCACACATGTATTTGTTTCTGATTAATACAATTCTAGCATGGATAATAAACATTTATCATGAACGGGAAAATATGATAAATAATAATCTTTATTATTGCCTCTTGGGATATCTCCAACAGTCTCCCACTTGCACTAGAGTCAATAATCTAGTTTACATCTGTAGCAATCTAACACTCATGGCCTCCCGGTGCTGATCATGTTTTTCTCGTGGAAGAGGTTTAGTCAACGGGTCTACCACATTCAGATCCGTGTGCACCTTGCAAATCTCAATATCTCCATCTCGGACATTCTCACGCAAATTGTGAAAGCGGCGCTTAATATGTTTTGTGTTCTTGTGTGAAGTTGGTTCCTTGGCAAGAGCAATCGCACCTGTATTATCACAGTACAGTGCCAGTGGTCTTGATGCACTTTGAACCACACCCAGCTCGGAGAGGAACTCCTTCATCCAGACTGCTTCACTTGCTGCCGACAAGGCTGCCACATATTCTGCTTCTGTTGAAGATTTCGCCACCACGCTCTGTTTGGAACTCCTCCAACTCACAGCGCCACCATTTAGAATAAACACGTATCCGGACTGAGACTTCGAATCATCCGGATCTGTATCCCAACTAGCATCAACGTAACCCCTTATGACAAGGTCTTGGTCACTTCCATATACGAGAAACATTTCCTTAGTTGTATTTAGTTACTTAAGGATATTCTTGACAGCTGTCCAGTGTTCCACTCCTGGATCACTTTGGTACCTGCTAGTCAAACTTACAGCATGGCACACATCTGGTCTAGTACATAGCATAGCATACATGATAGAGCCTATGGCTGAGGCATAGGGAACTTTGTTCATTATCTCTCTATCTTTTGCCGTGTCAGGACTCTGAGTCTTACTCAAAACCTTTCTTTGCAACATTGGTAAGAACCCCTTCTTCGAATTTTCCATTCTGAACTTTTTCAGAACCTTGTCAAGGTATGTACTTTGTGAAAGCCCTATTAGGCGCCTTGACCTATCTCTGTAGATCTTTATGCCTAAAATGTACGCTGCTTCGCCAAGGTCTTTCATTGAAAAACTTTTATTCAAGTAAGACTTTACACTTTCTAGTAGTGCAACATCATTTCCAATCAATAATATGTCATCCACATATAGTATTAAAAATGCAACTGAACTCCCACTCACTTTCTTGTAAATACAGGCCTCTCCATAAGTTTGGACAAATCCAAACCCTTTGATCACTTCATCAAACCGGAGATTCCAACTCCGCGATGCTTGCTTCAGTCCATAAATGGATCTCTGAAGTTTGCATACCTTGTTAGCATCCTTTGGATCAACAAAACCTTTGGGCTGCACCATGTACAACTCTTCCTTAATATGACCATTAAGGAACGCGGTCTTCACATCCATTTGCCAAATTTCATAATCATAAAAGGCGGCAATTGCTAACATAATCCGAACAGATTTCAGCATCGCTACAGGTGAGAATGTCTCATCGTAGTCAACTCCTTGAATTTGTCGGAAACCCTTTGCGACAACTCGTGCTTTATACACGGTGACGTTTCCATCAGCGTCTGTCTTTCTTTTGAATATCCATTTGTTCTCAACGGCCTTTCGGTCGTTCGGTAAGTCCACCAAAGTCCATACTTGGTTTTCATACATGGATTCCATTTCGGATTTCATGGCTCCTAGCCATTTATCGGAGTCCGGGCTCATCATCGCTTCCTCATAACTCGCAGGTTCATCATTGTCTAACAACATGACACTCATGACGGGGTCGTATCGATCAGGAGCGATACGTTCCCTCGTTGACCTGCGAGGTCCAGTAGCAGCTATGACTGAAGCACCATGATCACCATCATTTGCTTCTTCTTCAGGTGGCGACGGCTGCTCTGGAACATCTTCCAGTTCTGCGCTACTCGGCATCTCAAGAACAGGTTCGATAACCTTGTCAAGCTCTACTTTCCTCCCACTCACTTCTTTCAAGAGAAACTCCTTCTCTAGAAAGGAACCATTCTTGGCAACAAAGATCTTGCCCTCGGTTCTGTGGTAGAAGGTATACCCAATAGTTTCCTTAGGGTATCCTATGAAGACGCATTTCTCTGACTTGGGTTCGAGCTTATCAGGTTGAAGTCTTTTCACATAAGCATCGCAACCCCAAATTTTAAGAAACGATAACTTTGGCTTCTTGCCAAACCATAACTCATATGGAGTCGTCTCAACGGATTTTGATGGTGCCCTATTTAAAGTGAATGCGGCTGTCTCTAATGCATAGCTCCAAAATGACAGTGGCAGATCAGTAAGAGACATCATAGATCGCACCATATCCAATAGAGTTCGATTACGACGTTCAGACACACCATTACGCTGTGGTGTTCCAGGTGGCGTGAGTTGTGAAACAATTCCACACGTCTTTAAATGCATGCCAAACTCGTAACTCAAATATTCGCCTCCACGATCCGATCGAAGAAACTTTATTTTCTTGTTACGATGATTCTCAACTTCACTCTGAAATTCTTTGAACTTTTCGAACGTTTCAGACTTGTGTTTCATTAAGTAAATATACCCATATCTACTTAAATCATCAGTGAAGGTCAAGAAGTAACGATATCCACCGCGTGCTGCAACACTCATTGGTCCACATACACCCGTATGTATGATTTCCAACAAGTCCGTTGCTCTCTCCATCGTGCCGGAGAAGGGTGTTCGAGTCATCTTGCCCATGAGGCATGGTTCGCAAGTTTCAAATAATTCAAAATCAAGTGAATCCAAAAGTCCATCAGAATGGAGTTTCTTCATGCGCTTTACACCAATGTGACCCAAACGGCAATGCCACAAATATGTGGCATTATCATCATTCAGTTTGCATCTTTTGGCATCAATGTTATGCACATGTGTATCACTAATATCGAGATTCAATAGAAATAAACCATTCCTCTCAGGTGCATTACCATAAAAGATATTATCCATATAAATCGAAACACCAAAGTTTTCAGATTTAAATGAATAACCGTCTCGCAATAAACAAGATCCAGATACAATGTTCATGCTTAACGCAGGCACCAAATAACAATTATTAAGGTTTAAAACTAATCCTGAAGGTAGACGTAGAGGGAGTGTGCCGACAACAATGACTTCAACTTTTGATCCATTTCCAACGCGCATCGTCACCTCATCCCTCGCCAAGCATCGTCTATTCTGCAGCTCCTATTTCAAGTTACATATATTAGCAACCAAACCAGTATCAAATACCCAGGTGCTACTACGAGCACTTGTCAAATACACATCAATAACATGTATATCACATATACCTTGTTTGACGGTGCCAGCCTTCTTGTCTGCCAGATACTTGGGGCAGTTCCGCTTCCAGTGTCCAGTTCCCTTGCAGTAGAAGCACTCAGTATCAGACTTAGGGCCCTTCCTTGACTTCCTCGCAGGCGCGGCAGCTTGCTTTCCGCCCTTCTTGAAGTTGTCTCTCTTGCCCTTTTTCTTGAAACTGGTGGTCTTATTGACAATCAACACTTGATGCTCCTTCTTAATTTCCACTTCCACGGTTTTCAACATCGCGAAGAGCTCAGGAAGAGTTTTCTCCATCCCTTGCATATTATAGTTCATCACGAAGCCTTTGTAGCTAGGTGGAAGTGACTGGAGAACACGGTCAATCCCCAACTCATTGGGAATCACAACACCCAGCTGCGCCAGACGATCACCATACCCAGACATCTTGAGCACGTGTTCACTGACGGAGCTGTTCTCCTCCATCATACAGCTAAAGAACTTAGAGGAGGCCTCATACCTCTCCACCTTGGCTTGAGTCTGAAACATAGCTTTCAGATCAACTATCATCTGATGAACGCCATGGTGCTCAAAACGCTTTTGAAGCTTAGGTCCTAAGCCGTACAACAGACCGCACTTAACTATCTCGTGGTCCTCAGAGCGGACTGCCCAGACGTTCCTAACATCTTCAGCCGCTCCCTCTGCTGGAGCCTCACCTAGTAGTGCATCTAGGACATACAGTTTCTTGGCAGCAGTGAGGATAATCTTCAGATTCATAAACCAATCTGAGAAATTGCTTCCATCGTCTTTCAGCTTGTCTTTTTCTAGGAACGCGTTAAAATTCATGGTGGTGTTGGGACGGGCCATGGATCTACAACATATTTGTAAGGTGTTTAGACTATGTTCATGATAGTTTGTTCGAAATAATCTAATTACAAAACGAACTCCCACTAAACTCAACATCTCTCTGGTTGTTTAGTGACACACGATCCAAATCCACTACACCACGACCGATCATCACGTGAGGTGGTGCAGCTTCAAAGGTGAACATCACCATGTTGATCATATCATCCATATGACTCATGCTTAGCCCTCTTGTGTTCCGAGGCCATGTCTGCACATGCTAGGCTCGTCAAGGAAACCGTAGTATTTACGCATGTGTAAACTGGCTTACACCCGTTGTATGTGAACGTAGAGTCTATCACACCCGATCATCACGTGGTGCTTCAAAACGACGAACTTTCGCAACGGTGCATACTAGGGGAGAACACATCTTGATATTAACGGGAGAGATCACCTTATCATGCTACCGTCGAGATCGTATCTAAGCAAAACCATAAGGTGCATAAAAGGATTAACATCACATGCAATTCATAATTTTTTGTGACATGGTATAGCTTTTTCTTGTGCCTTTGATCTCCATCTCCAAAGCACCGGCATGATCTCCATCATCACCAGCTCGTGGCGCCACCACCATGATTGTCTCCACCAACTATTGCAACTACTACTATGGCTACCCTTAGCAATAAAGTAAAGCAATTACATGGCGTTTAAAGTGATACACAGGTCATACAATAAATATGAGACAACCATAAGGCTCCTGCCGGTTGCCGTACTAATCGACATGCAAGTCGTGAAAATTACAAAACATGATCATTGCATACATCACATAATCACATCTTGGGCCATACCACATCACAAACCTTGCAAAAACAAGTTAGACACCTATACTTTGTTTAAGCAATTTTTACGTGGCTTCTATGGGTCATAAGATAGAACCGTTCTAATCTACGCAAAGCCACAACGTTAACAAAATAGTTGCTTATTTGCACATCCTTTTCAAAGGTCTTCCATTGAAAATTGCATCTTCACTAAAGTAAGAGAAACAGACACCCGCCAGCCACTTATGCAATCCAAGTTGCATGTCAGTCGTGGAACCGGTCTCTCGTACGTGGACGAGTAAGGTTGGTCCGGTGAAAGTGCATGGTTGATCCCATGCATGGTTTTGGTAATTAATGACAATCTCTATGGACTAATATTTGCATTAAGCTCTATGTGTAGGTTGTCCTTTAGCTTGTGTCAAGATCATTTGTTGATCAAGGCCAAGCTTGCTTGTCTCCATTGGTTGGAGTCAAGGTCAAGGTTAGAAGATCATTTGTTGATCAAGGCCAAGCTTGTCTCCAGTCAAGGTGCTTTGCTTGATCTCCATTTGTTGGAGTCAAGCTCAAGGGAAGAAAAGATTTGTGTTGATCAAGGCTAAGTGCGGGTTGATCGACACTCAAGTCCAAGTGAAGATATGCCGAAGAGTGCTTTCCCCATCTTGGTGTATGGGGGAGCGTCATGTGAATCTTCACCAAGCGAAGCGCAATGAAGAAAGGTGGTGCGTCTTGAGGAGTTGAAGATCGTCTTCATCGACCTCAAGTGGTTTAAGCGCAAGGCAAAGGTATGGTCTTGCTAGGGTTTCTTTTTTACTTGTCTCATTATGTTTAGTGAGAGACCGGGTTATAGGATAGATAGCCGTACTATCAAGTGGGGCTCTCGACCGAGTATCATGATCGTATCGTTCGTGGAGAGCTCAAACCTTTGCATCCATGCAATAATCTTTATTGGTTCTTATTTGGCTTTTATCCACGTGAGAATTTAGAGCTTGTGTTCATCTCCATACCAAGCTCTAGTTCATCAAAAACGGATCTCATGAATATCTTCTTGCGTTTTTGATATCGGAGGTTTTACCGGTTTGTCTCTTCTACGAGAGGTCAAACTCTCTCCTTATGATTTCCTCCTCACATGATAGACTATGATGTGTATATGCATGATCTTGTAGGGCTTGTGATTATCTTCGAAACAAGCCCAAGATCATAGAAAACGGAGTCTTGATGAAAAGCTTGTGCGTTTTCGGTGTTGGAGATTTTGCCGGTTCATCCGCTTGGAAAGGTCTCACCATTCCATCCCTTTGCACAATCTCCTTGGCTTGTTTCAATATTTTGACTTTTTGTAGTGTAAGCTCTTGTCGTCCTCTTTCCAACAAAATTGGATTCACTCGATTCGGAGTTTCCATGCAAAAGTTATTCAGTTTCAGGTTTTGTTGTTCTTCAGTGACCGGAAGTACCGGCCTCACGGGCGGTACTACCGCTAGGAACTTCCGGAGGTACTTCCGGAGCCCAGTACCGCTTACGAAAGTTGGGTACTGGACTCAAACGGAAGTACCACCGGAAGTAGCACCGGAACTACCGCTAAACCGGAAGTACCGGTGCTCCCAGCGGTACTACCGCCCGGAACTTCCGGGGTTACTTCCGGAGCCCAGTGCCGCTTACGAAAGTTGGGTACTGGACTCTTAACGGAAGTAGCACCGGAAGTAGTACCGGTACTACCGCTAAACCGGAACTACCGGTCCGTTTCCCGGTACTACCGACCTCGCGGGCTTTCTCTTCTAGCCGTTGGCAGGCTGTTTTTGGGTGGGCCGGAAGTACCGCCCTTTGGGCCGGTACTACCGGTCCTGCGGGTTTTCGCTTCCAAAGAGAGCCGTTGGGGCTGTTTTCACGTGGGGCGGTAGTACCGCCCCTTGGGCCGGTACTTCCGCTCCTGCGGGATTCTATGCCCAACGGCCAGATTTCCCAGGGCACCTATTTAAGTGCCCCTTCTTCCCCAACGGTTCTAAGCTTCTTGGTGAACCTTTTGCTCTCTCTCTCCTCCATTGTTGCACATCTTTGAGAGCTTTATTCCTCCTCTTCCCTCCAATGATTCTTGCCCATCTTTAGGGAAACAAGAGAGGAGATCTAGATCTACCATTCCAGCAATCAAATCCTCCTCTAAGTGAGGGGAACTTAGTGGATCTAGATTTAGGGTTGCTTTGTGTTCTTCCCTTTGTTCTTCCTCTCAAATCCCTCCATAGCATTAGTTGATTTGGTTGGATTTTGGAGTGAAGGACTTGACCACTTTGTGTGTTCTTGCCTATTGCATTAGTTGCATCGGGTTGCTCTCCCTACGGTGATACGTGAGGATCGACGTTGAGAAGCTTGTTACTCTTGGGTGCATTGTGTTCCCAAGATCTTTGTGCCTCTTGGGTGCATTGTGTACCCTAGACGGTTGGAGGTGCCGCGAAGACTTCGAGTTGTGAAGCTTCGGCACAAGTTTGGGAGCCCCCAATTGAGTTGTGGGTGTGTGCCCCAAGAGAAGTTGTAAGGGCTCCGGAATCCGCCCCGAAGGATTCCGATAGTGGAAGGTGAACCAATCCCTTGGGTGAGGTTCATCGGAGAATAGGGTGAGGCCTTTGTGGCATCTTGAGTAGGCCTCTTGTGGCGAGCTCACACCCCTCCAACGAGACGTACTCCCTTAACAAGGAGGAACTCGGGAATACATCCTCGTCTGCGCATGCCTCGGTTATCTCTATACCCGAGCTTTTACTTATGCAAATTTACATTGTGATAGCCATCGTGCTTGAAGTCTATATCTAGCTATCACCTTGTTGCTTGCCTTGTTTAGCATAGGTTGTTGGTGCACATAGGTGAGCCTAGTAATTAGGTTGTTGGATTGTTAATTTAAATACCTAGTTTTATTCTGCAATTATCAAGCCCCTAAATAGAAAAAGTTTTAATCGCCTATTCACCCCCCCTCTAGGCGACATCTCGGGCATAGTTGTTCTTTCAATTGGTATCAGAGCCTCGTCTCTCTTGTTTGGCTTTACCGCCTAGAGAGTAAAGATGTCGTCTAGGGATTTAGTGCACAATTCCTTGTTTAGATTTAATGGCACAAATTTTAATGTTTGGAAAACTCATATGCTTAGACACTTACGGGTCTTGGACCCCAATATTGAGCATATCTTAGATATAGGTTTTTCTCCTCCAAAGGATTGCGAAAGTAAGACTTTAGAGGATGAGAAAAACTTATATCTAGATGCTCTAGCATCTAACGAGTTTTGCAAGTTTGTGAGTGTAGTTGTGTTTGAGTCAATCATGCCTCTCCGGGATGCTCATGAGCTATGGACCAAGCTTCAAGATAAATATGGAGTGTCCAACTATATTGAGGATGATTGTTCTCCCTCCACCTCCGGCAGTGACGAGTTCTCTTCTTCGTCTACTTCACCAAAATGTGGTAAGCCACAAACTCATGTGATGGTGAGTAGTGATAGGCTTTGCAATTTGGATGGTGAGCTCATTGTTGATGATCATTTGTCTCTATCTTGTTGCAATGCTTCATATTTGGACCTAAACACTCGTAGCACTATAAATGATTTACATGCTAGTGTTGATAGTCCTTGCATATCATCAAAAATTTGCTTGGATGAATCTCTTTATGATATGCTTGCTTTATCTTGTTGCCATGATGAAAATGCTTGTGTTCCCTCTAACTCTTGCATTAATAATAATATAGAGGAAACCCAATTTGCTATGCAACAAGATTTGAACTTGAGTAGTTCAAAAATCAATTATTCTTCGTCATCCACCTCTCATTGTCTTATGGCTAAATCTTCTTCTAGTAATGACAATGATAATAATGATAATGATAATAATAATGAAGAAGATGATATGGAAAAAGTTAATGCACTTCTTCAAAATAAAGGTCTAATGATTCTTAAAGCCCTTCCTACCAATAAAAGTGCCCAAGCTAACCTCTTTGAAATTATGATCACTCTTATTGAGCGTGGGGAAACTATTGAGGCCTTGGAAGCAAGCCTTGAAGAAAAGGGTAAGATTGAAAGAGATGATGCTATGGAGAAAGCATCGTTAGAAGATGCTCTTGAGGAAGAGCAAGAGACTCGTGCTTCTCTTGAGGAGAAACTAAATTCTATCGAGGAGTCTCATAATGAAATAATTGCTAAAATCATTAAAGAACGTGACCATGCTCATGCTAAATATAAAGTCACGAAAAATGAAAATGCTAGATTAAATGATGATCTTGCTAAGTTATCTTCTTCTATTCCTAAAGTTAATGATGCTTGTGCTACTAACTCCACTTCTTGTGAAGCATCTATTATGAAGGAGAATGTTGAGCTAAGGGCTCAACTTGAGTTGCTAACTAGCAAGTATGAGAAGTTGGAAGCAAATCATGAAAAGCTATCTAGCTCTAATGATGAACTTCTAGCATCCTATACTTGTCTTAAGTTAGCTCATGAGGCCATCACTTCAAAGGTAACATCTAGTGAGCCTCATGTGGATAATAGCACAACTTCAACTAAAAATGCTAAAATGCCATGTGCTAGTCCTAGTAATTCATCCACTAAAAATATTGGTACATCATGTGATGAATTACTCGCTTTGCCTTGTTGTCATAACAATGAAGCTTCTACTTCCTCTAGTGCATTTGTTGCCACTAACCATGTAGAGGAAATAAAAGACCTCAAGGCCCAAGTCACTTTTTTGAAGAATGACTTGGAGAAGCGTCATGAAGGGAAGCGTGCACTTGACAACATGTTGAGTGTGCAACAATCCCCCAATGACAAGAGTGGACTTGGATTCAACTTCAACATCAGTAACAAGTCCAAGGTTGAGAAGAAAAAGGGCCAAGTTAAAATCAAGAATCCGGCCAACATCATTTGCTTCAAGTGCAAGCTAGAAGGGAACCATGTTCGTGATTGCCCAATGAAGAAGAAGAAGCCTCTTAGTGAGAAGCAACTAGGGAAGCGGCCTCTTGTTCAATCTCATGCTCAACCACGAGTTGAACAACGGCCACCTCCTAAGAAGACTCAAGCCTATGCTCGTCAAGTTGAGGAGCCTATTAAGAAGAAGAGTCGGTGTTGCTGCCTTTGCCGTGGCAAAGGTCATTTTGCTTCTTCATGCACTAACGGTACCGTATCCAACCCTATTATAGTTGATGATGATTATTCTCTTGGGAAGGATAGAAGTGGCAATGTGTTTGCCAAATATGTGGGAGCTTAAAGTGGTGTCAAGAAAAGCACCATTTGGGTTCCCAAACCTATTGTGACTAACCTCTTAGGACCCAACTTGGTTGGGGACCAACAAGCTTCAACTTGATCAATAGGTTGATGTGGAGGACATTGGTGACTTGGCTATTTTTGAAGAATTAAGGGATCTTCATGGGTTTATTTCTCAAGCCAAGTCAATTGGATTACCACATATCTATCTCATATCCAATGCTCCTCCTTGCGGTAACTTGTACTTAATTCACATATTTATTGAAAGTTGCTTGCTCCCTAGCATGTGTTAGTTTTGTTCCTAGCATGTGTTTGTATGTGATATGCTCCTTTCTTACTTATCTTGTTATTCAAGGTGGTGTATGTTAGTTGTGTATCATGTATGTGTAATTTGTGTGTTGAGCTTTATTGAATCTTGTGTGGATTTCATTTGGCTCTTTGAGATATTAATGGACTATCCCATTTTGGGGGAGTGATGTGCTTTGTGCACATCA
This sequence comes from Puccinellia tenuiflora, assembly GCA_012064385.1. Taxonomy (NCBI): domain Eukaryota; kingdom Viridiplantae; phylum Streptophyta; class Magnoliopsida; order Poales; family Poaceae; genus Puccinellia; species Puccinellia tenuiflora. Next base: position 1,212,657 of record QRDG01000238.1, on the reverse strand, counting down.
CAAACCTAAAAATGTGTATACATGAGGCACACCACCTAGTATTGATATTTCAATATTATCTAGCTACTATGTGGTATGTCATATTCATGAGAAATTCAAATTCTACAATGTCCATTAATTTCTCTAGTTGGTTTTATTTGCCTCTTGTTTAAAAATAAAATGAATTATCACATTATGGGGGAGTAATAAGCTATGTGCATATTACAATCCCATAAAAATGTGAACATTTGAGGTTTGCCACTTAGAGTTGATATTGTACATTATCCATTTCCTATGTGGCATGTTTACTCAAACAAGTTCCAATTTTTCCTTTGTGGTTACCCTTTGGTTCTTGTTTGTGTGAGGTTGCTTGGTGTTGGTTTCTCTCTAATATGCATTCCCATATATTATGTGAGAAACCATTTGTTTCCTTTTATTCTAACCATGGCTTTGCCGGTTGGTTCGAATAATTGAAACTACCAACAAACCTCTTTAAAAAATGGTGTTTTAATTCCTATCTTTTGCCATTTGCTAGTTTGTGGTGAAGTTGGTCTTGTACATCATTCCTTTATACCACCGAGAAATATCTCTATATACTCCTTGTCCATGACAAGTGATACTAGTAATTGTGGTGGATTTTGTAGACCATCTTCACATTGGCTCTTGCGTTGATTTGCTTTATCTATTGCCTTCCTTGCCTTTTGAATGGATCCTATCTTTCAATCGGTAGTATTTAGTGTTTTAGATAAAATATGGAGAGTAATGATCCATTGTGCATGCATTTTGTATTCAAATGCAAATATCTAAGATAATGCATTAATCTTGGGGGAGCACTCCTTTTTTATTTAGAACACTATTCTTTCTATCAATTATTGATCCTCTCAATTGGCATTTGATTCTTTATCTTGTGTTGGCACCTTCAATTGGTATTAATTGGAATTTAATATCTCCTCCATAGATATTTGTTCCAATTGATATTTATTGTGGGAGTCTTGATACCTTTTTCCTTATTTTAACTTTACTTGATTTCGGTCAAGTATCACCCTCTTCTTGGTATCTTTTCTCCTAGTTGATTTTTGTTTGTTTTAATTGGTATCTTATTTTCAATTGGTGTCTTATCGATCATTTGTTGTGTCGATTTGATTCCTTTTGATATCACACTTCATGTGTTGATTTGTTTTGGAATCAATCATAAGTTGATTTGATTTCTCCTAATTCATGTGTTGATTTGGATTTTGATATAATTTGGACAACCTTTTTGGTTCACTTTGTGTTTTCGTCCAAATTGTATCTCTTTTGGTTCTAGAAAGCCTTTGCATGCTCGGTTACTAATTTATATTATTTTAGCATGCTTATCTTTCTTGATCCAATATATAGGGGATACTCCACCGAATCCTAAATCGGCTAAGATGTGCATGAAATTCAATTTCATATCTATATGCACATATTTATGTGGAGTGTTTCCTATATATTGTAGTTGATCTAACTACTATGGAACCCAATGAGTTTGGGAACCATTTTGTATTCTAATTTTGTTTTAGGTACAATGGAGATGCATTGGATGCTTGCCTCATTCATAAGGAAGGTGTTCTCACCGTGTGATTGTCGGAGTCAAGCTTTGATGTCAAACCAACTCTCATCATCTTCATCACCAATGTCATCTCGGTAACAAGTATCTATCTCATGCATGCTTTTCTAGTTTCAACCTTGTGTAGGTTGCCTCTTGGCATAAAAGCTCTTATATGCAATTGTTGTGGTTTTGGCCTTTTCCTTCACTTAATATATCTTTGTGATATATTTGATGAATTTGCAAAAAACTTTTCTTCAATTGATATTATTCCTTTGTGATACTTGTTGCCTATTTCAAAGCATCTCCACTATCTCTTGTTCCCTTAGTGATATGTGTGATGCATTTGATATATTTGAAGTTCATTTATATACAATGAGATAAATTTGAGCTATGTGCTATGCTTTTAAGCAACAATCTCGTTTGTATATGTATGACTTCCTTTTGGATACCTTTATTTTTCCCGGACCATTTCATATGTGCAAGTTTCTTTGTGGATGTATATCATCAACGATTTGTCTACTTAGAAAACTATACATATGAGAGAGGTCACCTTTTAGTTGGTATCCTATTTCTTTCGAGCTACCTTGTTTTTCACCTATAATTCTTTGGTGGCTCCAAATTAGTCTCATGAGTGCTTGTCTTATTGTTTATTGGTATCTTTGCACACTCATGTATTTCTTGAAGATCCTTGACTTCATGCCTACCATGGTGAGCATGTTGAATTTTATTGACTAAATGGTCTCACTAGCTTTTGGCATTTTCAATTGGTTTTAGTTTCCAATTGGTATCCCTAAGCTTGTGAACATATTTCTCTAAAAGATCTTTTTATCTCGGTTGGGCCTATCTTATGATGATTTTTTTTGAAAATTTGTATCTTCTGATGGGTTCGTAGCATAGAAAACAAAAAAATTCCTACGGTTACAAACACCAAGATCATATCTAGGAGATACACGTAATGGTTAAACCGTGGATAAGATTAACTTACCCTCGAATACACAAAGCGTTATACGAGAACGGTTCTCGTCGGCGGTGTAGAGGATCACTTGCCGATCTCAAGATCATGATGAAGACGAGTGCCACAATTCGGCAGCGCTTCCACACTCGGTCACACGTGCAGCTTGACGACGACCTCCGATCCCTCGTTCCAGCGGGGCAGCGGAAGTGGAGGATCCACCGGGAACTCCAACAACACTTGTACGTGGTGGTGGTGGTGGTGGTGGAGAAAATATTTCTGCAGGGCTTCACCTAAGCCATGTCTTTTCGGTGGAGCAGCGGGAAGAGGAACAAGTGGACAAGTGAAGGAACCTCATGAGAGAGGAGTACCACCACTTAATATATAGGAGAGGGAGGGCAGCAGCCCCATGGTGGTGCGGCAGCCCATGGAGGTGTCCCCATTTTTCCTTTCTTATTAATGTGAGTGGTAACTCCATTTTAACTCATTTGTAACTTCCTCTTAAATTGGTAGAAACCTCCACTCATAAATCCCAAGAGTTTTTTTCTCCCATAAATGAATAAAACATTTTTAATTCTTTTATTTGAGATTTAATATTTGTTGATTCTTTTAATCAACAAACATTAACACTTACCCCCTTGAACTATTCTGATATCCCGAAACAATTTCGGTGCTGTCCAATATTTTCTCCAGCGTTCCGTATCCTCTCAAAAAGCGTCGACGAACCTTAAGTGTGTCACCCTACGGTTCGTGAATAATGTGGACATGATAGAGACACTCTCCAATCAATAATCAACAGCGGGATCTGGAGATCCGTAATGACTCCCACACATTCAACAATAGATCTTGTGATCGCGTGAACCATAAACGTTGTACTCAATTCCTTTTGTCTCGCGATATTTTACTCGTCCAAGATCCGATCATCGGTATCAACTATACCTAGTTTGATCTTGTTACCGACAAGTACTCTTTACTCGTTCCGTGATATGACATTTGTGTGACCTAGTCACGTGCTTGCAAGCGGTGTCAATGTAATATCACCGAGAGGGCCCAGAGTATATCTCTCCGTCATCTGGATGGACAAATCCCACTCTTGATCCATGAGCCTCAACTAACACTTTTAGAGTACCCAAATCCACCTTTATAGTCACCCTGTTACGGTGTGACGTTTGATGTCATCAAAGCACTCTTTCAATGTTAGTGATTGACATGATCTCATGGTTTGAGGATTAGAGCTACTTCGTATGTGTTTGATATAGCAATGAAAACTTAATGGCTTGATCGTATTGCTATACCTACTTTGGGTGTGTGTGTTCATCACATCATTCTTCTAATGACGTGACCCCGTTATTAACAATATCCAATGTTCATGATCAGGAAACCTTGACCATCATTTAATCAACGAGCTAGTTAAAAGAGAGGCTTTACTAGGAACTCTTGTTTGTTTATTAGTCACACATGTAATTAGCGTTTCCGGTTCATACAATTCTAGCATGAGAAATAAACATCTATTATAAACATGGAATAAGATAATAACCACTTTATTATTGCCTCTCGGGCATATTCCCTTCAGTCTACCACTTGCACTAGAGTCAATAATCTAGATTACATTGTGATGAATCTAACACCCATGGAGTTGTGCTGATCATGTTTTGCCCTTGGGAGAGCTTTAGTCAACGGGTCTGCCACATTCAGATCCGTGTGTACTTTGCAAACCTTTATATCACCATCCTTGACATGCTCACGAATGGAGTGAAACCGGCTCTTGATATGCTTGGAATTCTTGTGAGACCTTGGCTCTTTGGCATTGGCTATGGAACCATTGTTGTCACAATAGATAACCATTTGGTCCAATGCACTCGGAACCACACCTAGTTCAGATATGAACTCCTTCATCCAAACCCCTTCCTGCGCTGCTTCGGAAGCAGCAACATATTCCGCCTCTGTTGATGATCCCGCCACCACGGGTTGCTTGGAACTCCTCCAGCTCACTGCTCCTCCATTCATTACAAATATATATCCGGATTGTGACTTAGAATCATCCGGATCAGTGTTGAAGCTAGCATCGACGTAACACTTTGCGACGAGCTCTTCTTCACTACCATACACAAGAAACATATCCTTAGTCCTTCTCAAGTACTTAAAGATATTCTTGACCGCCGTCCAGTGTTCCAAACCTGGATCAGATTGGTACCTACTAGTCAGGCTGATAGCATGTGCCACATCCGGTCTTGTACACAGCATAGCATACATGATAGAGCCTATGGCTGAAGCACAGGGAATCTTATTCATCATTTCTCTATCTTCTGCTGTAACTGGACTTTGAGTCTTGCTCAATGTCTTGCCTTGCAACATAGGTAAGAACCCTTTCTTACTATCGTCCATTCTAAACTTCTTCAGAATCTTGTCAAGGTATGTACTTTGTGATAACCCAATTAAGCGTCTCGATCTATCTCTATAGATTTTGATACCTAAAATATAAGCCGCTTCACCAAGATCCTTCATTGAAAACTTACTATTTAAGTAGTCTTTTACGCTTTTCAAAAGTTCTATATCATTTACAATCAATAATATGTCATCCACATATAGTATTAGAAGTGCTACAGAGCTCCCACTCACTTTCTTGTAAATACAAGCTTCTCCATTAGTTTGGACAAATCCAAACCCTTTGATCACCTCATCAAAGCGGAGATTCCAACTTCGAGACGCTTGCTTCAATCCATAAATGGATCGCTGAAGTTTGCATACCTTGTCAGCATCCTTAGGATCGACAAAACCTTTGGGTTGCACCATGTACAACTCTTCCTCAATGTTTCCATTAAGGAACGCGGTTTTGACATCCATCTGCCAAATTTCATAATCGAAAAATGCAGCAATTGCTAACATAATCCTAATAGACTTTAGCATCGCTACGGGTGAGAAAGTCTCATCATAGTCAACTCCTTGAATTTGTCGAAAACCTTTGCGACAAGTCGAGCTTTATAGACGGTCACATTACCATCAGCATCTGTTTTCTTCTTGAAGATCCATTTGTTCTCAACGGCCTTACGGTCAGTGGGTAAGTCCACCAAAGTCCATACTTGGTTTTCGTACATGGATCCCATCTCGGATTTCATGGCTTCTAGCCATTTGTTGGAATCCGGGCTCATCATCGCTTCATAATACGTCGTAGGGTCATCATTTTCAACTACCATGAAATTCATGACGGGATTACCGTACAGTTCATGAGCTGTACGTGTCCTTGTTGACCTACGAAGTACGGTAGTATCCTCTTCCGGATTTTCATGATCTTGATCATTAGTTCCCTCTTCATTTGGTGAAGTCAACTCCGGAACAGTTTCCGGCGCTGCGCCACTCGCCATTCCAAGAAGAGAAGGTTCGATAACCTCGTCGAGTTCTACCTTCCTACTAGTCACATCTTTTGAGAGAAACTCCTTCTCCAAAAAGTGTCCATTCTTGGCAACGAAAACCTTGCCTTCAGATCTGTGATAGAAGGTGTACCCAATTGTTTCTTTAGGGTATCCTATGAAGACACATTTTTCCGATTTGGGTTCGAGTTTATCAGGCTGAAGTTTCTTCACATAAACATCGCATCCCCAAACTTTTAGAAATGACAGCTTAGGTTTGTTGCCAAACCATAATTCATACGGTGTCATTTCAACGGATTTAGATGGAGCCCTATTTAAAGTGAATGCAGCTGTTTCTATTGCATGACCCCAAAATGATAGTGGCAAATCTGTGAGGGACATCATAGATCGAACCATATCCAATAAAGTACGATTACGACGTTCGGACACACCATTTCGCTGTGGTGTTCCTGCAGGAGTGAGTTGTGAAACTATTCCACATTGTTTCATGTGTGTGCCAAACTCATAACTAAGATACTCTCCTCCACGATCGGATCGCAGAAATTTGATCTTTCTGTTACGATGATTTTCCACTTCACTCTGAAATTACTTGAACTTTTTAAACGTTTCAGACTTGTGTTTCATTAAGTAAATATATCCATATCTACTCAAATCATCCATGAAAGTCACGAAGTAATGATATCCACCACGCGCCAGCACAGTCATTGTACCGCACACATCGGTATGTACTATTTCCAACAAGTCTGTCGCCCGCTCCATTGTACCGAAAAATGGAGTTCTAGTCAATTTGCCCATAAGGCATGGTTCACATGTATCAAATGATTCATAATCAAGTGATTCCTGTAGTCCATCAGAATGGAGCTTCTTCATGCGTTTTCCACCAATATGACCCAAACGGCAATGCCACATGTATGCAACAATATCATCATTCAGTTTAATTCTTTTGGTATCCACATTATGAATATGTGTACTACTACTATCAAGATTCAGAAGAAACAAACCATTTTTCTCATGCGCATGACCATAAAAGATATTATTCATATAGAAAGAGCAACCATTGTTCTCATACTGAAATGAATAACCGTCTTGCATTAAACAAGATCCAGATATAATGTTCATGCTCAACGCAGGCACCAAATAACAATTATTCAGGTTCATAACTAATCCTGATGGTAAATGTAGAGGCAGCGTCCCGACGCAGATCACGTCAACCTTTGATCCATTGCCGACGCGCATCGTCACCTCATCTCTTGCCAGTTGTCGCCTATTCCTTAGCCCCTGTTTCGAGTTACATATATTAGCAATCGAACCAGTATCAAATACCCAGGCGCTACTGCGAGTACTGGTAAGGTACACATCAATAACGTGTATATCACATATAACTTGTTTGACTTTCCTGTCCTTCTTATCCGCCAGATATTTTGGGCAGTTGCGCTTCCAGTGCCCAGTTCCCTTACAGTAGAAACACTCAGTATCTGGCTTAGGGCCAGCCTTGGTCTTCTTCTCAGGAGTGGCAACAGACTTGCCGTCCTTCTTGAAGTTACCCTTTGACTTGCCTTTCTTCTTGAAACTAGTGGTCTTATTGACCATCAACACTTGATGTTCCTTCTTGATCTCCACTTCAGCATTCTTTAGCATTCACAGAAGCTCAAGGAGAGACTTCTTCATGCCCTGCATGTTATTGTTCATCACAAAGCTCTTGTGGCTTGGTGGCAGAGACTGGAGAACACGATGAATTCCTAGCTCAATGGGGATCGTTATTCCCAAAGCTATGAGTTTATCAGCGTACCCAGACATTTTGAGTACGTGCTCACTAAGAGAGTTGTGTTCCTCCATCATGCTCTAAAGAACTTTTCTGAAGCTTCATAACTCTCTACTGCGGCATGAGTATCGAAAATCATTTTCAACTCTCTCATTGTATCGAAGGCGTTGCTGTTCTCAAAATGTTTTCCTGGATCTGGCTCCAGGCCATACAAAATGCCGCAGTGAACTAAATTGTGGTACTCCTTGCGAGTCAGGAAACATTTTTCTCTTCCTCGGGAGCATCATCAGCGGGTTGGGCACCCAGCGGTGCTTCAAGCACGTAGCTCTTTTGAGCAGCATTGAGGAGAATCCTCAGGTTCAAAGCCCAGTTGGTAAAGTTGCTACCATTGGTGGCTAGTTTCTCCTTTTCCATGAACAGATTAAAATTGAAAGCAGGGGGTGCCATGATCTACAACACATTTGCAAAGACTATTTAGACTAAGTTCATAATAGATTGAGTTCAAGTTAATTCAAAATTACTACGAGAACTCCCACTCTAAAAACAACATCCCTCTAGTCGTTTTAGTGATTACATGAACCAAATTCACTACACCACAACCGATCATCACGTGATATGGTGTAGCTGCAATGGCGAGCATCGATATGGTCATTATATCATTCATATGACTCATGCTTTACCTTTCGGTATGTGTTCCGAGGCCATGTCTGTACATGCTAGGCTCACCAAGTAGAACCGTAGTATTCGTGTGTGTAAAACTGTCTTACACCCGTTGTATGCGAACGTTGATTCTATCACACCCGATCATCACGTGGTGCTTCGAAACGACGAACTTTCTTAACGGTGCATACTAAGGAAGAACACATTATTATCTTGATATTTAGTGGGAGGGATCATCTTATAATGCTACCGCAGCGATCAAATCTAAGCAAAATAAGATGGTCCTTCTCGCATTTTATCTCCATCTTGTGCATCATGGAATGATCTCCATCATTCCACCGGCGTGGCACCAAGGTCCATGGTGTCTCAACCTTGATTGTCTTCCACTATTACAATATATCCCATGGATATATATATTTAGCACGCAGTCAATAAAAGAAAAAGACAACCATAAGGCTCCTGCCAGTTGTTTTAATTTACAATAAATATCATTGCATACAACAATTTTATAACACTGATCATATCATATCACATGCCCTACAAAAACAAGTTAGACGTCTCTAATTTATTTTTGCATATTTTGCGTGGTTTGGGGCTTTCTAGGATAGAACCGTTCTTACCTACGAACATGAACCAAAACGGTGATAAAAAATGTTATTCGCAAACCGTTGTACATTAGATCATGACTATAGTGGGAGAAACAGACACCCGCAAAGCCACTTATGCAAAGCAAGTTGCATGTCAAGCGTGGAACAAGTCTCATGTGCGAGGACATGTAAAGTTAGTCCGGGCCGCTTCAAATCCAACTATCCCACTATCCCACCATGATCCAAAATACACGAAAGTATGCAATAACATGATCATCAACGCCCACATCCATATGTGTTCTAACCGTACAAAGTATCTACGCATAGACACGGCTCTGATACCACTGATGGGTTCGTAGCATAGAAAACAAAAAATTTCCTACGGTTACAAACACCAAGATCATATCTAGGAGATACACGTAACGGTTAAACCGTGGATAAGATTAACTTACCCTCGAAGACACAAAGCGTTATACGAGAACGGTTCTCGTCGGCGGTGTAGAGGATCACTTGCCGATCTCAAGATCGTGATGAAGACGAGTGCCACAATTCGGCAGCGCTTCCGCACTCGGTCACACGTGCAGCTTGACGACGACCTCCGATCCCTCGTTCCAGCGGGGCAGCGGAAGTAGAGGATCCACCGGGAACTCCAACAACACTTGTACGTGGTGGTGGTGGTGGAGAAAATATTTCTGCAGGGCTTCGCCTAAGCCATGTCTTTTCGGTGGAGCAGCGGGAAGAGGAACAAGTGGACAAGTGAAGGAACCTCATGAGAGAGGAGTACCACCACTTAATATATAGGAGAGGGAGGGCAGCAGCCCCATGGTGGTGCGGCAGCCCATGGAGGTGTCCCCATTTTTCCTTTCTTATTAATGTGAGTGGTAACTCCATTTTAACTCATTTGTAACTTCCTCTTAAATTGGTAGAAACCTCCACTCATAAATCCCAAGAGTTTTTCTCCCATAAATGAATAAAACATTTTTAATTCTTTTATTTGAGATTTAATATTTGTTGATTCTTTTAATCAACAAACATTAACACTTACCCCCTTGAACTATTCTGATATCCCGAAACAATTTCGGTGCTGTCCAATATTTTCTCCAGCGTTCCGTATCCTCTCAAAAAGCGTCGACGAACCTTAAGTGTGTCACCCTACGGTTCGTGAATAATGTGGACATGATAGAGACACTCTCCAATCAATAATCAACAGCGGGATCTGGAGATCCGTAATGACTCCCACACATTCAACAATAGATCTTGTGATCGCGTGAACCATAAACGTTGTACTCAATTCCTTTTGTCTCGCGATATTTTACTCGTCCAAGATCCGATCATCGGTATCAACTATACCTAGTTTGATCTTGTTACCGACAAGTACTCTTTACTCGTTCCGTGATATGACATTTGTGTGACCTAGTCACGTGCTTGCAAGCGGTGTCAATGTAATATCACCGAGAGGGCCCAGAGTATATCTCTCCGTCATCTGGATGGACAAATCCCACTCTTGATCCATGAGCCCCAACTAACACTTTTAGAGTAGCCAAATCCACCTTTATAGTCACCCTGTTACGGTGTGACGTTTGATGTCATCAAAGCACTCTTTCAATGTTAGTGATTGACATGATCTCATGGTTTGAGGATTAGAGCTACTTCGTATGTGTTTGATATAGCAATGAAAACTTAATGGCTTGATCGTATTGCTATACCTACTTTGGGTGTGTGTGTTCATCACATCATTCTTCTAATGACGTGACCCCGTTATTAACAACATCCAATGTTCATGATCAGGAAACCTTGACCATCATTTAATCAACGAGCTAGTTAAAAGAGAGGCTTTACTAGGAACTCTTGTTTGTTTATTAGTCACACATGTAATTAGCGTTTCCGGTTAATACAATTCTAGCATGAGAAATAAACATCTATTATAAACATGGAATAAGATAATAACCACTTTATTATTGCCTCTCGGGCATATTCCCTTCATCTTCTTATGGCTCAACCACATCTTTGGTGCAAGTGCTATGATTTGCTTTTGCATTATGCACTCTTGCACTTGTTGCGTGTTCTAGATAATTTTGGGGGAGCGAGGAGGCCATTTTTGTGCACTTCTCTATAGTGCATGAACATTGGGGAGCTTCTCCGGTTTTATTTAGAACTATCGCTTTGGATCTTTTTGATTGCTTTTCTCCTTTGTGGAGATGTTTAAAATGGTTTCATCCTTTTTGCAATCTTTTGATCCTCAATATAGTTTGATTTCCTCTAATTTTTCGTTAAAAGGGATTGTCATCACCTTTATGGAGGAACTCATATTATATTGGCTCTCTAAATTTTTCTTCCCATTTCGGCAATCGATGCAAATGGGGGAGAAGTTTAGAGGGTTTAAGGGAATTGTGGTTTTATGCTTTTGTTGCATTTGCCTTTAATGCGCTTTGCATTTTTGCTTGTTTGTCATGCAAGGATGCTTTATTCTTTATATAAACCCTCTTAATAAGGGATTGTCATCAATTACCAAAATGGGGGAGTTTGAAAGTGCACGGTTGATCCCATGCATGGTTTTGGTAATTAATGACAATCTCTATGGACTAATATTTGCATTAATCTCTATGTGTAGGTTGTCCTTTAGCTTGTGTCAAGATCATTTGTTGATCAAGGCCAAGCTTGCTTGTCTCCATTGGTTGGAGTCAAGGTCAAGGTTAGAAGATCATTTGTTGATCAAGGCCAAGCTTGTCTCTAGTCAAGGTGCTTTGCTTGATCTCCATTTGTTGGAGTCAAGCTCAAGGGAAGAAAAGATTTGTGTTGATCAAGGCTAAGTGCGGGTTGATCGACACTCAAGTCCAAGTGAAGATATGCCGAAGAGTGCTTTCCCCATCTTGGTGTATGGGGGAGCGTCATGTGAATCTTCACCAAGCGAAGCGCAATGAAGAAAGGTGGTGCGTCTTGAGGAGTTGAAGATCGTCTTCATCGACCTCAAGTGGTTTAAGCGCAAGGCAAAGGTATGATGTTGCTAGGGTTTCTTTTTTACCGGTCCCATTATGTTTAGTGAGAGACCGGGTTATAGGATAGATAGCCGTACTATCAAGAGGGGCTCTCGACCGAGTATCATGTTCGTATCGTTCGTGGAGAGCTCAAACCTTTGCATCCATACAATCATCTTTATTGGTTCTTATTTGGCTTTTATCCATGTGAGAATTTAGAGCTTGTGTTCATCTCCATACCAAGCTCTAGTTCATCAAAAACTTATCTCATGAATATCTTCTTGCGTTTTTGATATCGGAGGTTTTACCGGTTTGTCTCTTCTACGAGAGGTCAAACTCTCTCCTTATGATTTCCTCCTCACATGATAGACTATGATGTGTATATGCATGATCTTGTAGGGCTTGTGATTATCTTCGAAACAAGCCCAAGATCATAGAAAACGGAGTCTTGATGAAAAGCTTGTGCGTTTTCGGTGTTGGAGATTTTGCCGGTTCATCCGCTTGGAAAGGTCTCACCATTCCATCCCTTTGCACAATCTCCTTGGCTTGTTTCAATATTTTGACTTTTTGTAGTGTAAGCTCTTGTCGTCCTCTTTCCAACAAAATTGGATTCACTCGATTCGGAGTTTCCATGCAAAAGTTATTCAGTTTCAGGTTTTGATGTTCTTCAGTGACCGGAAGTACCGGCCTCACGGGCGGTACTACCGCTAGGAACTTCCGGAGGTACTTCCGGAGCCCAGTACCGCTTACGAAAGTTGGGTACTGGACTCAAACGGAAGTACCACCGGAAGTGGAACCGGAACTACCGCTAAACCGGAAGTACCGGTGCTCCCAGCGATACTACCGCCCGGAACTTCCAGGGTTACTTCCAGAGCCCAGTGCCGCTTACGAAAGTTGGGTACTGGACTCTTAACGGAAGTAGCACCGGAAGTAGTACCGGTACTACCGCTAAACCGGAACTACCGGTCTGTTTCCCGGTACTACCGACCTCGCGGGCTTTCTCTTCTAGCCGTTGGCAGGCTGTTTTTGGGTGGGCCGGAAGTACCGCCCTTTGGGCCGGTACTACCGGTCCTGCGGGTTTTCGCTTCCAAAGAGAGCCGTTGGGGCTGTTTTCACGTGGGGCGGTAGTACCGCCCCTTGGGCCGGTACTTCCGCTCCTGCGGGATTCTGTGCCCAACGGCCAGATTTCCCAGGGCACCTATTTAAGTGCCCCTTCTTCCCCAACGGTTCTAAGCTTCTAGGTGAACCTTTTGCTCTCTCTCTCCTCCATTGTTGCACATCTTTGAGAGCTTGATTCCTCCTCTTCCCTCCAATGATTCTTGCCCATCTTTAGGGAAACAAGAGAGGAGATCTAGATCTACCATTCCACCAATCAAATCCTCCTCTAAGTGAGGGGAACTTAGTGGATCTAGATTTAGGGTTGCTTTGTGTTCTTCCCTTTGTTCTTCCTCTCAAATCCCTCCATAGCATTAGTTGCTTTGGTTGGATTTCGGAGTGAAGGACTTGACCACTTTGTGTGTTCTTGCCTCTTGCATTAGTTGCATCGGGTTGCTCTCCCTACGGTGATACGTGAGGATCGACGTTGAGAAGCTTGTTACTCTTGGGTGCATTGTGTTCCCAAGATCTTTGTGCCTCTTGGGTGCATTGTGTACCCTAGACGGTTTGGAGGTGCCGCGAAGACTTCGAGTTGTGAAGCTTCGGCACAAGTTTGGGAGCCCCAATTGAGTTGTGGGTGTGTGCCCCAAGAGAAGTTGTAAGGGCTCCGGAATCCGCCCCGAAGGATCCCGATAGTGGAAGGTGAACCAATCCCTTGGGTGAGGTTCATCGGAGAATAGAGTGAGGCCTTTGTGGCATCTTGAGTAGGCCTCGTGTGGCGAGCTCACACCCCTCCAACGAGACGTACTCCCTTAACAAGGAGGAACTCGGGAATACATCCTCGTCTCCGCGTGCCTCGGTTATCTCTATACCCGAGCTGTTATTTATGCAAATTTACATTGTGATAGCCATCATGCTTGAAGTATATATCTAGCTATCACCTTGTTGCTTGCCTTGTTTAGCATAGGTTGTTGGTGCACATAGGTGAGCCTAGTAATTAGGTTGTTGGCTTGTTAATTTAAACACCTAGTTTTATTCCGCAATTATCAAGCCCCTAAATAGAAAAAGTTTTAATCGCCTATTCACCCCCCCCCCCCTCTAGGCGGCATCTCGGGCATAGTTGTTCTTTCATCCGGGCCGCTTCAATCTCACAATACTGCCAAGATACAAAGTGCATGCGAGAAGGTAGCAACATATAATATCAACGCCCACAACACTTGTGTCTAATCGCACCAACATCTACGAATAGATCTAGGCTCTGATACCACTGAAGGGTCGCAGCATAGAAAACAAAAAAAATTCCTACGCAAACATGACGGAATAAACCCAATACGAGATCTGATCTATGAGAGGTTGGTAGCAAGAAGGAGATCGAATCTCACCCTCGAAGAAAACCGTGAGCGTTTTGTCGAGACAGGGGTTGGCTAGTCGATCCCCGCAACTAGACTCGTCTAGTCGCGAGGAGATGTATTATCCAAGCGTCGCACGGGCAACGCCTCCGAGAGATCCACACGTACGGCTCGATGAAGACTCCACGTTCTTGATCCCGCAAGAGTTGGTGGAGAGGCTCGCGAGATCAGCAGCACAACGACGGTGGTGTGGTGGTTATGGTGGAGATCCGACAGGGCTTCGCCAAGCGGTTGTCGGAGGGAGAGAGGAGGAGGAGGCGGCGGCTAGGGAAGGGGGGGGCTTGGGGAGGAGCACTAGGGTGCGCAGACCTCCCCAGCCCCCCCTTTATATAGGCGGCCAGGGGGGCTGCGCCCACCTCCTTTTAGGGCCGGCGGCTGGGGTGCCTTGGCCCCCCAAGCCAGCCGCCCTTTAGGGTTTAGGCCGGCCCCCCCTCTTGGGCTTTGACCTAGCCCACATGGGCCTCAAGGGGTATGGTGCGGCTGGCCCAAGAGGCCAGTCCGCCACCCCTTTATTCCATGTGGGCCCCAAACATCTGTGGGCCCCACTTCTAGACTCCTCTAGAACTTTCTGGTACCCTGCCGGAAAATTCCCGGACTTTCCGGTGCCTCCGGAAACCACTTTCCTTATATGAATCTTATTCTCCGGACCACTCCGGAACTCCTCGTGATGCCTGAGATCCCATCCGAGACTCCGAATCAATATCCCTTCACACCATTATTTATCTCGAGCCCTAACTACATCGAACATTAAGTGTGTGACTCTACGGGTTCGCGAATATGTCATATTAATAGCGGGACCGGGATGCCCATATTATTTCCTACATATTGGACGAAGTGCTTTACTAGTCAAACCACAATGTCCGGGATTCAATCAATCCATATACGATTCCTTTTGGTTCACGATATATCACTTGTCCGAGATTCAATCCACTGATATCTCCATATCTGATTAATCTCGTTACCGACAAGTTCTCTTTACTCGTTCCCATAGAATAGGATCCGATATGACTAGCCACTTAGTCACATGCTTGCAAGCGTTTGGATGCTATGCTACCGAGAGGGCCATATCTATCCAACTGTTGGACAAACAAATCCCAGTCTTGATTCATGCAACCCAACAACCTACCATCGAGGTACCTGAAAGCCACCTTTATAATCACCCAGTTACGAAGTGACGTTTGATGTCCACAAAGCACTCCTCCGATAAGCGGGAGTAACATAATCTCATGGTCTAAGGAAACTATATTTGACATCTATTAAATTGAGTCTTGTCCATCATATCATCTCCCATGATACAAACTTCGTTTATCAAGCGATTCATAAATCCATGGTTAGGAAACGTCTAACCATCACTTTGATCAAACGAACTAGTCACAAGAGGAAAGACTAGGGACACATTTCCGTTTATATTCCACACATGTATTTGTTTCCGATTAATACAATTCTAGCATGGATAATAAACATTTATCATGAACGGGAAAATATGATAAACAATAATCTTTATTATTGCCTCTTGGGCATATCTCCAACATGTAGTTCCTAACCTCCCTATCCACTCCACCGTCAATATTGTCACGACCATCGTCCATCGTAGCCTCAACTTGTCAAGGCATGCGTGCTTTTGAAGCAGTAAGGACGCTTGCTAGCCCTTGGACACTATGTGTTGGACGATGTGCGGGGACGATGTCGTTGGATCGGCGGATCCAGGACCTGATCGTAATCCGTGTTAGGCTTTTTGTCGGACTAGATGTTTTAGAGTTGGACTCAGCAGCTGACTCCACATGTGTATCAGTATTAAAGTAATGCCTAGTATGTATCTTCACATGTATCGTTGAATTCAGCTGTGGAACTATATGTGTTACGAGTAGAAGATACTGAGTATTTGTTTATTTGTCCCTATTCAATAGAGTTTGTGTAGACGAATTAACTCTAATTAGTGTTTTAAGTCGATTGATGACTTGGTTCTACTGGTCATAGGCATAAAGATGCCGACTTGACACACGGACTCGACCAAAAAAGTTCAGCGAGTTGGACAACCCGTTATAAATCGCAACGAGCAAGAATTCACAGCTTATGTGTTGATCACCTTTCGGAATCAACACACTCAATGATTTTTCTCACAAATTCTAAGTATCCTGCCATGACATATGATATCACCATTAACACACTAGAGATTATTGATAATCCACTTATATAATAAATACACAGCTGCATTGCACGGTAAAGGGCCAGAGATGAGAAAGCTAGATAGTTCCAACAAGTTCATTGTGCCTAGATCAAGGCAATCACTGAGTGTATATTTAGACTTTTGTTAATTTTCAGTCATTTAAAAATTTAATAATTCTCAGTCAACGCGACGAACAATCTTTTTTCGAACCATACAGGAGAACTGCATGTATTATATTACGGAAAAGCTAAGTTTAGAATGGTCGGTGGCTAGTCTTATATCTAGAAGGGAGCGCCTAGGTAGCAGTTGCCTGAGAACTTGTTATGTCTCAGTCGACGCCTAGGGACATGCAGCAAGCAGCATCAGGCGCATGCACAGCAGCATGTGCACGCATGGTGCATGCACTGCTAGTTTTTTTTTGCATGGACATGCACTGCTAGTTAGCTCCCTACCTATTTAAAATCACAAGACGGAGCAAACTAGCAATAATTTCGACCATCGCTTAGCTAACAACCGGCACTCCTCCTTAAGATATTAAAGTTATTTACAGAAATAAAAGTAAATGTATTTTAGTGCAATTCACTTTCCTAGTTGCACAAATCTAGAAAAAATATGCAACTCACTTACTAGTTTTACAAAACTAAAAGAAATGTGCAACTTACTTTACTAGTCGCACAAATCAAGAGGAAATTTTCAACTTGCTATACTAGTTGTGCAAATGTATAAGAAATGTGGAACTTAGTTTACTTGTTGCACATATTTTAAAGAAAGGTGCAACTACTTGATAGTTACACATTTCTGCAACTCAGTTCTACAGTGCAAAACTCAAAGAAATGTGCTAGTATTAGATAGTTACACATTTCTAAAAGAAAAGTGCATCCCACTTTTTTAGTTGCACAAATCTAGAAGAAATATGCAACTCAGTTTACTAGTTGCGCAAAACTAAAAGAAAGTTGCAACTGACTTTAATAGTTGCACAAATCTAGAAGAAATATGCAACTTACTTTACTTGTTACAGAACACTCAAAGAAAGGTGTAACTGACTTTACTAGTTGCACAAATCTGAAAGAAATGTACAACTTATTTTTACTTGTTACAGAAAACTCAAAGAAAGGTGCAACTGAGTTTACTAGTTACACAAATCTAGAAGAAATGTGCAACTTACTTTACTTGTTACAGAAAACTCAAAAAAAGGTGCAACCAAAATTTCTTAAAAGAAAAGTGCAACTCACTTTCTCAGTTGCGCAAATCTAGAAGAAATATGCAACTCACTTTACTAGTTGCGCAAAACTAAAGAAAAAGTGCAACTGACTTTACTAGCACATTTCTCGAAGTAAGTTGCATATTACTTGAGAATTGTGCAACAAATGAGTTGGGCATTCTCCCCACGTCCCCCTTTCCCTCCTCTGAAATTAAGCAATGGCCTAACTATCAAGTCTCAACCACACGAAGAAAATGGCTATAGAGAAAACAAAAAACAAAAACAAAAAGCCCATAAGACGTACAGGCCCATACACTAACAGCTGCTCCACAGGAAACAGCCCAGAAACAGACTCGGTCCATACGATATATCCAAACACGTAGAGACAGACAAAAAACCGTACGATTCTTGACGTCATAGATATATCCAAACACGCGGAGATAGACAAAAAACCGTACGATTCTTGACGTCAGATCGGATCGTCGCCTGAGACTTAAGCAAAAACCAGGCACCTGTGACTTAGCAAATCCGTATCTAGAACGTGTGTGATACGAGAGGAATCATCAATGACTAAAGGTGAGAAGATCGGAAGTCTAATGCATGCAATCATCATCTAAATTTAATACAAATCCAAACACTTAAAAAGTTTTATAACTCAAACCGTTTATCCGATTTAACATCCGTTTTCACCGTTGACTAGTCGTGACGAGATCTTAAAAACTAGATCCCATGTTGATATGTTTCGGATAACTTTTTTCGGACCAAAAAGTTACCCACCCCATAACACTTAAATTACCAGGCTGTAATACATGAGTTACCCATCTGTTGAAAATTTAGTTTCCGTTTGAAGTTGGATCTCACATTTACTTGTTCTGTTTGAACACCTAGTTGTATACATGATCTATCATTTTGGGTGGTAACTGCATCCTGAATAAGTGTGTAACTATATCAGTTTTGATGATGGTCATGTGCTCATAAGTCGATAACTACATGAGTATCGTGATGGTTATCGTGTTGTGTACATCTAGATAACTACGTCGATATCGTGGTGATAACTATACCTTGAGCAGGGTGACTATATCAGTACTTGTTTGGTAACTATTAGCCAAATAGCAAGGTAACTATATGAATTATGTAGTGATAAATTTTGGGTATAAAAAAGAGTTATCAAAACATATCAACATGGGATATAGTATCGAAGATCTCGTCACGACTAGTCAACAATGAAAACGGATCTTTGGTCCGATAAACGGTTTAAGCTAGACTCCATACACACCATTTATAGGATGGGTAACGTACATATTACATCATGGGTAACTCACATGTTACAGGTGGATAACTTTTCGGTCCGAAAAAAAGAGACTCAAAACACACCATTTCATATGGTGGGTAACTTACATACTACATCCTGGGTAACTCATGTGTTACAGGTGGGTAACTTTTAGGTCCGAAAAAAGATACTCGAAACACACCATTTATAGGGAGGGTAACTGACATACTACACCCTGGATAACTCACGTATTACAGGTGGATAACTTTTATGTCCGAAAAAAAAGAGACTCGAAACACACCATTCATATGGTGGGTAATTTACATACTACACCCTGGGTAACTCACATGTTATAACTTTTAGGTAAAAAAAAAGGGTCTCAAAACATACCATTCATAGGGTAGGTAACTTACATATTACACCCTCACTAACTCACGTGCTATAAGTAAGTAACTTTTTGGTATGAAAAAAAGTTGTCGAAACATATCAATATGGGATCTAGTTTCTAAGATCTCGTCGCGACTAGTCCAACGGTTAAAACGGATTTTAAATTGGATAAACGGTTTAAGCTACACAACTTTTTAAATTTTCATATTTCGCATTTAATGCGGATGACATCAACAAGTTTATCTTTTCTGCATGCATGCAAAAGAAGTTCCATACCAACCGTTTTTGGTGTGGGTAGGTTAGGTATTATAGTCTGGGTAACTTACATAGTAAACCCTGGGTAACTTACGTGTAATGGTTGGGTAACTTTTAGGTCCGAAAAAAATATCTTCGAAATATATCAACATGGGATCTAGTTTCGAAGATCTCGTCGCGACTAGTTTAACGGTGAAAACGGATTCAAATTCGGATAAGCGGTTTGAGCTACAAAACTTTTTTAATTTTCAAATTTCGCATTTAATATGGATGACGTCAGCAATTTTTCTTGGGAGTGTCTAATTCTCAGTCGACTTAGATTTAACTAAATCTCAGTCACTTGCACATAATTGCAAATCATATGCAACTCTTAGATCAACACGAATCACGACACAAATCAAACGGTCAAGGAGGCGACTGAGATTTAACTAATTCTCAGTCAGTTGCACACAATTGCAAACCATGTGCAACTCACAAATTAGCACGAATCACGACACAAAATCTAACGGTTAAAAAGGCGACTGAGATTTAGTTAATTCTCAGTCGACTTAGAATTAGCAAAACCGATTTTTCTTTTCTGCATATATACAAGCAAAAGGATGGAGAGAACGTGCGGGGAAGTGGACATTAATATTGTAGTATCCTAATGTTCTATGCTTAAACTTAACCATAGAACGTTCTAAACGTAGTAGCGTCCTTATATTAAGAAGAAGAGGTGGCCTTCAAGAGGCCAAGAGGTTTACAACCCGAGCCATGAAACAAGAAATACAACAAAGAAGATAAGGGACGCGACGAACAATAAATCCGATGTTAAGATCGGTGCTAGAATTAATCCATGTTCATTTGTACCCTGAGAACACATGACATGTTTACAAGGAAAAAGAAGGAAAAGATTATATGCATAATTCTGTACGCTACATAGTATCAAACCCCAAAGTATGTGATTCAGAGAATTAACGGATGGAAGGAAAAAACAATTATCTAGTGGAGGCAAGGAAATTTTGTTGAAAGCAGTGGCCCAAGCCATACCGGTCTATGCAATGTCGGTATTTCAAATACCAAAGGGAGTTTGTAAATGCATGACGGATGCCATCTCAAAATTTTGGTGGGGCGACGATGATAATAGCAATAAAATGCATTGGTTCGCATGGTGGAAATTGTGCTATCCGAAAGATGAAGGAGGTATGGGTTTTAGAGATTTTCATTCTTTCAATCTTGCTATGCTTGCTAAACAGGTCTGGAGGCTTATTGGTGATCCAGATTCACTTTGTGCACGGGTTCTTCGAGCCAAATATTATCCTAATGGTGACCTGTTATCAGCTGGTCCAAAATCAGGGACTTCCTTTACCTGGCAAAGTATCCTAGCTGGGTTACCTACTTTCAAAAGAGGTTTTATATGGAGAGTGGGAAATGGTGAGAAAATTAATATCTGGACGGATCCCTGTATCCCTTCTAGCCCAAATAGGAAGATCATCTCACCTAGAGGAGGAGCAGTATATACTAAGGTGATTGACCTTATTGATCCACACACAGGGAGGTGGGATGAAGTAACTTTGCGAGATTTATTCTGCTCTGTTGATGTTGGCCGGATCCTACAGATCCCTTTAAACAGCCAAGGATTTGAAGATTTCATTGCCTGGCATTACACTCAACATGGTCGTTATACAGTTCGATCGGGATATCATCTCCAATGGAAGCACCAGTTTGGTCCTCATGCCGGGTTGCTTGCTTTACCTAGGGGGTCGGTGAATAATCTGTTTGGAAAATCTTGTGGAAATTAAAAATACCAAGTAAGGTGAAAATATTCATTTGGCGGGCTCTTCATGGAATAGTACACTTAAAAAGCATTCTTGCAAATCGACATATTGGTACTAGCGGATCCTGTCCTATATGCAACTAAGGAGCTGAAGATGTGTTGCACTTATTGTTTCGCTGCCCGGTGGCCAGAGAGATGTGGAGTCAGCTTTGCATGCTTGAGTTAATCGAAGAAGCAACCTTTATGGAAAGATCAGGATCTGTGGTGTTGGAAGTTCTTTTGCGCCGGCAGAATACCCTCCTTTCAGGTTATGAATTTGTAAAACAGTCTGAAACGATTGCTATCACCTGTTGGTATTTGTGGAGGATGAGGAGACGGCGGACACACGATGAAGATGTACCGCCCATGCACAAGTGCAAGATGTCCATTCTTTCTATAGCAACCAATGCGGCCTTAACAAATGAACATTGTTCTACAACAGGTGTACGGTGGTCGAGACCGGAGCCTAGACAGATGAAAGTGAATGTTGATGCCTCATTCCATGATGACGTCCATGCAGGGGCTACCGGAGCTGTGCTACACGACTATCAAGGTAATTTTATTGCTGCATCTATTCAGTATCTCCCTCATGTTTCCTCGGCGGCTGTAGCTGAAGCCATGGCAATGAAGGAGGGACTTTGTTTGGCGAGCAGATTAGGGTGCAATAGAGTGATAGTTGAATCTGACTCAGTTGAAACAGTTGAAGCATGTATTGGAGGTGAAGCTTGGTGGAGTGAATCAGCTGCTATTTTTGCAGATTGCATTGACACGGTTGCGTTAATTGGTAATGTGTCTTTCAAGCATTGTCCGAGGGAAACAAATCAAGTGGCTCATGAGTTGGCTAAGTTTAGTTTTCTGAATAAATATTCTTGTAATTGGGTCGATGAACCCCCTAGTTTTATTCTAGGCAAGCTTACAAACAATGTAACAATGGTGGATGTTTGAGGCAGTAAGTTTCTTACGCACTCTTTTTTCTTACCAGGGTAGCTAAGGGGACTGGAAGGTTTTTAATAAGTCGGCTTGCTAACCTAATATAGTGGTTTAAAATTTTAAAAAAAAAACCGAGATCACTCAGAACTTCAACTTGCAGTCCATGCTCCTGACCCCGATCCCGCCCTCGGTGCTCAGCCTGTCCAGCACCAGGTCGCAGAGGACACGGGGCGTGACCTTCCCGGTCGTCAGCGGCCCGACCTTCACCCGCACGGGAACCTCCCCGCGGAACACCAGCGGCAGATCGCCGCCTCCGTCCCCGATGACGTGCCGCATTGCCTCAACCACCCCGGTGCCTCCCAGCCGCGCCTCGCTCATGGAGACGGGCACCACCGCGGCGTTGCCGTGTCCCTGGTAGAACGCCGGCAGGGCGCCCTGGGAGAGCCGGTACCCGCCGTACCACACGGCGAGGCTGGACCCCTCCTCGTACTTGATGCCGATGGCGCGGTTGGGGTTCTCGAACCGCACCGTCGCGTCGAACCGCGCGCGCGCGGTCATGTCGTCGTCCAGGTCGAAGGCGGTGACGTTGAGCGAGTGCACCGTGTACAGGGGCATCTTCGGGTCCAGCGCCAGGTAGAGCCCCCCGAGGGCCGCCACGAGGGCGACGGCAATGGCGGCCGCGACGAGGAGCGCGACGCAGGCGCACCGGCGGCCGCCGCTATGCTTCCGACGAGAGGCCTTCTCGATGAAGAGCGGTGACGGCAGCGGCGTAGTTTTCCCAGCCTCGAGGTCGCACTCTTCATCGTGTTCGTAGATCGTCTCCAGAGGCGCCATGTATCCCATTGCTAGCTAGCGAGGCGGTGCCCTCGTAGGTACCAGCTGGCCGGACGTGAAGCTGCTAATCTAGTATGTCGACGAGTCGTTCGCTTGATGATTTGCGCACATAATTGCGGGATTTTGTTACCTGATCATGAACGAGATACATACTATATATACAGAGATCGTATGTGTTGGCACCGGAGCTCAGAGCCGAAACGGAAAGCTATTCTGCGTTATTCGCAGCCGAGTCGGAAAGGGGACCCATGGCAAACTGATTCCAGAGATGAACTATGAACGGTAAGTGTTCGTGCGAGGATTCCACGATCGCGGTGATCGCGGCCAGCATCTGTGCATTATAATTCAGCATAAATATCTTAATCTTTGTATATTACAAAGTATAGAGTGAATTATATTTATACTTGATCATTTGTGACACCCCATTTAGTGAAACAAAATAAAAAATACATCATAAATAAAATTTTGAACACGGGTTCAACTCATTTTGGCATTCTGCATATTTCGTTAGAGAAGTCCGACAACTTAGATCTATCTGTTGCGTCAAAATTTGTAAAAATCGTAGGGTATCATCAATGATAATGCAAGCATTCTCTTCACCATTTGTTTAATTTTTAAGACTCAATCATCACCTCACACCTTGCCCAATGGAAATACATCAGAAAAAGTGGTTCCAAAGTTTGTAAAATAAGTAATCTAGACTTTTTTTTCACTACATGGGGGTAATTTGTGTATAACAAATGCATAAGTATAGAGTAAAAAATTAAAATTCACGCTATATTTTGTATTTCCATTACTACTAAGGTTGTATTGGTGCTGGAAATCTAGGGGATGAGATTGTAACACAGCGGCGGACCCAGAAACTTTCAGAAGCCTGGGCAAACGAGTTTAAAATGCCCATTTTTCAGAGAAAATCGTTGTAGAAAGTATTAAAACATAAGGAATGCGCCGTCGGCAAGCCTGGGCGGCTGCCCAGGCTGGAGGGATGCTAAATCCGCCCCTGTTGAAACATGTTTGTTCAATACATGGACCATACACTAGTATTATACATCCTAGTATTAGAGTCGGTTTTACCATATAAAACGAACTAACTCTAAAAGGTGTCCCCTCAGTCAGCGATTAGGAAGATCAACTTAATAAACTGATTTAAATAATATTTTTTTGAGTCGGCTAAAAATTAAAGGACGACTCCAATAGTTTCACAATCGAAAATAATCTGTCTAAAATAAGAAAACTACCAGAGTAGGACCAAATATGCAACCGCCTCCAATAACTTAGAGTCAGTCAAAAAGCCTGATCGGCACCAATATTATATTTTTCAATCGGCAATTGTAAAAATCGACTTAGGGCTCTGCCAAAATACCCTACATATTCGTTCTGCTGGTTGCTTCGACGCCAGGTGACACCGAAGCTGGCCACAGGAAAACTGGGGCCTCTCAAGAAAATTGGAGCTTCTGGATTGCACATTTTGCGTATTTTTTTCCGTAACTTCAAGCGGCAACGACGGCACATGAATGAGTGATGGAAGAATGGCCGCGAATGAGTGCGAGTGGATAAGAGCGGATTAGATGAGATAAGTGGAAATTTCCGGGTTGTCCGGCTTTATTACCAAAGGGTGTGCAGAGTTTCCTCTTTTAGGGGCAAAGTTAGTTTGTTCATGAAACACATATCACATAACACTGTTATTATGAATTATTTGAATTTTAAACAAACATACCATACTTAGTGCTCTACAACTAGCTCCCTAAATTATTATTTGGTCCATAATAGTGGACTATCTCAATCATCTAAATAATCCTAACAGTGCGATTACAACCATGACTAGGATAATAATAACATTGAAAGCGTATTGTAGACATATTTATTTTTTGAGAAAATATCTTTTTATCTTTTCCATCTTCATCCTAATATCTTAGCCATGACAAACATTCTAACTTTTCTCCAGCCTTCCTTCTCTCGTCCCTTGTGAAATATAAATCTTCCAAAATTAAACAGTGTTAATACTCGGTACATCCAACCAAAATGTCACATTTAGGCGTTGATTTCTATAATTTTAAAACATTAATTGAAGAGTAGAAAAATAATAAAAGCCACAGTGGAGCGACCCTACAACGTACCTCATCAAACAACGGTTGTAGACCATGCAAAAAAAAAAGACAACGAGATGTAGTTCCCCATGGTTCCTAGGGGCTGGATGTCCTTGTTTGTACTCCAAAGTGCCATGGAGTTAGGGATGAAAACGGAGCGGATATGGACGGAACTTAGTGGCGCCACATTTGTTTCATATTTTTTATGGAAGTGGAAACTAATATGTAAACACCAAAAACAAATACGAAAACAAATATTGCCGGAAACAAATACAAATCGAATATGGCACGGAGACGGAACATAAAACGTATATTTACCAGAACCAAAAGACCCCTTGAATCATGTAGGAAAACTCAAGTACAACGACAAATTTATCAATTTTATAAGATAAAATCACACATAAGGAACTTCTTATTGTAAGCAACTAAGAATTAACCAAGCACTTTGATAAACAACAATTAAGAATTCTTCTAACCCTGGTGCGGCGGTGAACCGGCGAACTGGGAATTGGGAATAGATGTAGAGGGATATGAGATGCGAGTATACGTGCATCCTAAACATGGTCTTTTTATATAGGATCCTAAACATGACCGCTTTTCATGTTCTTGGTTGGGTCTGAATGTGTTCATTAGATTTTTTGGGGCTGTTGGATTCAGCTTCTCAGACTGTAGCAAAAAGATGGAAAGTTCCTTATTACCGGAAACTCCATTTTCGTGATAATTCCGTCGGAATACGCAGTTTCGTATTTGTTTTCGTTTTTGCAAAATTCCATTTCTGTTTCCATATTTACCTTCAATTTCCGTTTTTCCGCGGAAAGATTCTGCTCCGTTTTCATCCCTACATGGCGTTGCCTGCAACCTCACGACATAGGCGTACGTCAACAAATATGGTGCAATACTTTTTTTTACAATCAATACCATATATATTTATAGTAGCAAATAGGACATGGTAAAGATACATGAGCTGACTTCAATGATTACAAAATACAGTCTAAAAAAAAATAGCAAATCTTCGATATCTTCAACCTCTTTCTTCTTCCATAACATAATCTTGTATTTCTCTGAAGGAAGCCGTAAAGTGACATAGATACCAACACATATACCTGTAAATACCAACGAGGGTTCTCCCATAATTTTAATTTTGAGCCGCATTGCCAAGGCTACGTGCATGTAGGCAGCCATTAGAGTCGTCAACAACCATCAACAAGAGTACCAACACCAGTATTCCAGGGAAAAGTAACCAAACCGCTTGGTCGACGTCGTTGGGAGCCGAGGGTACGAATCATCATTGTCGAGGACGAAGCAGTCGGGACAAATATTACAAGGACAAACCTCCTCGCGGCAATCATGAGAAGAAATCCAAAATTGATCCGGCGAAGCAAGAACTAAAGTACCATACCTAGACAAAATTAATCTTTTAACACCACCATTGACATCGGGAAGGAGATTTCATAGCCGAACGGTGGGTCAAAAATCACTTATTGAAGATGATGTCATCTTCATTGACGAAGAAGACGACTACAAAGACCAAACTCTAAACATTAGGGACCTTTCAAAAGCGTCGTGCGCAGGTCCGAGGTCCCCACCCCTCCTAGCGCCAGAGCGGCAGCTGGAGGAGGCGGGGACCCATCGATTCGCGGACGAAGAGAGGGAGCAAAATGAGAAGTGGAGAGAGAGACTGGTCGGGCCTTTAACGACCGAAAAATAAAAACCCGGACACTCCAAAAATGTGTGGATCTCCATGAACATGACGTTCATGTTTTTGCCTGGATGGCATGGAATCAGTTTTTTCGGGATGACGACCCCATTTGGCCTCCTATCCTTGTAATCATGTCGATATTTTTAAAAAAAAGTTAGACATACCACAACACGCTGTTCATGTGATTTATAGTTTGTTCTCGAAATACCTTCCTATTTTCCACGATTAAAATGCATCTATAGCTATTTTTATTTAATTCAGTTTTGGTCTACATGTATAAGATACGAGGGATGTAAATTAAAGTAAAATTCATAATTGAGTTCTTCTATCACCCATTTATCTCACATCCTATAAATAAATGAGAAATTTAAAAAAATTCTTTCAAAAGTTCATAAAGGAGCCTATTCACACATATAGGGGCAGTTCGGGGATGCCCTTAATTTCGAGAAGTATTTAATCTGTTTTGTCCTTGGTTTTTTGGTACTTATTTCCATCCTTATATACTTTGTTATGTGTGTTATTTTGCAGATGGATCAACGGTGGATGTAGCAACCGGAATCATGCAAACAATGTACCATGGCGTGTCGTGTTTCACGAAAGTAGTTGAACATGATAGGGTTCGTAGGAATAACGGGTGGGTCCCTTGCCCGTATTTGAATTGCAGAAACATGTGAAGTTTTACAAACATTATCCAGATCTAGACACACTTGTCAAAATGATTTTTTTGGTAGGGTATGCATATAGGAGCCGTCGTCACGACGAATAACAAACTATTATGGAGGATGATGATGAAGAGTAGAGTGTAAAGGAAGGTGCCGTAATTTATTATGTTGATCCTACCAGTGTATTCACATCAACATCAGAAAGTACAATCCACCACATGAACAAGAGGAGTTGGACCAGATATTGTTGGACTTTGAAGAAGAGTACAAGGACCAAAATAAGTATGACAAATATTTGCATGTAAATTTGACCAAATATTTATGAAATATCGACATCTATAGTACAAAATCAATACTACTGGAATCATTATAAAGCATACTTTCATATTATATGCATTTGATATTGTAGATCCTTATCTTGTTATCGGTTAAGCTTTACAAAATTTTACTTTGACTAAACCTAGAACGTAAGGTAATAAAAAACACATGGAGTAGATACGAGTGTACCGTTAGGCTTTAGTAAATTCAAAAGAATTCAGTCAATGCATATTCAACCTGACCGAGGCTATTTTAGTGTTTTCGAGGCAAGTCTTTCATGTTTTTTACCGAGAAAGTGTAATATATTACTCACTCCGTTCCATAATATAAGGTGCCTAAGGTTTTGGCACGGATATTAAGACATCGGTATTTTGCATATGGTGGACTTATTTTCTCATGAAAAAATTCGAGAGATAGGAGTATCTAATAGCCACAAATTGAAAACAATCCTTCAAACCCCTCTTTTCCATATTGTGACTCATTTGTAAATGGGTACAGTTGTCCATAAATCACAATACATCTTATATTTCGATTTTTTTCTCAAAACCTTAGACTCGGAACGGAGGGAGTAATATCAAACTGATACCAATTACACTGACTAGTCGAGACACCGAGTATGAACTTAAGATTTTGAAACCAAACTTAGAATATAGTAGTTAGAATTGTTGTGCGGTATTTTTCTCCCGTTCCATCAGGCTCACATCTTCGCCTTAGAGAGACAAAAGCGGAACATAACGTAATCACACATTTATCCCTATACATATCTCCCATAGTTACAAGAAAGAATATAGGTACAAAGATGAAAAATTACAAAAAAAAAAAAAAACATCACAAATGGGGCTTGTGTAACAAAAGGTTGACATGCACATTTTATTGTGTATATTTTATCTCTAATCAAAGCATGATTCTGTAGATCAGAGAGAACTAAGTGGAGCAATTTACCGAATGTGAGCATAACACAAGGTTACATATCAGGCCAGCCACCCCACATGGGCCTTTGGTCTGGTACGAACTTTGCCATGGAGAAACAAATGGTCAATGTGATCGTTTTCAGCGAGCCAACTTTTCGAGTGCTTTAAGGTTTGTAGGAGATACAGGGTGCGGACCAGACAATCAAAGGGACAATTTTTACACCCCGCGGACTGTATAGCGGCCTTGCGACCAATCAAACACGCCCTATTTGAGGCAGAATCATTCAATATTTCAATCACTCCATATATGATTTTGTCAGGCTATTATGTTTTATACCCAGGGAAGTATGCTGGCTTTGTAGTTAAGGTTCTAGAACTGATGCAGCATTAGGGTAGCAAGAACTATGTCATGATTTCCCCCCTGTTGGCAATCGACTGTTGTTTTCACGCATAAAATAAAAGTAAAGAGAAACACAAATACAAGTGGCCTCATTCGTCCCATTTATATCTCTTACAAATACAATACAACATTTCAACAACAATCTGAATATACGAGGAGAGTATACTTATTTTGTAAACTAAAAATATTGATTTTCTGATCTTAGTTTGGTGAAAAAACCATGACCGTAGCATGATCTACATCAACTCTTTGTCATTTGACAACCTTTCCCAATCAAACCATGTCGATGTCAGCATCAAAATACACACAAAATCCATATCAGTGCTGATCACCACCTAGATCTACCTGATCAACAGTTAAAATACACACAAAATCCACGGTATGCACACGCAGACACGGCCATGGATTCGTCTGGTTCGCATGTGAACCGTGCAAGCTTCCTAGCATGAACTGGCCAGCACATGTCACAAATTGAAACGTATAGAAATGTTCAGAGCAGTTCGCTGTGGTTAGGGAGGCGCTCTCTGACAGCTGCTCTGCTCGACTACAGCAAACCCAGCCAAGAAGAAGCAGAAAAAGAAAATAGAGGAGTTACAAAACATGGCGGGTTTGCTCCGCCACGTCGCCGCCGCCCTCCTCTGCCTCGTCGCGGCTGCCTGCCCCGCCGGCGCTTCCACGTATTACGCATCGGATCCCAACCTCGGATCCGCCCGCGTCGTCTTCCAGGTCCTCCCCCTTCCCTGCTTTCTGTTTACGGTCGCGAGATGCGCTACCAGATGTTTTGGCCTTAAATTCGTGCCAAATGAGGGGTTTGTACTAGCGTTCAGGGGAGGAAAGATGTCCCGGAATCAGTTTTTCTGGGTTATTTCCTCTATGTTAGTCGATGTATTTTGTGAATCATGAGTTGCCATTGAGGATCTAAGGGACAATTTCTGAGTCGTTCCTCCTGTTCGACAAAGATTTGTGGGGAATTGGTTTAGCGTGGATGATGTTGATAGAACTGTATTGGAAATTAGGAATCTAGGATCGGTGTGACTGAGTGTTGCTTACTTTTTATGAAAATTCAGATTTTCCCAGTTACTCCCGTTAGGTTACTGTACCGTGAGTAATTTTTACAAACTGCATGCCATTAATTTACTGCAGTACAACTAACTACTCGAACTGACACATGAGCTCAAATAGTTTATGTGCATCACTGTGCATCTCTTTTCTTTGCCAGAGCTAAGTTGTTCATTTTCTTCTATATGTACTGAGACTCATGTGCCCTTATATTACTCAGTTAATCCTCAAATGTAGTATGTTAATTGTTTTTCGTTATAATTACCTGTTGTGCCTTTTTTTTCGTATCTAACTGATACTGCATACCTGCATTGCAATTTTACATGCAGACAAATTATGGTGACATTGAGTTCGGCTTCTTTCCTCACGTTGCACCTAAGACAGTTGACCACATTTTCAAACTTGTCCGACTTGGATGCTATAACACAAATCACTTCTTCCGGGTGCGAATCAGTTTAGTTACCTTTTCTGGCACAAATTTTGTGTTTGGTGTACATTACTTTTTGTCAGATGGCATACTGAATTCTTCCTGGTTGCAGGTTGACAAGGGTTTCGTTGCACAAGTTGCTGCTGTTTTGGGAGGTAGAAGAGCCCCTATGAATGAAGAGCAGGAACAACAGGCAGAGAAATCAATTGTTGGTGAATTTAGTACTGTCAAGCATGTCAGGGGAATTCTCTCGATGGGAAGGTACTTACTATGTCAAGTTTTGGTACAACCCTGTCTTATCAAACCATCTTATTCTGGTCTAAACAACACAATCGTATGGTTTTCCACAGTTCTGAACACATTCATCTTTCTGTATGTACTGCTTCACATGGTTTTCCATAGGTGGTTTTGTCGCCCTGTATGAATCCAGAATGTATCCTTGTTAGCAAACATGTAGGAGTTATAGTCAAGAAGTTGCTTTTGTTTCTACACTGATACGTTATGAACTTATGAAATTTATTTCTACCTTTCCGGTACAAGGCACTCTGACCCAGACAGCGCCGGATCTTCCTTCTCTATCCTTCTTGGTCATGCTCCTCACCTTGATGGCCAGGTATTTAGCAAAATCCCTAGTTCGTTTTATTGGCTAGTTAACTGAATGGATACTGAGGCATAATGAATTTCAGTATGCGGTATTCGGGAGGGTCACTAAGGGTGATGATACATTAAGAAAACTAGAGCGCCTGCCAACCCGTAAAGAAGGCATCTTTGTAATGGTATGTCCTGCAATTGCACAATTCTCTATGTGGGCAAATATTTTATCTGCCCTTTTATTATGATTATTTAAATCCTATCCAGAACATGTGTTTATAGCTTTTGATATAATGTTCTCTTTTGTCAAATGAAGCAATGTAGTTTAGATTTATTGCCATCCAAGTTCGCATCTGGCTAGACCACTTACTCTTCTTCTTTTTCCCTAACTACAGTATTCATCGATTCAGACATTGAATCGTACTGAAGTACTGCTTATACATTTCTTAAATATTTGAATTCTTAAATCAAGCTTGCCACTGTTATTATATGGTTGACTTTCTACTAAGATTTACCTGACTTATGAAGCCAATATTTATTTACTTTTGCTATTTTCAGCCGATTGAGCGTATCGAAATTATGTCTACATATTATTATGGTAACAACTACTCCTTTTATTACTCGTATATTTAATCATTTCCGCAAAAAAACTACACTAGTATATCGGCATAGTTGTAAACGCGTATGGGACAATATAGTCTATTCTTTGCTACATTGCAAATGCCCTATACATGAGATCATCTATGTGATGTTGTATAAAATTGCCTTGTTATTCTGTATGCATCATTATAGTTCGGAGTTTCTTTCAGTAATACTTGAATAGATTTCAATATGAAGTTTCTGTACTCATTAATAGAACTGTAGACCCCTACCTGCCTACACTTTTCATACTAGAGTGATTTCTGATGAAGAAACATTAACCTGTGAAAAATATTAGGCATTCAAAGGTCTGACCTCTATCTTGTGATGAAGTTATAATCTTTGTGATGCACGGGGCTGTATAATTCTGAATCTCTGACCTAAAGGAAAAATATTTTCGTGATTTCCCTGCTGCCAAGTTATCCAACACTTTTGCTATGACGTGTATTTTCATTTATTCGGAACCTGGTCAACTTTGACACAAAACGTGATATCTACCGCTGTGAAGAAGGCCAGAAGGCATGGCTGCAAGGGATTGGGTAGACATAGGTTCAGACAGGAGAATAGGTGGAGAGAATAGACTGATTGTTCTTCCTTCCATAAGCTGAGATACACACAACCTTGTAAATTGTATGTTTTGCTTCTTGATATTTCCCCTAATACAACTAAACTACGATGTTCCCTAATAGGAACGACTCTCCTAAACCAATCCAACTGCTAGCCAGCAAATCTGCTAGCAGGCTCCATCTCCTACTCGGCCTCCTAGCGGTCCTCAACTTTCAGCCACCAGCTTCTCCCTCCTGCGATGACTCAAAGTCAGCATTGCCAGTGGCTTTTCTGATATTGCTTTTCGTAACCAGAGTCCACAACAGAGCCTGAGTACATGTATCTCTTGCTTGAAAAGTGAAAATAGGGCATTCTCAAAAAAAATGTGAAAGAAGGGTTATGCCACTGACTCGATCACCAGATTGCTTTCGTACTAAAACTTTAGGTCAGCAGATCCCATAGATTTTGCTCCTCGTTTCTGTTCAGTGTTGTACTGATCTTAATAAAATTGATATGTTCCATGTTTCATCATTTTTGTCTGCTTGCGTCTAGTATTACATCTGTACGTCCATACTTCATTGACAATTCGTAGTAGTTGTAACTTGTCTTTTGGTAGTCTCTGTTGTGGGCTAGCTTTATGTTACATATATTTATTCGTTCAAAATATGAAGGTTCACAGTTCAGTCTCAACATTGTTAACTTGCATGCAGATATTGAAATTGAGAGTTGTGAAGCAGAGAAATCTATTCTTAAGAGAAGACTTTCTGATTCAGCGTTAGAAGTTGAGAAATGGGTGAGAGTCTCACTTCAGAAATGTTGAAGAAAAATCCTCTTACAGAAACCTGAATTCAGAGAAATGTCC
Source organism: Puccinellia tenuiflora (assembly GCA_012064385.1). Lineage (NCBI taxonomy): Eukaryota > Viridiplantae > Streptophyta > Magnoliopsida > Poales > Poaceae > Puccinellia > Puccinellia tenuiflora. The sequence continues at coordinate 1,179,260 of QRDG01000238.1, read as the reverse complement.
CTAGTGGACCACTAATCCAAGTTATTTCTGTTTTTGTAGAGACGAAAATGCTTCATCTGATCCAGCAGTTGAACGGCTATTAAGACGGCGTTTTTTTTTGGGCCTCACAGAGAAGACATGTGTTTCCAATAGACATTCATATGCCTCTTCCAAAAAGAAACAATCTTGTGCTTGTTGTCCAAATGCATTGCACTATGTAACTTCACCTTGTGTTTATATAAGTACTCCGATTGGAATCTTGTACTTGCGGAAAACTTGAATATACCTCGTTCTAACTCTTATAGAAACGATATGCTATACTGGATATATATGTGAACCGTGATGACTATTGTTCTGAGGCTTTATATCCCTTCAAAAAAAATTATCCTCTAAACGCTAATTGTCTTTGTAATTTGAAATCATGCATGGGTAATTGTTCCAGTACTACTTGGCAATTAAGATATCGTGCATGAGCAAGAAAGAGAATGAGATGAGACTTACTTTGAAAAATAAATGAATTTTGTTTGTGTCGTTATTCAAAAACTACAACAGGACACTGAGCAACAGAGGCTAATTTTCAGTTGCAATAATCTGGCCATTAAAGGCGTTTTTTTTTTTTTGCTTCTAGATTATAGGCAGCTCGCCAGCTCCTGATGTCCTGAAATCGAAAAGGCTGGTTAATCGTGCCGGGTGTGTGCAACGAGCTTTCAAGGTTCGCTCGTTTTTGTTAGGATTAAGTATATTTTTCATCCTGAAATCTATAGCATTGGACACAAATCGCCCTAAATAATAAATTGTTACGTTCTCAACCCTCAAATCCACAAAACCGTCTAAATTACCCCTGCTAGTGGTTTTGCTGGAATTTGGGTGGTTTGAGAGAATTGAGGCGGTTTTGTGGCGTTGACTCTGAGCGCTAATGTGGCGCCATCCGCTGACGTGGCGTGGGACCTGGACGTCGCCGAGCCGTTGGCGCCGTTCCTCAAGGCGGTATTCGCGTCCGTATCCAGGCGGGTGAAGCTCCTCGTCGCCGTGTTCGACGAACTGCTGGCTGTCGCCGGGTCGGCCTCGATGTGCCTCCGTGAGTTGCTCCTCGTGCTGCAGCGGTTCAAGGACCTCGTGGCGGACTGCGCCCGCCTGGACATGGATGCGACGGGAGATAGGTAGATATCATGTTTTGTTTTCAGAATCCGCAGAAATTATGCACGAAATTAAAAAAAACTACTGCTTTGGGAAGAACGAAGAGGAGAGATGACAGCTCGAAGCTAGCCTCGCAGCTGATTGATCTGCGTCGAGCAAGAAACTGAGTAGTAACTAGTAAGTCGCAGCAGCTAGCACTCACGTATAGGATGGAGAAGAACACGCGCGGTCGGGCCTGCCGCGGGTTGGCGCTGGGCTCGATGTCGACCCAGAACTGATTGGCTTCGGCGGCGCCATCCCCGCAGATGGGCAGGACGGTGGTGACCCCGCGGCCGCCGCGCCTGCCCATGAGCATCTACGAGAGCGCGTCGTCAGCTCCCGGTCACTTCACCTTGACCACGACCGACTCGCACCCCTCGCCGCCGCGGCGCCGGCAACCTCCGCACCACCATGCCGCCCTCCAGGCTCCACCTCCTTCTCTGTCCATCCACCACCAGAAGCTACTCACAGAGATCAATCTGCAACTTCCTAGATGCCAGAACCAGGCCAATAAAAACCCAGCAATTCCATATCCATCGATAGCACCCGCCACAGCAACAGTCGTCGTTAAGGAATTCAACAGAACACGCCGAATTCCTCGCAAAATGGGGGGGGGGGGGGGGGGGGGGGGGGGGGGGGGGATTGGGACCGAATTGGCGGGCAGGACGGGACGAGGCAGTTGTGCGGTGCCTACCTTGCAGGTTGAAGCCAGGTCTGTCATGGCCGGCGAGTCTATCTCCACACCCTGTGGCCCCCCTCCTCGTCTCCTACTAACGCGCTCCGAGTGCCCCACGTCGGTGCCAGGATCATGGGCAGGGGACGGCGACAGGGGGCGGTACAGTGGCGCCGCCCTCGGCACAGAGGAGGGGGCCGACGCTGACGGGCGTCGAGATCCGGCGGGCCGGGGAATGGCGCGAGGGAGGGAGACAGCAGTCCCCTTGGCGTCAGGGAGGATGTCCAGGAGCGTGGCGAGGTCGTAATGCAGCTCGTGCACCCGCGCGGCAACCTCGTCGGACTGCAGCAGCAGGCACATGCGGCTGTGTGCGGCGCAGTCCGCCACGAGGCCTTGAACCGCTGGAGCATGAGGACTTGAGGAGCACCTCACGCAGGCACGGCGAGGCCGACCACGGCAGGCCGTCTGCGACGGATAGCAGGTCAGCCAACACCGTGACGAGCTTCGCCAGCCTGGACACGGACGCGGAGACCGCCCTGAGGAACAACGCCAGCGGCTCGGTGACGTCCAGGTCCCACTCCACGTCAGCGGATGGCGCCACATCAGCGTTTAGAGTCAACGCCACAAAACCGCCTCAATTCTCTCAAAACCACCCAAATTCCACCAAAACCACTAGCATGGGTGATTTAAACGGTTTTGTGGATTTGAGGGTTGAGAACATACCAATTTATTGTTTAGGGAGATTTGTGTCAAATCCTATAGATTTTAGGGTGAAAAATATACTTAATCCTTTTTGTTATGGATTAAGTATACTTTTCACCCTTAAATGTCACACATTGGATACAAATCCACCTGAACTAAAAATTGGGATGTTTCAAACCCTCAAATCTATAATACCATCTAAATCAACCCCTAGCACTCAATTTGGGTGGGTTTGCACCAATTTAAGTGGTATTGGGCCAAGTTTGGGCGGTTTTGGCGCGCTGACATGGCTTCACATCATCGCCACGTCAGACAGCAAAAACCACCCGAGCTCCTGCACCAGCCTCGCGTACTCGGGCGCGACGCCTTGCACGCCGGAGGGACCTCCTCCGGTGTCGGTGCTATTTCCATGAACAGGGTGTCACGCCAGTTGGCCACTGGCGAGTGGAACAGGTCGAAGTTGCTCTGGTACCGCACGCGTCGCTGAGGGTCCCGGGTGTAGTACGGCGCCGCCTCCGGCGGCGACTCGTGGAACCGCCGCACGCACGAGTGAAGTCGTGGCTGTTTACTGAACGCACGTACGTGCAACCAAAACTAGTGCTGCCAGCGTATCCATCCATGATTGCTGACCACCAGCAGCAGCGTGTACATAGGTGCGCCGCTAGCTCAGACGAGAGGAAATGCACCCGGGCGTGTACATAGGTGCTTCTCCGGGGGACGCACAGGCCGTAGGCGCCGCACGAGGTCGGCAGCTCGCACTGCCAAGATATCGCCTTGTAATCGGAGGTCCAGGCCTTTGAGCCGCCGGCCCAGTAATACGCACGGAGGTTGCCGTCGTCGTCCAGCGTCATCCGCTGGAAGACGCCGATGACGTTCCGGACGAAGGTGTCGAACGCGAGCTTGTCGACGCTGTCGTGGCCGTTGCCGCCATGGAGTTAGAACCCGAAGAAGCCCCGGCTGTCCAGGCGGCCGTGTTAGGTTGATCTCCAACCGTTGGACCCAACGGTCCACCGGAACCTTGATCCCCGCCCTGATCGGGGGCGTCTAACCGAAATGGTTGAAGGGCCCCTGTGACGTGCGCTATATATAAAAGAGGTGGGGGAGGCCAGCAGCACGACTCACGAGGTTCATCGTGTGCAGCACACCCCACCGAGATAGACCTACCGATCTAGGTTTAGCGCAGTGGTCACGGGAAGCTCCTCCGCCGCCACACTCCACTCACTCACCTCACCGTCACCACCATCACTACCATGGCCACCAGCTCGAGCTCTGCACCGTAAGGAGGTGAAGGTAGACACGCTGATCTCTCTCTCTCCCTCTCGGTCTCTCTCTCTCTCTCTCGCATCCGATACACAAAAGGGAAGAAACCCTAAAGGCTTTACTGTAATTGATCTAGAACTAGATGCATTGGTTTTAACATTGGTATCAGAGCAATTCTAGGTCTAGATCTGTTCGGTAAAAGAAGAAAGAAGAAAATCGAAAAGCAAATCCCCACCCGAAGAGTAACCCTCCCTGTCAAACCCTAGATCGAAAAAAGGGCAAAGATACTTACCGGTTTTTGACCGGCAAAGAAGCGCCGCCGCAAGGCTGCGCCTGTTCCTCTGGATCTGGTGCGCACCGAAAGGGGCACCAGTCGAAGAACGCACCCCGAAAGGGGCAAAGTTCACCGCGGCCGAACCGTTCGACGGCGGCGCGCTCCCGCAAGGAGAACGCACGACCGGCGAAGGGGAAGCCAACGGTGAAAAGAAGAGAAGATGGGGAGGGAAAGGTGCTGGAGCGGCGCAGCACCGTGGTGTCCGTCGCCATCTCCGGCCGTCGGTTTTCCGCCGGAGCGGACAGAGAACTAAAGTAGAGGGATAGGAGCTGGAGCGGCTCGAGACAGTGGTGTCCTTCGCCGTCTCCGGCGGCCGGGGACCGGCGCTCGGTCGTCAGCTCCCTAACCCTAGATCGCTGCGGGCGGCGGACAGAGGAGAACGGGGTTGGAATGGACAGAATGGCTAGGGTTTCGCCGGGGGAGCGACCGGTTCGGTCGTTTTGTTCGACCGAGACGCGCGCTGCGCCGTCTGATCGAGATCCGACGGCCAGGAGCTAACCCTAGCTCGGTCGCGGGCCAGATGGGTCATAATCAGCGCGGCCGTGGGCTGCTGGGCCATTTTGCATGCCGCACGCGCGCGGCGCATAAAGAAATGGGCCATGGGCCGAAAGTAACAGGCCGTGGGCCGCACAGAACAGTTTCTGTTTCTGTTTTTTCCAGAAGCTTTATTATTTGGTTTTTGTTCAATTTTGGACAAATTTCAACTAGGTTTTCCTATTCAATATTATCCAACGAAAATTTTGTTTAGGAAACAGAAAAGTAAAAGAATTGTTTCTGAAAAGTATAAAGTCCATGAAATTTTATTTCATGTTTTTCCGCTGCAAATAGAAAAATGTGCTCCTTTTAAATTTAAAAGGTCAAAAGAATTAAAAGTGAGAATTAAAATTTAAGAGGAGCATGTTAAAGTGATTATTGCAATGTTTATGATTCTGTTAAAGTTTTCACTTCAAAATTTGCTTAGAGATCAAAAGAAAAGACATACAGATTCCACTGTGAATTTTAATTAAAGGACAGAAAAGTCTTTTAAGACAAAGAATTTGCTAAAAGATGATCTCTTTTCAAATTCAATGAATTTGGATAGAGAACAGACTAGAACAGTGCAATGTTTGAAATACAGAGTATTTTTTATAGTTTCTGTAAAGTAAAAAGAGTCTCCTCTAATTAAATTGGAACCAACGGGAAAATTTAATTAGAGAGGAGGAAAAAGAGAAATACTTGTTTTAACAGGTTAATTATGATATTGTTATTTTCTGACCAACGTTGATGATAACAGTACTATAATTATATGTGTTCCATAGTCAAAGGGCTAGATCTCTGATAATTTTGCATCAAAGTGATCAATTTTCAGAGAAAAGATAAAAGATCAAGAAATGCTCTTGAACTATAGAAATATGTATATTTCATGTTTCCGCTGCAATAGAATTGATGATAATGTTATTTTCTGAACAGAGTTCTTTATTGCAATAGAAATATTATCATCGTACTGTTTATAAGTTTTGTGCATTGATTCTATTTCTGCCCAACGGTGATGTAGAATTAGTGTAGAAAGATGATGTTTCATTCTAATTCTGCCCAACGGTGATTTAGAATATAGAAGAAAGTTTTATAAAGATTTAATGTGCATATCTTTAACCAGACCAACGTAGGGTTATTTTTATGCTCATTATTGTTTATATTTTCTCAGACAAAGATTCTCATGTTTTCATTCGTGAAAGCAAAAGGATGGGTACTTGTGACCCGAAAGATGACCAAGAAAGGTCATAAAGTGAGATAGTATGTTCTCTCTAAAGAATGACTGCAAAAGAAAAAGAATTCTTGGATGTTAATCCAAGAATACAAATAGACCATCGAGAGTCTTGTTTTGACAAATGTCTTTCATGTACTCTCCATGAAGAAAACAAAGAAATCATTCAGAGCTTTGTTTAAACGATTTTCTTTCATGTACTCCATATGAAGAAAAAATTTAAACGAGCAAAATGAATGCTTAATTTGACCAACGTTGGATTAAGCATGTGTACAAAAGAGTATTCAGATTTATTTCTGATTTTGATGATTGAATATGCAGTCTAAAGAGCCAATTGTGGCATCTATGTCTCTTAATTACCCGCATGATGGGAAAAGACGATAATAATACCCACGTGGTGGGAAAAGTCTGGGAAAATACCTGCATGACGGGAGAAAATTTAGACAAAGGACTTATCCTGTATGACAGGAGAAAGATGTGATGACTCATGTGTTTTTATATCGACCGCACACTTTATGTGTCATAGTTATAAATCACTTAATGAGTCAAAAGAGAATAAAGTTACAAATGAACCTAAAGATAAGAATGTTATGCAAGTGTGACTTGCAAAAAGTATCATTGAGAAAGAACTCTTGTGAGTTTTGAAAAGTAATGAGGAAAAAGTACTCCCATACGTTAAAAGATAACTTCATTTTGAATAAAGTAGATAATCAAAAGTTTCGAAATTGTGGCAAAAGGTTCTTGCCACATTTCGAGGGGGAGATAGAGAGTGTTACAGAATAGACTCCCCTATACCTCAGAAAATGTGATCTATGATGAATTGTGATCATCTGGGGAGTACGACGATCACAATAATGATACCCCTAAAGTAAAAAGATAGATGTATTCTTGGATATTTTACAGCTCCGAAAGGAGACTAAGGACGATACTCAAAGTACCATAAAGAAGACAGATTGACAGAATAAGAGAACAAACCCAAATAAAAAGGTTTAAGGATACACCATTTTGGAGAAAATGGAGTAATTTGGGGGAGCATGGTATGAACATACCTAAGGCTCGAATAGATTTTATCTGGGGGAGCTTGTTGCTTTATAAAAGTGATGAACAAGTAAAAATGGATCTTGTGATTTAGGTCCTTGTAACAGCTATTGCCTTTTGGCAATAGAAGACTACAGAATTAATTGCCTTTAGGCAATGACAGAGCAACAACATCCCCATATGAGAAAAACAGATGACTATAAAGTCTATATCAGAGAAATTTAAATGAAGGTTGATCCCACCTCATTTACAGAAATTAAAAGCAGCGCTCAATCGTTTTTGACAAGTGTCTACTTGTCTTAATGATTAGAGACTATGTGAATCTCGACGATGTTTGGGACTAATAAGTAATTTCCAATGGAGCCAAAACAGTAGGCTATAATGGGTCTACAACACCAATGTGACTCCAAAGGAAATATGTAAAAAGCGATTTTAAATCGAAAGATTTGCGCTAAGAGAATAAACAGATTATAATGAGTGCTAATGACACATAATGATCTGAGTTACATCAGATGAAAGTAAAGAACACAAGGGATCTTATGGACTAGAGCTAGTCCCTAGAATCAGAAGTTATTTTGGGTTAAAGAAAATGAGAGGACAATCGCATTTGTGCAAACTTACTGAATGGGAAATTCATTTCCTAATCCTATGCATGTGGATGATATCCTACTTGCTAGTGGTGATGTCAATCTACTACCGGCAGAGAAAAGAAGTTCTTGTCCTCAAAAGAGTATCCTCGGTAGAGTGTATCTCGTTATAAGTATCGAGATTTACTGAGAAAAGAAGAAAAGGGGTATTAGAAATATCACATGGACATGCTGAGAAGAAGTCTCTAAAGCATGCATGTCGAGAAAACCTACGCTTGTTCTTATTGTCAAGGGTAATGGAATTGGGAACTTTAGTGTTCCAAGAGATAACATAGAAATGATCAAATGGATATGGTACCATATGCTTCCACTGTAGGTTGCTCAATATTACCCTGAAAATTCATGTATCCGGGTTGTTTTGGCAATGTCCAATCCAGATATAGATCACTGGAATGGAATCAAGGATATCGGCCTCATGCTAAAAGAAAACTCTCAAAAGGTTGTGAGTACAAAGATAGATCTATAAGAGTGCTCTCAAAAGGTTGCGAGTACTCTAAAAGAATTTGTGAAATGTATAGCGAAATCCACAATTGTCGCTAATTTTCACATTTGGAGTTTTTGTGTGGAAAAGCTCCAAAGAATTAAAAGATTGACATCAGTGTGATGTAAAGACATGTTATAGCATTATATGAGGCTGAGGGACAGGCAAAATGGTTAAGGAAACCTGTACCCGGAATTGATAATGGTTGACAACAGCAATAACCATTAAGTAATTCACTCCTAAGACAATGAGTCAAGTGTGGTGCCAAACACATTGACACAAAGTTATACGTTGTAAAGGAGAAAGTCCGGAATTATGTTGAACTGCTTGGAGCATAAGAGGAACAGATAAAAGAAACACACAAGTGTTTGCAGATCTGCTAATTAAAGGCTTACCGCCCAGTGTGTTTTGGAGAACACATAGTCGACATGGGTTTTATGGTATAGTCTGTGATTTCCGGACAATAAAGAGGCCCAAAAAGATTAAATAATCAGTTTCAAAACAAAGAGGTATATTGTAGCTGTCTGATTCTATCGGCAATTAAGCTGAGACGATGAAACAGGCTCTATGTATCAATCTGTGTTGAAACGAGTAAAGTAAAAGGTAAAAGAAAAGTTGAGATCAAGGGGGAGAATGTTATGTTGATCTCCAACCGTTGGACCCAACGGTCCACCGGAACCTTGATCCCCGCCCTGATCGGAGGCGCCGAACCGAAATGGTTGAAGGGGCCCTGTGACCTGCGCTATATATAAAAGAGGTGGGGGAGGCCAGCAGCACGACTCACGAGGTTCATCATGTGCAGCACACCCCACCGAGATAGACCTACCGATCTAGGTTTAGCGCAGTGGTCACGGGAAGCTCCTCCGCCGCCACACTCCACTCACTCACCTCACCGTCACCACCATCACTACCATGGCCACCAGCTCGAGCTCTGCACCGTAAGGAGGTGAAGGTAGACACGCTGATCTCTCTCTCTCCCTCTCGGTCTCTCTCTCTCTCTCTCGCATCCGATACACAAAAGGGAAGAAACCCTAAAGGCTTTACTGTAATTGATCTAGAACTAGATGCATTGGTTTTAACAGGCCGTATACCTGCGGCTCCGTGGCGTTCTCCGGCTGGGCCATGAGGGTCGTGTGCTGCCACTACATGGGCCTCGTGCGCTCGCCGTAGAACTCCATGTACAGCGCCATGAAACGTCTTGCCGAGCCGCAGCGCGAAGCGGCGGTTCTTGGAGATGAGCGGTGGCGAGGACAGGGTGAAGTTTTGGTCCAGCAACAACATGTCCAACGGGCTGTCGAAGCTCCGCCACGGTGTGCTGCCCAGGTTGAAGACGTGGATGACGAGCTCGGAGGAGTTGAGGAGCTTGACGGTCGCCGACGGAGTTGAGGGTGCCCTACAGCACATTGCCTGGCCCGGTACCCATGGCAAGGACCAGGCGCCGTCGAAGGAGAGCGTGGCCGGGCGCGACCAGTCCCCGACGCGTGCCGGCGTGGCGTGCCAGAGCGGGAATGATTACGGGAGGTCGACCACTACGAGGTCCAGCGAGGACGCGCCGACGTGGAAGATGTTGTTGGTCGTGTACACGCTCGAACTGCCCCAACGTGTCTGCGGCACCGGAGGAGGTCCCGTCGGCGTGCAGGGCCGTCGCGCCCAAGTACGCGAGGCTGGTGCCGGAGCTCGGGCGCGCGCTCTTCCAGCTACTGTCAGAAGGTAGCAACGACACTTCAATCGCCACGTCATCAGCAAAAACCACCCAGATTGTCCAAAACCAGCTTAGCGGGTGATTTAGACGGTATTGTGGATTCGAGGGTTTAAAACATCCCAATTTTTAGTTCAGGGGGATTTGTGTCCAATGTGTTAGATTTGAGTGTGAAAAGTATAATTAATCCTTTTGTTATCGAAGGAATGCACGATCCACTCGTTGGTCTAACACGGGAGGAGGGCAAAGGAGATTTGTTAAGTTGGGCCGGTAGCGGGCAGCAGCACAAAAAGAGGCCCAGTTGTTCGATCGCGTGCATGCGACGGAGCGCGAAAATGTTTAGTCCCACCTCACTTAGGGTGTGTTCGGAAGTCCTCTAGCTTCCCAAAACTCTGTCGATCCCGCTTCCCAGGGCCACTCCAGCTTCCTAGACGGAGCGATAAACGTTCGGTTGCACTCCACCGATTTTGGCCGGGCTGTGAGCACCTTTACCTGGTCTGGCCCGTTTAAATGGGAGAGAATCAGTCCGTCTAACTGGAAGGGCCCATTTTTGCTGGAGGGAATCAGCCCAGCTGCCGCTGCCTGGCGTTCTCCAGCACGATGGCATCCCTATGCTGCGCGCGCCGCCGTCCGTTTCCGGAGCTTGGCGTCGCGGATCCGTGTCCGCGCGCTGCCATCCCATGTAGTGATTCGCGCGCCGCCATCCGTCTTCGGAACTGAGCCGCCGTAGGTCGTCCTGCTTCCTGCAGGTCAAGGAGAACGAAGAAGCGACGACCTAATTGATGCGGCTTCCGGCGGCGCGACGTCGAGGTCGGGGGACCTCCGGGCTAGGGAGCCCGAGGTATCCTCGTGAAGCAGATGGCGGCGAGCATTCTCGGGGCGTAGTCGCGTAGATGGCGCCGGCTTGGTCACGTCAACGAGATAGAGAACGAGATGGGGATTGGGGATTGTGGAGAGGGGATGGGTTCGGTGGAGGAGGAAGGAATAGAAAGCAACGAATCGTTTTTTCACTCGGCGGTGGCATGTCATTGTAATTTCGGACTGCTCCACGCTTTGCTGATCCGCGGATCCCCAGAAATGGTGCTCCAAGTTTTGTACATCAAATTGAGCTGGCTTCCCGAATCCAGCTTCCTGGAGTTTGAGTGTTCGGCATCACTCCGTGGTGGATTTTCAGAAAGCTGGAAGCTGGAGGACTTCCGAACACACCCTTAGCTATGGACATCTTTACCTGTTTATAAGCAGGCTTGCAGCACAGATATTGTGTCTTCGGGGACATCAAGCGGTGAACTCTACGGTCAGTCAGTTGACATTAGACCCAAAAATGACTCAACATGTTTTGCATTTTTAGCCCCCTCAATTGTTGAGGAATCAACCCTTAGTGACTTAGTCTTGATCTTATCGAGGGGATGGTAGTTTTCAAGATCAAATGAATAATGGCAATCGTTTCCACATGCCAAGGATACAGATGTATCCACAATTCATTCAGGTCCGGCTCCTCTAAAATTATGTTAGGATCGATGGGACCTATACAAACAGTAGAGCATGTCGTTTAATTCGACACAATGCACAAAACTGGATCTAGTCAGCGTAATTTGGAGCGATCACAAATGATTGCTCGCCTAGTTTTTGACACTATCCAGAGCAAAGGAGTTGGGTTTGTCTTTTTACCAAAAGGGCGCAACGAAGATTTCAAGTAGTTCTTAAACAAAAATCAAAAGCGGAGTTAAAAAAGCACAAGTCGGGTTGGCCGGGTATTGCGATTCATCTCCTATTAAATGAACGTGCGCCCAAGACCGTGTATTACAATATTTATCACTAACAACTCCTTCGACTTATTTTTCTATTTCATAAAGGAATACATCATCGGGGTGGTAGGAATTTTGTAAAGTAAGCCCCGCTAGAAAAAAAAGTGAAGACCCCGATTCCCGTGAGGAGCACGAGAAAAATGAGAATAATCCTCCCATGCAAAAAATCCATGATACAATTCAACCTATTTTTTGAGAGACATCTGTAACAAATTTCATAAAAAGGAACAGAATAATGCAAAGGATAAAGGCATTTTGACATGTAGTCGCCAGGTTTCCGTGATCAAGAAAATAGTACCTATAATCTCATAATAACCATTTAAAACGAAAGGTATATTTCTTTGCTACTATTTTGCATTTTAGCCCCACAATTTTTGAGGAATCAACCCGTAGTCCTGAGCTTATCCACTTAAAATAAAAGGGTATATTGCTTTGCCACTAACATTCATGTTATTTAGAGAAAATATACCACTTTGGTGATTATCCCCGATATTTCAACAAAATAGTGAGTAACGCAACAATTTTCCACACCTCACATTCAAAAAATATACTATTTGCAAAAAATTGTCGTAACATTTCAAGAATAATAATGCTACAAACGAAAGGGTTAAACAATAAAAGAATTTGCTGCATATTACTTTGGCAACAAAAATTACCACTAATTTTAACAAAAATCACAAACAGTTGCAACAAAACCCCATGTGTTTGTGCAATAAATAATGGTTAAGCAAAGATTATTTTGTTGCAAATTGATTTGCAACAAAACTCACAAACTATTTCAACAAAAATTACGAACGATTACCACAAAAAACTATGTGTTTGTAGTATTTGAAAAATACATGAGACATCATCGAAAAGTCTGAGGAAAAACGCAATAGAAAATGCCCAGAAAACTTTGCAACCTCTCGTGTGTGATTTCGCAACAAAAGTAATATAGGTGTTAAAATTGAATACACGTATGCAACATCAAAAAATCCAGAAAAACCACAAACTTGTAGCAAACGCCTAGAAAATCTTGTAACATCTTCCTTGTGTTATCGCAACAAATGTTGTATGACTTTGCTATAAATTTGAAATATGTATGCAACATTTGAAAGAATCACAAAAATAAACGTAGTTGTACCATCGGCCATGACGGCCTGGTCTCGGCGAAAATAACTAACAATTTAGATATGTGTGATGTATTAGTAGTGGCCTCTCATGTGGCTGTCTAACATTTCATGCAAACTTAGTTTAGAAAAGAAAAAAAAAAAATGCATAAGTAGCTGACAGGTCTAGTTGAAGAAAGAAAAAATTGCAATGACTAGGCAAACGCACAAGTGAGACACAACCGTCTGGGTAATGCGGAGCTTCGTCTTGGTTGCTACACCGGGGCGGTGGCCCCGGAGCAGGGCGTTTGGTCGGCTTACGTCGTGTGAGCGGCGGGTCATCCCGTCTGTACGGTTTTTTGACCATGTTTTTCTCATAAACAGGGCATTGTAAAGCTTGTATGGTTTTTGGACCCGGTTTCCCTTATAAACTGGGTCAACTCTATTCTATCTATTCGAGTGGTGGATATCTACCACTTTAAGCTAAAAACAGTCCATATAAACAGCGCGGCCCACACCCATGTATGTGCGCGCTATCGATTCAAACGACCGATCAGAAACAAGCGATCGCCTGATTGTAAGCCTTTGGAAAGATACAGAGAAAATTAGCATTGCCTCTGCATAAAGATGACACGCACAAATCAAGAGATGACCCGGAATTTTGGAGGTTTCAAACACCGGTCCTTCTTTCCTCATAGAAATGCCGCTAGGCCTTTCCTTCTCTTACAATAAGGTCCATTTCCGTTACCGCATCTTTTCGGCTGTACCCTCCCTGAATTAAGAATTGTCGCCTTATCCTTCAACTCATGTGCCTAATTTGTTACGGTCAGAGGCCTGTACTTTCGTTCTAACCTTTTCTGGCTTTTAAAGCAAAGCAAATAATGCAGAAACAACATACTAACTCCGTCCTAAAAAGGATGTCATTTCTTTGTCCAAATTTGAATGTATCTAACCACTAAATAGTGTCTAGATATATTCAACTTTAGACAAAAAAATGACATCCTTTTTGGGACGGAGGGAGTACATGCAATGTGCGACCTGCAGTTTTTATAGCATTGGTTGAACTTTTACCAATATTTTTTTTGCCGTAAAACTTTTACCAATATAATTACTTAGAAAACAATATTTTTCTTATTGTATTGGTACAATCTTACAGACGTGAGTATTTACAGAACAAAAATCCACAATGGCTTTCAATCAGCTGAAAGAAAGAGAAAAACATCTACACCCATGCACATGTTTTTGGTGGCACACCAAGCCTAATAGAGTATATATTTCCGTTCCTTGATGAGTTGGATAGATCCTTGTTGGTGCAGTACTGTCACCTCGATCTCACCATCCACCCACGCAACCAAACAAGTACTCCTTCACCTTGCTCCTCCCCTGCTAAATTGAAAACCAAATCAAATCGATTTATTTATAAATAATTTTGTCCGAACGAACCGTGTACAATATTTTGGGCGGCGGACTAAACAGAAAAAATGCCATGAAGAAGCCATGGAAGAAAAAAAGAGGGAAGCACGTTGCAGTCGGCAACGACATCTCTCCAGCTAATTCTGACTCGTATTATCAGCCTGATAAACAGTTGTTGATCAACGCATAGTTAAATCTCTGCCTAATAGCTGGGAATGCATGCACATTCTGGGAATTATCAGTTAAGTAGCTTAATTAGTTAATTACTTCAGCTAAGCATGTACCTTCGGTGCTTCTGATGCACGGTCTGGACGGAGGGGCCGGCGGAGGTCGGTGTGGTCGCTGTGCTGGCGGCGGTGATGGCCATAGCGGCGGCGATCATCATCCCCGTGCTCGGACTGCGGCTTGTGGTGGTTCCGCTCGTCGTCATTGCCGCCGGCGACCTCTGGGGCGCTGCCGGCGCTGGACCAGACGGTGGGCAGCTGGCTTTTGCGCTGCATCCTGGCGGCGCGGATCTTGGTGAAGTCGAGGGAGTAGTCCAGCGTCACGCCGGCGGCCTTCATCTCGTCCCACTCGCCGAACGCCGGCACCGACGCCCGCTGCCCCTGCACCTTCCCCTCCTGCTGCACACAACAATTTAACACGGGCATCAGAAAACATGGTGGGCTTCACAAGAATGCAATGCAAGAGCTACTAGACTGAGCACTCACCTCCATTATCTTCTCCATAAATCGAATCGATTCGATCACCCCTCTGAAGAACCTGGCCCTTTTGGCTAATGCAATGCAGCCAAGAGATAGCACACAACAAAAGCAATTAAGCCCAGAGATGTGTTTATATATGTGGCGAGTGGCGACTTAACAAGAAACTAGCACTATACAAATGGTGCTTTGAGACTTTAAGCCCACGTCTTGGGCACAGCCAGCACAGAACATATGCAGAGAGAGCTGTCTCACCGTTGGATGTGCTCTGTGTTTTCTCTTCGAGATTGCAAGGCGATCAAACGCCAGTTTACAAGCCACCACACGTCCACACGGCACACGCACACACGATTAAAGATTTTTTTTCTTGGCGAATCGTAATGATTTGGGACAGCACACAAGAATACGAGATATAATTAACTTTATCTTATCTTTGTAGACTAGGTCTTGTTGCGTCAATCTAATAAGGAGAGAATTGCCTAGTTAATTTACGGAGCAACCGCAACCTCCAACATTTTAACAACACAACATAACCCTCGATGAGATCACCTCAACAAACATCAATACGCAACCCCAAAGCCACAGAACAGCCTTAACTGAGAGGACGAGCCGAAAAAACAAAAAACATCCACCAGACTGATGCGGACGCTTTTCCGAAGGTGCTACTCCTCTTGTCTTCGCATTTGCATGACTTCTCCTTCCGGATGCCGGTCCGATGGCAATTCTACCTTCTTGATTTTGCCCTTGATTTTCTTCTGGTAGGAGGCACACATTGGCCCTCCCAGATCTTGGACTAGCAACCTTCAAACTTCTTAGCAGGTCGCAAAGTTATTTTGTAAACAGAGCATCGGGATTATGTGCGGGCGATGGTGGAATGGGCACATAAGTCTCATCTGATAGCTCAGGCGAGCTTGAGACCACCGACAAGTCCACCTTTATATGCTCCACTGATAGAGACAAAAAGGGCTTGCACAAAGCTCCTAAAGCTTGGGCATGATCCGTAGCACTATAGTCACGACCGCGGCGACGACCTCACCCTTAGAGGTAGAATGAGCAGAGGGCAAGGCGGACAACGACGGTGAGCTATCCCCAACACGTGGAGAGAAACAACTATAGAGCTCTGCTCCTCTGTCCTTCGCAGAGCCAACACGGACCTCACCAAGAGGACGCGATGGAGTGGTCTTCCACATAGCAAAAAAAAAAAAGGGAGAGCCTGCTCAAAGCAGCCTCACCGGCTCCAGAAAGCTCCCAACCAGCAGTAGACAGCCATGCGGATGTATAGCCTGAGCAGCAAAAAAGGAGACTACAACACCACATCGTACGGGGGTATCGAGCCAGCAGAAGCAGAAACGGTCGACGCCCACAACCCAGGCCGACACGCCTGGGAGGGTGGTGTAGATCCCGTCAGACCCACACATGAAGCACGAGCATGACGATGCTCAACCGCAAGGCAATACATGCCAACGAGTTTAGAGGACGCCAGGGATTGCGGCACTGACGCGCATGGTTGTTGTCCTGCAAACAGCGAGAGCACCGAAGGGGGTCTATACAGATAGCTGCATGATGCTCCTGAGCAAGGCACCGCAATACTACCAAAGAGCAAGCCAAGTCGGGATGGAGCAAGGAGTAATGTCGGGGGGTAACACCTTCGGGCAACCATAGCCAGTCTCCCCTTCGCACTCCACGCACGACTAAGCACCCAAGGATGGGACTTTTGTTACCAATGGCGTCATCAGGCCAACTCTTCCCCGTTGATGTCATCATCCTCGTAAGCGAGGGAGGCCCAAGAAACTTTCTCCATACCCACGCATCGGACCGCCAGAGTGGAGACCTTGCGAAGTAGTGGATAGCTTTCATGGTATCGGTGTTGCATGCCACATGAAGGGTGCCTTACGCCGACGGGTAGCTCGTGTGGGTAAAGGAGGGGGTAGTCCGGGATGAGATTACACAGAGTTTACCCAGTTTCAAGTTTCACAACGGTGTCAGAACCCTATGTGCTGCTTGAATCTACTATATGCGAGATATGTGTTACAACTTACAAGGATCTGACAGCTTAACCCTAAGGTTTCCCGTAGGCTGACTTATATAGATGGTCAGACCTAGGGCTAACAAGGATGGTTCAACTGACTAAGGTAGAAAGTCCTAGACTAACACGACTACAATGTTTTCGTCTTGTACTTCAAGGCAACCGGTCCCAGGCCTCTATCTTGGATCCTTCTTAGTAGGCTAGGCCCTCCGTCTTGTGCTTTAGCTTACTGAGCCATCCGATAGGTCTGTTGGCGTTATCACCGGTGAGCCACCCTAGTTCGCTGGTATTTACCCATTTGGTATATCTCGAACAATAGCCGTTGTATAGATCACACCAGGGCGCCGACATCTCCAGCTTCGTCCACATCACCATCAGAGCCGACGCCCGGGGCGTAGCCGACCGTTGGGAACAAGGTCCCGACTAGAGATGGTGGCAATGTCAGGGCGATGACCTCCAACAACTACTGGACATATTTTGGGTCATATGTAAAAATGACAAAATATGATGCTATTTTCACGAGACATTTTTTATCTTCTTTACACAGGACATAAAAAATATTGATTTTTCTAGAAATAACTTTTAACACGTTAAATATGAAGATGTATCCATGAAATATTTAGTTTCTGATTTTTTTTCATGTGCCCAAATGCACATTTTCACGAACCAAACCGAATGAAACAATGCACCTGCAACATTTGTTTGGGTCAGAAACGTAATGGGCCAACCCCATATGCGGAGGTGGGGTAGGCGTACATAACAATAGGTGTAGCTGAAGGCGGCAAATAGGAGATCCCTGGCCTTCCTCTCTGGAGTGTACTTGTTGGACAAACCTGATGGACTCCTTATATCTCGAAGAAAACAAATACGGAGTAAACACTTGACGGTCTCCTCCAATGCTCATGCGCCAGCCCAAATCTTCAGAATATCCCAATTCCGACGGAAAGTTCGCGCCGGATCAATCTCAGAAAGACGGATGGAGAATATCCTCTCCAGCTTTCAATCGCGTAAATTCTGCGCATAATTCCGGCCACACCTTTTCCTTGGTACGCGTCTCGGATTCAACCACCCCAGCCACCACGGTTGTTGTGTGTTCTTCGATATCTTCGTCGGACTGCCGCACCTGCTTCCGGCCACACCTTTTCCTTGGTACGCGTCTACCTGCTCTACAAAGCTTCTTCAGTCCCCCGGATCAATCTCCTCCTAATCTCTCGTTCTTTCTGCCGCTGAAGATTGTCGTGCGCTCTTTGCTCGGGTGGATGGATCGGACGGATAAGAGAAGCGGCAGCCGCAACCCGGCCGCCGACCTCACCGACGACCTTGTCGTGGAGATCCTCTCGCGGCTGCCGGCCAAGTCCGTCTGCCGCTTCAAGTGCGTCTCCCGGCACTGGCGCCACGGCCTCATCGCGCACCCTGCCTACCGCGCCAAGATGCCCCAGACCCTCACCGGCTTCTTCCGCCGCATCGAGATCCCCAGCCCAAGCGACGGCGACGGCAACATCGGTAGTAACATCGGAGACGACGACGAAGACCGGTATAGCGATGACGAATACGACTCGAGCGATGAAGGGACATCGGTTCCTGATTTCGTGAGCATAGTTGGGATGGAAGAGCATCGGGTTGTCTCCCCCTCCTTGTCCTTCTTGCCCCGTGGCGTCTACAGAAGCGTCATCCCCAAGCACTGCTCCAACGGCCTTCTCCTCTGCCTCTGCTGGTGCTGGAAGGTGTCCCCGAGAGACGAAGCTGACTACGTGGTGTGCAACCCGGCCACCCAGCAGTGGGTTGCCTTGCCCGGCAACGACCACCACGACAGGTCGGATATGCAGCTGCATCTGGCCGTCGACGCCGCCTCCTCGTCCAGACACTTCCACCTCTTCGCCATCCTGGAGAACGAGGATGGATACATTGCCGGAGTGGACATATACTCGTCGGAAACAAGAGCGTGGAGTCATAAGGGGAACGGCTGGGTCCACGACGACATGCTGTATCCGGTGCCGCACAGCGTCTTCCTTCATGGCATGCTGTACCTTGTCACGCAGACCTCCACGATCGTCGCCGTGGACACGGAGGGGACGACGTGGAGGACCATCTCGCTGCTGGAAACCATGGAAGACACCGAGAGGCAGAGGAACGTCTCCTTCCTCGGCGAATCTCAGGGGCGCCTGCATTTCGTGGCCAACAGGCGCGCCGATGATTCCAGCAAGCTGTCGGTGTGGATCCTCGACGGCAACGACGAATGGATCTTCAAGTACAACATCAGCACAAGCCATCTTTTCGGAGCCAAGTTCAAGAACAGAGCTCACAATTATTGTTTGGTTGCGATCCATCCGGATTGCAACACCATCTTCTTCACTGTGAGAAGCGACAACATACTGTTGTCCTATCACATGGATCGTGGGGAAGTTCGTGTCCTTGGCAGTCTCAAGTCTTACTACGATGGGTGGCTGCACAGTCCATATCTTCCATATGTTCCCTCCTTGAGAACCATTGCTGGATAAGAGTACAAGGTTCATGCTTGCTCAGAGAGTCAGAGTGAATGCTGGAAAGGATGGCTGCTACCTAATTGTTCATGTATATTTTCGCAAGTGTTGCGTCTTTTGAATTGTGAACAAAATATTAATGATTAGGGCTGCGACTTTGTTGATCTGTAGTACTCCGTATTATATAATCTTCACAACAAAGCAATGCATGCAGGGACACGCACTCGTTAATTACAGTGCTCTCGCTTCCGCTACCTTCTCAAAACAAATACTGGTATAAATCACTACTCACTCCGATCCGTAAAAAACATCATGGGAAAACAACGTCGAGTGAACAAATCGTGCATATAGGTTGCGACAGTTTTTCCGGATCAGAGGGAGTAGTAGAAATATGCACTTCTCAGTCGTCCTGTAGATGCCATTGTACGTGCCATTGTATGTAAATCCTAATAGGGGGAGCAACAGTCTACAAAAGCTCTGTAGTCAGTTTGGAATAGGAAACCCACAAAATCGGTCTCCTTAAAGCCCGTGGCCAATCAAATCACATATTGCCACGTTAGTGAATTCAATGTCTAAAGGGCCTCAATGCCTTGTTCCCTTGCGTGTATCGTAGTCGCACCACCTCTCGCCAGAAAATCGATTTCTTAAAATTTGTGGCCAATCGAATCACATGTTGCCACGTGGGTCAATCCAATGTCTAAGGACCTCGATGCCTCATACCCTTGCACGTGTACTCATAGCCGCCTCTTTCAAGAACTAGGCGGTTAGACAAATACACGTGAAGGTGTGTTGAAAATCTAGAGCGTTCTGGTTTGGATGACCCAGGTGCGCCTCCACCACCCCCTCATGTTTCCTTGCCCCAAGCCTACCTTCATCTTATGACGTGTTAAACCTTCTTCCTAAACTGATAAGGACATCCCTAGTCCTTTACCATCATTTTTTGATGACGATGTTGCTGCACAAGATAAATCTAATGAAGTGAGGATTGGACCAATAACAAGAGCTCGAGCCAAGCTTCTTGAGCAACAGGTGAACTCACTCTTAATTGAATCTGATGTTTGTGTTGATGAGAACTTTATACTACCTAATTCTATGCATTTATGTATGATCAGGTTTGTTGATAACACAAGCAATGGAGGAGAAGAGCATTGCACCAAGAACTGATTCCAATATCAGTACGCGAGGGAGGAGAGGGAGGGAGGGAGGCGCACAAGTCATGGGAGGGAATCACCAAGGCCACGCAAGTACGTGTTGCACAAAGACTTCACAAGTATTTGGGTGCAACCCACGTTGGGCCTGCGTGCCACATAGTTGGACCGAATCCTATTGGGTCGGTTTGTATCGTAGAAGTCCAAGTCCAAGTCGAATCAGACTTTGTTTTGCTGCTGGTTGCGCCGCACCCCTCCTCTCCTTAAATAGATGAGGGATGCGACATAGATAGGTTAGACTACGTTAAAACTAAAACCCTAGAATTCTAGATCGAATTGCTTTAAGCATTCCTCTGAATTTATCCCCACCAATTCGTATCGATCTGGTGGTTCATCTACTGCAAAGTTTGCGTGTTATCTCGCGATTCTTTTGGCAGGGGGACAGTGAGAAAAAGAAATATCGACTGGCAAGATGGGATATTGTTTGCCGTCCTAAGGATCAAGGTGGACTTGGTATCCACGATCTACGGATTAAAAATACGGCCCTTCTAGGGAAATGGCTATTCAAGCTTATCTCGAAAGAAGGGGTATGGCAAACAATGTTAAAACGCAAATACATTGGCTCCAAAACGTTGTCACAAGTGGTTTGGAAACCAGGTGACTCACATTTTTGGGCTGGGCTCATGGCGGCGAAAGCGTCTTTCTTCTGCTTTGGGAAATTTGCTATCAAAGATGGATCACAGATCAGATTTTGGGAGGATATATGGTTAGGCCATACTTCTCTAAGGGATCAGTATCCTGCGTTATATAATATTGTTCGTTACAAAGAGGTTACGCTAGCTTCGGTTATGCAATCATCGCCTCCGAATGTGACGTTCAGACGAGACCTACTTGGTACCAGGTTGGCTTCGTGGAACACCCTTTTGGGTCGATTGGCCGCGTTTAACCTAGAGCCTGGACCAGATGTATTTCGTTGGAGTCTATTTCAGAATGGTAAATTCTCGGTAGACTCTATGTATAAAGCTTTGATCCAATCGAATATGCCAGTTAATAGTCATAAAAAACTTTGGAAGATGAAAATGCCACTAAAAACTAAGATTTTCGCGTGGTATGCTCGTCGAGGAGTGATCCTAACCAAAGATAACCTTGTCAAGCGCAATTGGCATGGAAGTAAAAAATGTGTTTTTTGTCTACATGATGAGACTATTAAACATCTTTTCTTCGACTGCAAGGTTGCACGATCTATTTGGTCAACCATCCAAGTTGCTTCTAATTTATATCCACCACGTTCCGTTGCAAACATATTTGGCAACTGGCTACATGGTATAGATGATAAATTTAGAACGGTTATTCGGGTGGGAGCGATAGCTGTTTTATGGTCGCTATGGCTGAGTAGAAACGACAAGGTTTTTATTGATAAAAATGTTTCCTTTATGCAGGTAATCTACCGGTGCACAGGTTTGCTCCGTTCGTGGTCCATATTACAACGCGCGGAGTTTCGCGACCTTTTTATGGAGGTTACTATGCGTCTGGAGACCACGGCGAGGGACATTTTTACACAACATGGGTGGCATAGGGATCTACGGATTGGCGGCCCAACTCCATAGATGATTGGCATGATCTTTTGATTTGTAATCTATCTATGTTTTCGCTCGTTGCTGGATGATGACTTTGTCGGCTGTGTGCATCTTTGCTATGCAGAGGCCGGGTGTAATACTTTTTATAAGTAATAAAGCCCTTTATCAAAAAAAAAATCTGCTGTTCCATTGGGAATAAGGAGGTACAGGACCGTTTCGTAGTCGACGGCTGCGTTGCGCAAGAGTGTAAGATTGCGAATATCCAAAGGGTTTGAATCTGTTGCATTGGCAACGGGGACTAGCCAAGGAGAGGTCGTGGTGTTCCACTAGTTATCCATCAATCCACCATCAAGCTCACGAGAAGATCGGGCCACCCCTTATCATAAACAGTATCCCCAACGCCCACCCCGCTCTATCCTATGGATCTGAGTGATCTCGTCGTTCTCACAGCACTCCAGCTCCTCTCTGCAGCGTGCGACACACTAGACCGATCCATGCACCCACCAATGATAGTTGTGACCGCTACCTGAAGGGGTTCCGCAGCAGAAAAAAATTCCTAACAACGCGAACCATAAACTAGCCAAGATCTATTTCTATGCAGATATAAAGTAACGAAGGGATACTATCGTGGGGTTGTCACGGCAAGTCCTTACTCCAGGAAGGTGAGTTCGGGGGCCATCGATGCTTGAAGTACGCAGGAGAGATTAATCTCGCCTAGGGACACAGATTTACCCAGGTTCGGCCCCTCTTGGTAGAGGTAAAGACCTACTTCCTGCTTCTCTTTATTGCTCTAGATCTGATATCGATTACAGGGTTCCGGCTCCTCTCTGGGGAGTCGGCGAATATGGATTGCTTAGAACTTGTCGATCTAAGGTCCAGGACCCTGCTTATAAAGGCTGCCGGGTCCCTGGACTTACAGGTTACACCGAGTCACACTAGAACACGGAGTCCTACTCTACGTCTTGATCTTCCAAGTTAAGGCTCCGGGTTGTACTTGGACTCCTTCCGGACGGGACCTTTCTTCATCATGGGCCTTAGTCGGCTTGTCTCCAGCCCATCCCATGTAACTTGATACGTGACTCGGCTTTGGCCTTCTTGGTCTTGGCGGGTCTTGTCGTGGGGTTGTCACGGCAAGTTCTTCCTCGGGGAAGATGAGTTCTGGGGCCATTGGTGATTGAAGTACGTAGGAACGGTTAATCTCGCCAGGGAACAAGGATTTACCCAGGTTCGGCCCCTCTGATTAGAGGTAAAGACCTACTTCCTGCTTCTATGTTATTGCTCTTTACTAGATCTCGATTACAAGGACCCGGCTCCTACAATTCAGGAGCCGGCGACTTCTCTCTGGTGGCTAGGGTTTCTCTGACTCGACTTGACCTCTTCTACTACGATCCAGGGCCCTCCTTATAAAAGTGGCGGGTCCCTAGGCTTACAATCTGTACCGAGTTCTACTCATATACGGAGTCCTACTCTAGGCTTTGTCCTTCCAAACTAGAACTCCGGGTTGTACTTGGACTCCTTCTTTGGACGAGCCCCCTTCTCCACACGGGCCTTGGTCGGCTTGTCTCCAGCCCAGCCCATGTGACTTGTCTCGTGACTCGGCATTGGCCTTCTTGGTCTTGGCGGGTCTACTTTCCGGGTCCATGGGCCTACCTATAAAGTATCCCCCCATCAGTAGCCCCCGAATTTATCTTGGGTGCAGCTTTGTCGGCTTCCTCTGTCTTCTTGATTTTATTCCTGGTTCGACTCTTGGGGTCGACTCCTTCTGTCGACTCCTTCACTCCGAGTCACAAGCTCGGAAGTCGCTAGCTGCTAGCTCCAAGATGAATTCCTGCAATTAAAACACAATACACGTAAAATGAATCCATCCTCGCCTTTTGCACAAGTCCACCACTCTAGCCCTTTACAGCACTCGGCCGAGTCTGTGGCTATTCCTGTACACTAACTCTGAGGATTTTCAACTCTTTAAGTCATAGGACTCGGCTTTCCGGAACAAGCCAGCTCTTCTTCCACTGCTGTAACCTTAACTTTTAACTGTTGAATCGTTACCCACGATTTTACCGCGGGCCACCACTGTAAACCTCTAGGGTTTTTACCCTCTTATAAATGTCAAAGGGTAAGAACCAAAACCTCAACAGTCCTTTCATTCCCCTACCTTTCTGTCTTTCCCGCGCTCATCTCTTTCCCGCGCAGCGCTCCCCTCTTGCACCGCACGTACGCCATGGCCCCCAAGCGCGCCTCCAAGGGCACCTCTAAGGCCAAGGCCTCCTCCGCAAGCAGGATCGTCGACATTGCCACCGAGGCCGCCGCCGCCGCCGCACCTGCCTCGAAGAGATCTATCTCCGCCGATTGGGGCGGTTCAACCATCACAGCGGAGCAATTGAAATCGCACCGCCTAGCTGGCCTCCTTCCTTCAAGCGTCAAGGCACGAGCACCTGGGGACGAATCGGTGCCCTCTCCGGCGAAGGGCGAGGTCGTTATCTTTGCGGAGCATCTCTTCCGCGGTTTCACGCCCCCCGGTAACTTGTTTTTCCGCCAGCTTCTTGAGTTCTATAAGCTGCGCATCCACGACCTCGCTCCTAATTCCGTCCTTACCCTTTCCAACTTTGTCGTTCTCTGCGAGGATTACCTCCAGATTAAGCCTGACCTAGATTTATGGCTTGAACTGTTCTATTGCAACCCACAACCTGAAACATCTGGAGGCCCTCTCTTACAGTGCGGCGCTGTGGCTCTCCAGCGTCGCCTAAATTCTGTATTTCCAAAGCCAATTTTTCCCAACCGCATAAAAGACTGGCAAAAAACTTTCTTTTACTGCAAAGATACATCTCCTGAGGGCGAGCCCAAACTTCCTTTGTTCACTGAGGATCGCTTAGAGGCAACTCCTGTCATGAAAGCCAGGTGCTCAGAAGCCACCCGACCCAAAGTCGAGTCACTGATTCTTAGAATTCGGGCTCTTCTTTCTCATAATCTAGAAAACATGGATCTCGTCCGTTGCTGGACAACATGGAGGATCCAGCCGCTGAGTCCTAGGACTCGGCTAATTTGCTCTTATACTAGATGTGTCACTGATGATCTCAGGACAACTGACAAGTTGTCTGACGGCCCTGAACTTGGTCGATTGATCAAGAAGTTGACCGGAAAAATGGTGAAGGACCAGGCCCACTTCGGGCTCCAGCCTTTTTGCTCCACCTGTCCGGCTCCTGCTGTAAGTGCTTTACTTGTCTTTCCTTCTTACTTGCTTTTATTGTCTCAATTTACTAACTCACACTTTCTGTTTCCTTTTTGCAGCTTACCGACTCCTTCTGGAAGCCGGCCCTCGAAACTGACAAGGGCAAAGGGAGTACCTCTGCTGCTGCAGAGACTGTTGATGAAGAAAAGTCCAGCGAGGAGTCCTCTAAAGAGGCTGCTGCCGCTGGCGATGAGAATGAAGATGAGGAGTCCTCACCTGAGGCTCCCACTGTCAATGTTGTTGAGGAGGAGCACTCCTCTGAAGCACAGTATGCTGACGAGGAGCATACTGAATCGAGTCCTGCAGAAACCCAACCAACTCCATCTGAGGAGTCATCGGACGTCAAGAGTCGCTGTTTGACTCCTCCAGTTCCGAAAAATGGGTCTCGGGCTGCTGTGTCTAAGGTACCCGCCTCGCGAGTCCAAAGATCTAGCAGCTCCTCCAGTGAGCCTGAAGAAATTGCTGTGCAAGTTCTTGCTGCCAAGAAAAGGAAACTGCGGTCAGGGGGCCCTGCAGAGACTCCTCTGCCTCTACCTGCATCACACAAAAGGAAGTCGGTTTCTCCTCCTGAGAAAGCTGACTCCTACGAGTCGGGAATGTCAATATTTTCCTCTGACTCTCAAGCCTCTTTGGATCTTGAGACAAACGTTGGGTATGACTTTCTCCTTTATCTTTACTAGCATGACATCTGTATTTCCTTTTAATCAATACTTGACTTTTAATCTGTCCTGTCTCAGAGCCCGGCCTTGTGCCAAGGTCTCCAAGCTACCAGGCATGGCTGACGTGACTTCCAGCCGTGGAGCTGTACCGCCGTCGACTTCTCAGACGACGAGTACAAAGACCGCTCCTACGACTCCTGCATCTGCAGGTGCAACAACTACTGGGACTCCCCCTGTTCCCGAGTCCGCTCCAAGGACTCAGTTGGGGACTCCTTTGGTGATCCCATCCTCCTCTGGGGGTGGGACTCCAACCACTACAACTCAGATGCCTCCAAGTCAAGAAAAGGCGGCTCCCACTTCTCAGCTGAACACCGAGCCGGCAAAGTCCTCAACTGACTACAGCCGGCTCCGGATATCTGACGATAAGTCTTTCAGCGAGGCCTATATTGAGGCCGTAGAACTAAATGATCAAGCCTCCGGGCTAAAGGATGAGGAGCAGGCTAAATGCTCCTGTTCCTCCTCCTGCGGCGCCTCCTACAGCCGCTGAGCTTCCTAGTCTGGCTCCTCCACCTGGAACATTGGGTGTGGTAAATATATTGGTTGGATTGATGTGGACTCCATCACGCAGGCGACTCCTGGCTCTGCGGTGTTGAATTGAAGTAAGCTCCTCGCGGCGCCTCCGCACGACTTGAGCTTCATCTTGGACTCGGGCCTTGATGGGGGGATACTTTATAGGTAGGCCCATGGACCCGGAAAGTAGACCCGCCAAGACCAAGAAGGCCAATGCCGAGTCACGAGACAAGTCACATGGGCTGGGCTGGAGACAAGCCGACCAAGGCCCGTATGGAGAAAGAGACTCGTCTAAAGGAGGAGTTCAAGTACAACCCGGAGTCTAACTTGGAAGACCAAGACGTAGAGTAGGACTCCGTGTTCTAGTGTGACTCGGTATAAGCTGTAAGTCCAGGGACCCGGCAGGCTTTATAAGCGGGGTCCTGGACCTTAGATCGATAAGCAAGTTAGAGAGAGTTCCAGAGAATAAGCTTCAACCAGTAGAGAGAAACCCTAGCCACCAGAGAGAAGTCGCCGGCTCCTGAGTTGTAGGAGCCGGGTCCCTGTAATCGAGATACAATCAAGAGCAATAACATAGAAGCAGGAAGTAGGTCTTTACCTCGAATCAGAGGGGCCGAACCTGGGTAAATCCTTGTTCCCCGACGAGATTAATCGTTCCCACGTACTTCAATCACCAATGGCCCCAGAACTCATCTTCCCGGAGGAAGAACTTGCCGTGACAACCCCACGACAGTTGGCGCCCACCGTGGGGCCTACGGTGACGAAAGGAGTTGAGATCGTTGGAGCTGCTCGTCGGGCCATGGAGAAACTCGCCATCGGGCGAGTCTACACTGATGAGCATGGAGAAACAGAGATCGATGACTCAGGCTGGACCTCGGAGATGAACGAAGTCGACGAGGGTTATCAGCTTGTCTTTGGAGGAATCAACGTGTTCGTCGGGATGGTGTGCGCGTCGGGTCTTCGAGTGAATTCGGCGGAGTCAGTATCAGAGCCAACCGTTGTCGTCGAGTCCGACGGCGAGGAGTCGGTCGGAACTTCAGAGGTCGGCATCATCGCCGAATCTAAGGGACCCCTAGCTGAGGAACCAGAGGTGATGCAAGAGTCAGATTCAGATTATGATGCAGATTCAGAGTCCATCCTACCCTTGTTTGAAGATCGGCTTGGGTACGGGATAGAGGAAGAGGATTATGAGGAGTCGCCAGTACGCGCTCGTGTTGTGGGAGTCTACATGTCTGGAAACACAGGGAATCAGTTCGATCCGACTCTATTGACAAAGAAAATTAATGCAAGCAACGCCGCTGAGAGGGCAGCCGAGTTAACCAACGCTCGAGCTGCGTTGGAGAAGCAACTAGCTGATATTACAGAGGCAAACCGTAGACTAGCTGCGGAACAGGCCCGAGTCCAAGATGAAGCTCAGGTTGTGCGGAGGCGCCGCGAGGAGCTTACTTCAATTCAGCATCGCCGAGCCAGGAGTCGCTTGCATGATGGAGTCCACATCAATCCAACCAATCTATTCACCACACCCAATGGTCCAGGCAGAGGAGCCGGACTAGGAGGCTCAGCGGCAGCAGGAGGCGCCGCAGGAGGAGCCGGAGGAGCACCACCACCACCACCCCCAGAAGGACCGGGAGGCAGCCGTACCAACGGACCACCGCCTGAAGGAGGAGTCGGAGGAGGAACATCTGGTGGCTTAGGGTCACAGCCTAACAGATTTCATACTCCAGAGGGACATTATTCTAATCCTATGGACAACGTTCATGCGGCGACTCTGAGATTGGAGAATATTGTGGTACCAGAGGGACCAGCAGGACAGGAGACTCGTGAGGCTATCGAGTTACTGAAAACAGCTTTGACTCAGCAGGCTTTGTATCCAACTTTCCAGACGCAAGTAGGCTACATTCAACACCTTTCAACTCAGGCACGAGGAGTCGGCACGGTGAGTCCAACCCGGCCAACTCTACGAGTGCAAGGCGTCGTGAGCTAGTGAGGAATCGTGCAAACATGCCAACTGCTTCACAGGCTCAGCTAGTGGTTGATGAAGCAAGGCAACGACGAGAAAGAGAAGCAGCAAGAGCTCGGGAGGCAGAAAGGGACAGAGCGTTAGTGGGTGCAGCCAACCCGCGTGCACGAGGAGGTGACTTCTCCTGGTGCTTCCCCAGCATTAACAGGACCAGAGTGTTTGTCTGATGCCATCAGGTCCGAGTCCTTCCCCAACAGTTTCAAGGAGCCGCGCAAGGTTCCAAACTACGAGCCAAACATGGACCCGACCTCTTGGTTGGGTACATACGAGATGGCAATGAGTATTCGCAATGGCACAGGTAATCTGTGTGCCAAGTTCATGTATCTTATGATGGAGGGAGCAGCCAAGGTTTGGATGCGCAACTTGCCTCCTAGATCAATCAACTCTTGGGAGGAATTAAAGGCAGCTTTTATTCAGAACTTCCAGGGCACATGCAAAAAACTCAGCACCATCGAGGACCTAGAGCGGTGTGTCCAGAGGAAGGGCGAGTCAGCAAGGCACTTGATGAAGCGAGTCTCAGAGATCATTAACTCCTCACAAGGACTCCCACCAGTTTCAGTGTTAATGGCGATGGAGAGAAATTGCAGTTACAATCCCTTGAGTTGGAAGCTAGGTCGTATGAAGGAGAGCCTGAATCAAGGTATTCCCCTTACGATTGGTGAGATCATGGCAGGTGCTAATAAGCACGCTGCCACAGATAAAACAAAGGATCAGGAGGAAGGAACTAAAGGACAAGGTGGCAATGGTCAGAATCAGAACCAGAATCAAGGTGGTGGCAAGAGGCCATATGGAGACAACTCTGACCTAGTGGCCAACACAAACACTGGGGTCAGACGCAAGGACAATAATTCTGGTGGATACCAAGGCCGTACTCCAAGCACAGAGGAGGTCTTGAGGATTCCATGCCCTAAACATGCCNAGATTTCATACTCCAGAAGGACATTACGCTAATCCTATGGACAACGTTCATGCGGCGACTCTGAGATTGGAGAATATTGTGGTACCAGAGGGACCAGCAGGACAGGAGACTCGCGAGGCTATCGAGTTACTGAAACAGCTTTGACTCAGCGAGCTTTGTATCCAACTTTTCCAGATGCAAGTAGACGACATTCAACACCCTTTACTCAGGTACGAGGAGTCGGCACGGCGAGTCCAACCCGGCCAACTCTACTAGTGCAAGGCGTCGTGAGCTAGTGAGGAATCGTGCAAACATACCAACCGCTTCACAAGCTCAGCTAGTGGTTGATGAAGCAAGGCAACGACGAGAGAGAAGCAGTAAGAGCTCGGGAGGCAGAGAGGGACAGAGCGTTAGTGGCTGCAGTCAACCCGCCTTCAGCCAACCCGGGTCCACGAGGAGGTGACTTCTCCTGGTGCTTCCCCAGCATTAACAGGACCAGAGTGTTTGTCTGATGCCATCAGGTCCGAGTCCTTCCCCAGCAGTTTCAAGGAGCCGCGCAAGGTTCCAAACTATGAGCCCAACATGGACCCGACCTCTTGGTTGGGTACATACGAGATGGCAATGAGTATTCACAATGCCACAGGTAATCTGTGTGCCAAGTTCATGTATCTTATGATGGAGGGAGCAGCCAAGGTGTGGATGCGCAACTTGCCTCCTAGGTCAATCAACTCTTGGGAGCAATTGAAGGCGGCTTTTATTCAGAACTTGCAGGGCACATGCAAAAAACTCAGCACCATCGAGGACCTAGAGCGGTGTGTCCAGAGGAAGGGCGAGTCAGCAAGGCACTGGATGAAGCGAGTCTCAGAGATCATTAACTCCTCACAAGGACTCCCACCAGTTTCAGTGTTAATGGCGATGGAGAGAAATTGCAGTTACAATCCCTTGAGTTGGAAGCTAGGTCGTATGAAGGAGAGCCTGAATCAAGGTATTCCCCTTACGATTGGTGAGATCATGGCAGGTGCTAATAAGCACGCTGCCACAGACAAAACAAAGGATCAGGAGGAAGGAACTAAAGGACAAGGTGGCAATGGTCAGAATCAGAACCAGAATCAGAACCAGAATCAAGGTGGTGGCAAGAGGCCATATGGAGACAACTCTGACCTAGTGGCCAACACAAACACTGGAGTCAGATGCAAGGACAATAATTCTGGTGGATACCAAGGCCGCACTCCAAGCACGGAGGAGGTCTTGAGGATTCCCTGCCCTAAACATGCTAAGAACGGTAGATGCGGTCATACCCTGGGACAGTGCGTAGATTTGCAGCGCGCCAGGTTCCAAGGGCCAGGAGGAGGTAACAACAATGGTGGATATAGAGGAAACAATGGAGCCGGAGGACCCGGCAATAACGGTGGAGGAGCCGGCAATAACCCAAACCAACCTCAAGGAGGAGGTCACCAGCAGGGCGGGTTCCAGCAGAACCCGAAGCAGCTCAATGATGGCAATGGTCAGTATTATGTCACAACTCGGCAGCACAACCCGAGTCGTGGCAGCTACCATGTCTTCACAACTAGTACGTCCAAGCGTTCCAAGAAGTTGAAAGTCAGAGCAGTTAATGCAGTAGAGCCGGCCCTTCCACAGTGGCTCAGGTGGTCAGAGCAAACCATCACATGGAGTCGGGCAGATCATCCTCCAAGAGTCGACGAGCCAGGGCAGTTAGCCTTGGTGGTAGCACCTCAAGTTGGGGGCTATACATTAAACAAAGTGCTTATGGATGGTGGAAGCAGTATCAACATCTTATATTACGACACATTCAAGAGGATGCAGCTGCAAGATAGACAGCTAATTCCAACAGAGACAGTGTTCCATGGGATAGTACCAGGGAAGTCGGCCAAGCCCATTGGTAAGATTTATCTTGAGGTTGCTTTTGGCACAGTGGAGAATTTTTGTTCAGAGATTATGCCCTTTGAGGTAGTGGACCTTAAGAGCCCATATCATGCTCTTTTTGGTCGACCTGCATATTTTAAGTTTATGGCCAGGCCATGTTATGTGTACTTGAAGCTCAAGATGCCAGGTCCAGCAGGAGTCATTACAGTTAATGGCAGCAGACAGATGGCATTGGAGTGTGAGTTAGGTGATGCAGCTATGGCTGAGACAGCTTGTGCTCAAGAGGAGCTAAAGTTTTACAAGGCAAACGTGGACCCGGAGGACAACTCGGTCCTTAAGAAGCCGGCCACAGAGGAGAAGATGAAATTCAAGTCAGCTCAGGACACAAAGCAAGTCGACTTTACCCCTGGTGACTCTTCCAAGCAGTTCACCATTGGGGCACACCTCTCTGATAAATAGGAAAGCGCGCTCGTCGAGTTCATCCGTGAGAACCGGGACGTCTTTGCATGGAAGCCATCTGACATGCCAGGAGTCCCGAGAGAACTCGCCGAGCACAGCTTACATGTTAATCCTAATGCAAGACCAGTTAAGCAGGGTCTGCGCAAGTTTCATGATGACAGGAGGAAAGCCATAGGAGAAGAGGTGGCTCGGCTCCTCGCAGCCGAGTTCATCAAGGAGGTCTTTCACCCAGAGTGGGTGGCCAATCCAGTGTTAGTACCAAAGAAGACAGGAGAGTTGCGGATGTGCATCGACTTCACGGGCCTGAACAAGCATTGCCCTAAGGACCCGTTTGCACTACCTCGCATAGACCAGATCATTGACTCCACAGCGGGGTCAGAGTTGCTTTGTTTCTTGGATGCATATTCAGGGTACCATCAGATCAGACTCAACATAGAGGATGAGCTGAAGACGTCCTTCATCACGCCCTTTGGAGCATTTTGTTACACAACAATGCCCTTTGGACTCAAGAATGCAGGAGCTACATATCAGAGGTGTATCCAAAATTGTTTCAAGAAACAGATTGGAAGGAATATTCATGCTTATGTGGATGATGTAGTTGTCAAGTCTCAGAAAGCCGACTCTCTGATAGCAGACCTGACAGAAACGTTTGAGAATCTACGCAAGTATAAGATGAAGCTCAACCCGACCAAGTGTGTTTTTGGAGTCCCTGCTGGCAAACTCCTAGCTTCATCGTTTCAGAGAGAGGCATTGAGGCAAATCCAGAGAAAATCAAGGCTATCCATAACTTACAGAAGCCGACTTGTCTGAAGGACGTTCAAAAGCTCACTGGATGTGTGGCAGCTCTAAGCAGGTTTATTTCAAGACTCGGGGAGAAGGCGGGTCCTCTCTACCGACTCCTGAAGAAGTCAGACAAATTCCTATGGGATGAAGAAGCTGACCGTGCTTTTGAGGAGTTGAAGAAAACTTTGTCAACAGCACCAGTGCTTGCAGCTCCTACAGATAAGGAGCCCATGCTATTATATGTAGCTGCCAACGAGAGAGTTGTTAGTGCAGTAGTAGTTGTGGAGCGTGCAGAGGAAGGAAAGGAGTACCCAGTGCAAAGACCTGTCTACTACATCAGTGAAGTCCTCACAGAGTCAAAGCAAAGGTACCCTCAATGGCAGAAACTAGTTTATGGAGTTTTTCTTGCAAGTAGAAAACTCAAGCATTATTTCCAAGAGCATCCAATTAAGGTGGTGAGTTCAGCACCGCTGGCAGATATTATACGCAACAGAGAAGCAACAGGGCGAGTCGCCAAGTGGGCAATTGAGTTGGGTCCTTATCATATCACATATGAGCCAAGGACAGCGATCAAATCTCAAGCTTTGGTTGATTTTGTCAATGATTGGACAGATTTTACATCTTCACCAAGCACCCCTTGCACCAAGTATTGGACAATGCACTTTGATGGGTCCAGACAGTTGGAAGGCTCAGGAGCCGGCGTGGTGTTAACCTCACCTAAAGGAGATAAGTTGGCATATGTCCTTCAGTTGCACTTTGACTGTACAAACAACATGGCAGAGTATGAGGCTTTGCTCCATGGCCTGCGTTTGGCCAAAGAGATGAACATCAAGCGTATCAGGTGCTTTGGAGACTCGGATCTCGTAGCCCAGCAAGTGTCTGGAACCTGGGACTCAAAGGACGCAAACATGGCAGCTTATAGAAGAGCAGTCGAACAGATAGCCGGGTTCTTTTCTGGTTATCAAGTGGAGCATATTGACAGGCGCAAGAACGAGGCCGCTGATGCGTTATCACGACTCGGCTCTCGTCGAGAGAAAGTACCACCAAATGTGTTCTTGGATGAACTCCATCACCCTTCAGTCAAGTTGCCCACAGAGGAGGAGTTAGCTTTTCCAGACCCAGAGTCGGTGTTGGTAGCAGCAACACGAGCAATCCCAACGTGGACAGAGCCCTACCTGGCATATCTCCTGCGGGGTGAACTCCCAAAGGATGAAGTCAAGCGAAAGCAACTCATCAGGCGATGCAAGTCCTACACAGTCATTGACGGCGAGTTGTATAGAAGGAGTGTTACTGGAGTCTACCAGAGATGTGTGTCTCCAGAGAGGGCAAACAAATATTGCAAGAGATCCATGCAGGAGATTGTGGTCATCATGCATCCACTAGATCCTTGGTGTCAAAAGCTTTCAGACACGGGTTCTTTTGGTTAACAGCACATTTAGATGCAGAGAGGATAGTTCGAGTCTGTGATGGATGTCAAAGGTACGCAAGGCAAGACCACGTGCCAGCTCAAGAACTCAGAACCATCCCTATCACTTGGCCATTTGCAGTTTGGGGACTCGACATGGTGGGCCCTTTCTCAAAGTCGCCTTGTCAGAAGACCCATCTGCTAGTAGCAGTTGACAAGTTCACCAAGTGGGTGGAGGTGGAACCCGTCA
This sequence comes from Puccinellia tenuiflora, assembly GCA_012064385.1. Lineage (NCBI taxonomy): Eukaryota > Viridiplantae > Streptophyta > Magnoliopsida > Poales > Poaceae > Puccinellia > Puccinellia tenuiflora. Next base: position 1,145,135 of record QRDG01000238.1, on the reverse strand, counting down.
GCAGAGTCGACGGTGCATCAGCTGTGAGATTCTTCAAGAAGATAGCAACACGTTTTGGGTATCCTCACAGCATCATTACAGACAATGGTACCAACTTATCAGTTGGGGAGATGGCCAAATTTTGTGGTGAGAACAACATCAGACTCGACCTAGCCTCAGTGGCACATCCACAGTCCAATGGACAAGCAGAGAGGGCAAATCAGGAGTTGCTGAAGGGAATTAAGCCTCGGCTCCGAGTCCCTTTGCTAAGAGCCGCCGGGTCTTGGGTTGAGGAGTTACCAGCAGTACTTTGGAGCATCAGGACGACTCCTAACAGATCCACTGGCTTCACACCTTTCTTCATGGTGTATGGAGCTGAAGCTGTCTTGCCAAGCGACTTGTTGCATGACTCGCCACGAGTCGCCAATTACGTTGAGACAGAAAACGAACTCGCCCGCCAGGACTCGGTCGATGCACTTGAGGAAGCAAGGGAGTTAGCCCTTGAGAGATCAGCAGTTTATCAGCAGGACTTGCGGCGATATCACGCACGCAGAGTCAAGACCCGGACTTTCCAGGAAGGAGACTTAGTGCTTCGCCTTGTCCAGAGTAAGGAAGGGATGCACAAGTTATCTCCACCATGGGAAGGACCGTTCGTCATAAGCAAGAATCTGAACAACGGGTCGTACTATCTGATGGATGTGCGAGAGCCGGCAAGTGTAGGCAAAGGAGCTGATACAGCTCATACTCTAGATCCTTATGCAGAGGCAAAGAGGCCTTTGAACATAGCTAGTCATATTAAGTTGTAATAGATTCATGAGTTGAAAGGCAATGAGCCCAGTGAGCCATGCCTAGATGTAATCGAATTATTATGATCAAATGAAATAAAGCCGGCTTTTGTGAACATGAGTCCTTTAGTCGAGTCACCCAGTGAGTGCGCTTTGTTCTTTAAATTTTGATCATCAGGTTCTTGGGGGCTTGCTTTTCAGTGAAAAAAGTTAAGCTTAAACTCTTGGACCCGGCACAGTAGCCAAATTTTCCTAGTTTTCTCGCTGGTAAGTCAGATGCATCCTGCACAATATGATCTATCTACAGGCATGACTTGTTTCTCTCTCTTATGGATCCTAAGGAACATATGAGTTAAGAACCTGTCAGCATAAACTGTAAGAGAAGTCATGCAGGGCCTACTTATTCATCAGTGAAAAACTAGACGGGTTATAAGAACCAAGCCGATTGGCACAAATTCAAAATAGCTAACAAGCTAAATAGTTTAAAGCACCAGTAGTGCATCATTACAGCCCAAAGTAGCTAACAAGCTACATAGTTTAAAGCCATCAGAAATAAATTATTACAAACTAGAGTCATCTAGAGAATTGTCCTTTACAGGAGCTGAGTCCTTGACTGGAGCTGTGGAGTCCTTAGCTGGAGACTTGTCTTTCGCCTGTGCAGCAGATGTAGAAGTCGACTTTCCAGGAGATTTTGTGGCAACTTTCTTCATCTGATAGCCAGTTCCCCTCGGGTTCTTCATGTGTTTGCTCAACTCCTCTTGAATTTGGGAGCCGCCAGTTGCGACTCTTGAGGGGGTGGGCGCAGCAGGAGTCTTTAGCGTGGGCTCTGCACCAGTCGAGTCGCCAGTCCCTAGGAGCCGCTGGAGTGGAAGAGCTTGGCCCAGTTGATGGGGCACCAGTCATATCCTGTGAGGGACGCCCAAAGTTTACGATTGGAGGAACTCCTGGATTAACCCTCTTGTTCTCCAAGTCATAGTGATGAACCCATACCTCCGGGTCCATCTTATTGGCGATTTCGCAGGCGTAAGGCCGCACTAGCAACTCCTCAGCCTTAAAGTCATCTTGGGTGAAGGGTTTGCCATCTTCATGCTGCTCTGGCTTCCCCATAGTGAGCATTGCTGGCTCCAGGACAGTTGGGTAGTAGCTGTGTGCCAGTGCAAGTATTCTTATGGCAGATCTCCTCATGGCAGATTGTTTCCACAAGCGCATGTACCCTGGAGCTCTTGACAACTCATCAACCAATCGTTCAGGCTCCTTGGGGTACTTGCCCTTGGAGTTAAGATATTTTACCACAGAGCGAGCACCCTCCTGCAGCCCATGGCAGTGGTCTAGCATGGCATGGAGTTGTTGGCTAGTCGGCAGCTTGAGTTTTGGGGAGTCAGCCCCTGCAAAGTAAGAGAAGTCAAAAGTCATAAGTCACTGAGTTCTTTGTATCAAGCTAAAAGAAGGCAAGTGCAGTAACTTACCAAAGATATGATGGCACATAGCCTTAATTCCCTTTTGGCATACGTCCAAGACGGCTCTCAGATCAGTGTGCGCCTTTTGGGCGGCCTTCTTTGCTTCAGCCGACTCTTCTTTACCTTTGCTAGCTCAGCAGCTAGGACTTGTAAGTCTTTCTCCAGTTGGAGGGAATGCTGTTTCTCAGATTCAGCAGATTTGGCACTGGAAGCTGCTTGGTCTTCCAACTTTTTCATGTCTCTCTTCATCTTGGAGACAACAGACTGAAAAAGCAGAAGTCAGAAAAGTGCAAGTCAGATTTTTACAAGTCAAATTCTATAACTCATGAGCTCCAAGTCGTCACAAGTTAACAACTTGGCGCTTGGGGGCTACTCAGGAGTCAGATTTTTTTTTTTCCAGACACACAAGTCATAAGAAGAAGAGTCGCAGCTCCAAGTCGTCACAAGTTAACAACTCGGCGCTTGGGGGCTACTCGAGCAGAAATTTTTGGTCTAAGGACCCGACAGACAGTAAATTAGCAGCCCCGAGTCCTAGTAGAGCTAAGGACTCAGGTCTTGGGGGCTACAGTATGCAAGTTTTTTTTTTACCTAGCAAGTGATTTGAGTTCAGAATGAAGCACCTATCTTAGCTCCAAGTCACCAAAGATAAGGTGCTTGGGGGCTACTGTAATAGGAGACTAATGGATAGAGCATAAAGAGCACAAGTTAGAATGCTTACGTTATGAATCATCTCAAGGGCTCTGAGGGCTACTTGCTCCTCATCCTTTAGCTTGGCGGCTTGATCATTAAGCTCTATGGCCTCAATATAGGCCTCGTTGAAGGATTTATTGTCAGATATCCTGAGCCGGCTGTAGTCAGTTGAAGATTTTGCTGGCTCGGTGTTCAGCTGAGAAGTGGGAGCCGCTTTTTCCTGACTCGGAGGCATCTGAACTGTAGTAGTTGGAGTTCCACCCCCAGAGGAGGATGGGATCACCACAGGAGTCTCCAACCGAGTCTTTGGAGCGGACTCGGGAACAGGGGGAGTCCCAGTGGCTGTTGCACCAGCAGATGTGGGAGTCGTAGGAGCTGTCTTTGTACTCGTCGTCTGAGAAGTCGACGACGGTACAACTCCTCGGCCGGAAGTCACATCGTCCATGCCTGGTAGCTTGGAGACCTTGGCGCAGGGCCGGGCTCTAAGACAGGACAGATTAAAAGTCAGATATTGATTAAAGATAAATACAGATGTCATGCTAGTAAAAACAGAGGAGAAAAGTCATACCCAACATTTGTCTCAAGATCCAAAGAGGCTTGAGAGTCAGAAGAGAAGATTGACATTCCTGACACATAGGAGTCAGCTTTCTCAGGAGGAGAGATCGACTTCCTCTGGTGTGATACAGGTAGAGGCGGAGGAGTCTCTGCAGGGCCGCTTGAGCGCAGTTTCCTTTTCTTGGCAGCAAGGACTTGTGCAGGAATTTCTTCAGGCTCGCTGGAGGAGCTGCTAGATTTACGGACTCGTGAGGCGGGTACCTTAGGCACAGCAGCCCGGGACCCATTTTTTGGAACTGGAGGAGTCGGGGAGCGACTCTTGACATCTGATGACTCCTCAGATGGAGTGGTTTGGGCTCCTGCAGGACTCGATTCGGTATGCTCCTTGTCAGCATACTGTGCTTCAGAAGAGGACTCCTCCTCAATGACATTGACAGTGGGAGCCTCAGGTGAGGACTCCTCATCTTCATTCTCATCACCAGCAGCAGTAGCCTCTTTAGAGGACTCCTCGCTGGCTTCTTCTTCCTCAACAATCTCTGCAGCAGCAGAGGTACTCCCTTTGCCCTTGTCAGTTTCAAGGGTCGACTTCCAGAAGGAGTCGGTAAGCTGCAGAGAGGAAACAGAAAGTATGAGTTAGTAGGTTAAGACAATACAAGCAAGCAAGCAAGAAGGAAAGACAGTTAAAGTACTTACAGCAGGAGCTGGGCAAGTGGAGCAGAAAGGCTGGAGCCCAAAGTGGGCCTGGTCCTTCACCATCTTTCCGGTCAGCTTCTTGATCAATCGACCAAGTTCAGGACCGTCAGACAACTTATCTGTCACCCTAAGATCATCAGTGACACACCTGGTATACGAGCAGATGAGCCGAGTCCTAGGACTCAACGGTTGAATTCTCCAGGTGGTCCAGCAGCGGACGAGATCCATGTTTTCCAGGTCATGAGAGAGGAGAGCCCGGATTCTAAGGATCAAGGACTCGACTTTGGGCCGGGCAGGCCTCTGAGCACCTGGCTTTCATAGCAGGAGTCACCTCCAGTCGGCTCTCAGAGAATTGAGGGAGCTTAGGTTCATCCTCAGGAGAGGTGTCCTTGCAATAAAAGAAGGTCTTTTGCCAGTCTTTGATGCGGTTTGGAAAAACTGGCTTAGGGAAGACAGAATTTAGGCGACGCTGGAGAGCTACAGCGCCGCACTGTAAGAGAGGGCCCCCGGAGGTTTCAGGTTGGGGGTTGCAGTAGAACAACTCGAGCCATAGATCTAAGTCTGGTTTAATCTGGAGGTAATCCTCACAGAGAACAACGAAGTTGGAAAGGGTAAGGACAGAATTGGGAGCGAGGTCATGAATGCGCAGCTTGTAGAACTCGAGGAGCTGGCGGAAGAACAAGTTACCGGGGGGCGTGAAACCGCGGAAAAGGTGCTCCGCAAAGATGACGACCTCGCCCTTCGCCGGAGAAGGCACCGATTCATCCCCAGGAGCTCGTGCCTTGACGCTTGAAGGAAGAAGGCCAGCAAGGCGATGTGATTTCAGCTGCTCCGCCGTGATGGTTGAACCGCCCCAATCGGCGGAGATAGATCTCTTCGAGGAAGGTGCGGCGGCGGCGGCGGCCTCGGCGGCAATGTCGACGATCCTGCTTCCAGAAGGGGCCTTGGCCTTGGAGGTGCCCTTGGCGGCGCGCTTGGGGGCCATGGCGTACGTGCGGTGCAAGAGGGAGCGCTGCGCGGGAAAGAAACGAGTGCAGGGGAGACAGGAAAGTTTGGGGAATGAGGGGGCAGTAGAGGTTTATGTTCTCACCCTTCGACATTTATAAGAGGGTAAAAACCCTAGAGGTATACAGTGGTGGCCCGCGGTAAAATCGTGGATAACGATTCGATAGTTAGAGGATAAGGCTACAGAGATGGAAGAATAGTTGGCTTGCTCCAGGAAGCCGAGTCCCATGACTTAAAGAGTTGAAAATTGACAGAGTGGTGTACAGGAATAGCCATAGACTCGGCCAAGGGCTATAAAGAGCTAGAGCGGTGGACTTGTACGAAAGGACAGGACGGATTCATTTTACGTGTGTTATGTTTTGATTGCAGGAATTCATCTTGGAGCCGGCAGCTAGCGACTTCTGAGCTTATGACTCGGAGTGAAGGAGTCGACCCCAAGAGTCGAATCAGGAATAAAATCAAGAAGATAAAGGAAGCCGACAAAGCTGCACCCAAGATAAATTCGGGGGCTACTGATGGGGGGATACTTTATAGGTAGGCCCATGGACCCGGAAAGTAGACCCGCCAAGACCAAGAAGGCCAAAGCCGAGTCACGTGTCAAGTCGCATGGGCTGGGCTGGAGACAAGCCGACTAAGGCCCATGATGAAGAAAGGACGCGTCCAAGGATGGAGTCCAAGTACAACCCGGAGTTCTAGTTTGGAAGGACAAAGCCAAGAGTAGGACTCCGTGTATGAGTAGAACTCGACACAGATTGTAAGTCCAGGGACCCGCCACCTTTATAAGGGGGGCCCTGGATCGTAGTAAGATAAGCCTCAACCAATAGAGAAACCCTAGCCACCAGAGAGAAGTCGCCGGCTCCTAAGTTGTGGGAGCCGGGTCCTTGTAATCGAGATACAATCAAGAGCAATAACATAGAAGCAGGAAGTAGGTCTTTACCTCGAATCAGAGGGGCCGAACCTGGGTAAATCCTTGTTCCTTGACGAGGTTAACCGTTCCCACGTACTTCGATCACCAATGGCCCCAGAACTCATCTTCCCGGAGGAAGAACTTGCCGTGACAACCCCACGACAGATCTAGTGGATGCATGATGACCACAATCGCCTGCATGAATCTCTTGCAGTATTTGCCTGCCCTCTTCTGGAGACACACACCTCTGGTAGACTCCAGTGACACTCGTAGGATGACTGTGTAGGACTTGCATCGTCTGATGAGTTGTTTCCGTTTGACTTCATCCTTTGGGAGCTCACCCCGTAGGAGATATGCAAGGTAGGGCTCTGTCCATGCTGGGATTGCCCGTACTGCTGCCACAAGTGCCGACTCTGGATCTGGGAAAGCTAACTCCTCCTCTGAGGGCAACTTGACTGATGGGTGGTGAAGTTCATCCACAAATACATTTGGGGGTACTTTCTCTCGATGAGAGCCGAGTCGTGATAACGCATCTGCGGCCTCGTTCTTGCATCTGTCAATATGCTCCACTTGATAACCAGAAAAGAACCCGGCTATCTGTTCGACTGCTCTTCTATAAGCCGCCATGTTTGCATCCTTCGAGTCCCAGGTTCCAGATACTTGCTGAGCTACAAGATCCGAGTCTCCAAAGCACCTGATACGCTTGATGTTCATCTCCTTGGCCAAACGCAGGCCGTGTAGCAAAGCCTCATACTCTGCCATGTTGTTTGTACAATCAAAATGCAACTGAAGGACATATGCCAACTTATCTCCTTTTGGTGAAGTTAGAACCACGCCGGCTCCTGAGCCCTCTAGCTGTCTGGACCCGTCGAAGTGCATTGTCCAATATTTGGTGCAAGGTGAACTTGGTGAGGATGTGCAATCAGTCCAGTCATTGACGAAGTCGACCAAAGCTTGAGATTTGATTGCTGTCCTAGGCTCATATGTGATATGATAAGGACCCAACTCGATTGCCCACTTGGCGACTCGACCTGTTGCATCTCTGTTGCGTATGATGTCGGCTAGCGGTGCTGAACTCACCACTTTGATTGGATGCTCTTGAAAATAATGCTTAAGCTTCCTACTTGCAAGGAAAACTCCATAGACTAACTTCTGCCATTGAGGGTACCTTTGCTTTGACTCTGTGAGGACTTCACTGATGTAGTAGACAGGCCTCTGATACTGGATACTCTTTTCCTTCCTCTGATCGTTCCACAACTACTACTGCACTGACCACCCTTTCATTGGCAGCCACATATAATAGCATGGGCTCCTTATCTGTAGGAGCTGCAAGCACTGGTGCTGACGATAGGGTTTTCTTCAAGCCCTCAAAAGCATCGTCGGCTTCTTTGTCCCATATGAATTTGTCTGACTTCTTCAAGAGCCGGTAGAGAGGACCCGCCTTCTCTCCGAGTCGTGAGATGAATCTGCTTAGAGCTGCTACACAACCAGCAAGTTTCTGAACGTCCTTTAGACAAGTCGGCTTCTGTAGGTTGTGAATAGCCTTGATTTTCTCTGGATTTGCTTCAATGTCTCTCTCTGAAACAATGAAGCCAAGGAGTTTGCCTGCAGGGACTCCAAAAACACACTTGGTTGGGTTGAGCTTCATCTTGTACTTGCGCAGGTTATCAAAGGTTTCTGTCAGGTCTGCTATCAGAGAGTCGGCTTTCTGAGACTTGACAACTACATCATCCACATAAGCGTGAATATTCCTTCCAATCTATTTTTTGAAACAATTCTGGATACACCTCTGATATGTAGCTCCTGCGTTCTTGAGTCCAAAGGGCATTGTTGTATAACAAAATGCTCCAAAGGGCGTGATGAAAGATGTCTTCAGCTCATCCTCTATGTTGAGTCTGATCTGATGGTACCCTGAGTAGGCATCCAGGAAACAAAGTAACTCTGACCCCGCTGTGGAGTCGATTATCTGGTCAATACGAGGCAACTGCAAACGGGTCCTTAGGGCAATGCTTGTTAAGACCCGTGAAGTCGATGCACATCCGCAACTCTCCTGTTTTCTTTGGCACTAGCACTGGATTGGCTACCCACTCTGGGTGAAAGACTTCCTTGATGAACTCGGCTGCGAGGAGCCGAGCCACCTCTTCTCCAATGGCTTTCCTCCTGTCATCGTGAAACTTGCGCAGACCTTGCTTAACTGGTCTTGCATTAGGGTTAACATGTAAGCTGTGCTCGGCGAGTTCTCTCGGGACTCCTGGCATGTCCGATGGCTTCCATGCAAAGACGTCCCGGTTCTCACGGATGAACTCGACGAGCGCGCTTTCCTATTTATCAGAGAGGTGTGCCCCAATGGTGAACTGCTTGGAAGAATCACCAGGGGTAAAGTCGACTTGCTTTGTGTCCTGAGCTGACTTGAATTTCATCTTCTCCTCTGTGGCCGGCTTCTTAAGGACCGAGTTGTCCTCCGGGTCCACGTTCGCCTTGTAAAATTTCAGCTCCTCTTGAGCACAAGCTGTCTCAGCCATAGCTGCATCACCTAGTTCACACTCCAATGCCATCTGTCTGCTGCCATTAACTGTAATGACTCCTGCTGGACCTGGCATCTTGAGCTTCAAGTAAACATAGCATGGTCTGGCCATAAACTTAAAGTATGCTGGTCGACCAAAGAGAGCATGGTATGGACTCTTAAGATCCACTACCTCAAAAGGCATAATCTCTGAACGAAAATTCTCCACTGTACCAAAAGCAACCTCAAGGATAAATCTTACCGATTGGCTTGGCTGACTTCCCTGGTACGATTCCATGAAAAACTGTCTCAGTGGGTATTAGCTGCCTATCTTGCAGCTGCATCCTCTTGAATGTGCCATAATATAAGATGTTGATACTACTTCCACCATCTATGAGCACTTTGTTCAATGTATAGCCCCCAACTTGAGGTGCCACCACCAAGGCAAGCTGCCCTGGGTTGTCGACTCTTGGTGGATGATCTGCCTGACTCCATGTGATGGTTTGCTCTGACCACCTAAGCCACTGTGGGATTGCCGGCTCCACTGCATTGACAGCTCTAACCTTTAATTTCTTGGCACGCTTGGACGTGCTTGTTGTAAAGACATGGTAATTGCCACGACTCGAGTTCTGTGGCCGAGTTGTGACATAATAATACTGCCAAGACATGGTAATTGCCAAGACATGGTAATATTGCCCATTGTCATCATGAAGCTGCTTCGGGTTCTGCTGGAACCCGCCCTGTTGGTTACCTCCTCCTTGGGGCTGGTTAGGGTTATTGCCGGCTCCTCCACCGTGGTTGCCGGCTCCTCCATCACCATTGTTTCCTCTATATCTATTGTTGTTGCCTCTATTTCCTGGTCCTGGGAACCTGGCACGCTGCAGATCCACACACTGTCCCAAGGTATGACCACACTTCCCGTTTCTGGCGTGTTTAGGGCATGGACTCGCCAAAACCTCCTTTGTGGTTGGCCTACGCCCCTGGTACCCTTGAGAATTGTTGTCCTTGCGCCTGACCCCAGTGTTTGTGTTAGCTACCAGGTCAGAGTTGTCTCCATATGGCCGTTTGTTACCTCCCTGGTTCTGATTCTGATTTTGGTTCTGGTTCTGACCGTTGCCACCATGTCCTTTAGGCCCTTCCTCCTGATCCTTTGTTTTGTCTGTGGCAGCGTGCTTATTAGCACCTGCCATGATTTCGCCGATCGTAAGGGGAATACCTTGATTCAGGCTCTCCTTCATACGACCCAGCTTCCAGCTCAAGGGATTGTAGCTGCAATTTCTCTCCATTGCCATTAGCACTGAAATTGTTGGGAGTCCTTGCGATGAGTTGATGATCTCCGACACCCGCTTCATCCAATGCCTTGCAGACTCGCCCTTTCTCTGAACACACCGCTCCAAGTCCTCTATGGTACTAAGCTTTTTGCATGTTCCCTGGAAGTTCTGTATGAAAGCCGACTTCAACTGCTCCCAAGAGTTGATTGATCTAGGAGGCAAGTTGCGCATCCAAACCTTGGCTGCTCCCTCCATCATAAGATACATGAATTTAGCACACAGATTACCTGTGGCATTGCGGATACTCATCGCCATCTCATATGTGCCCAACCAAGAAGTCGGGTCCATGTTGGGCTCGTAATTGGGGACTTTGCGCGGCTCCTTGAAGTCGCTGGGGAAGGACTCGGACCTGATGGTATCTGACAGGCACTCTGGTCCTGTTAGTGAAGGAGAGGTACCAGGAAAAGTCACCTCTGTGTGCACCCGGGTTGGCTGAGGCTGGTTATCTGCACCAGCTAGGGCTCTGTCCCTCTCAGCCTCCCGAGCCCTGGCCGCCTCCCTCTCTCGTCGCTGTCTCGCTTCATCAACCACCAGCTGAGCTCGTGAGGCAGTTGGTATGTTTGCCCTATTCCTCTCTTGTTCACGGCGCCTTGCGCTTGTAGAGTTGGCCGGGTGAGACTCGTCATGCCGACTCCTCGTACCAGAGTTGAACGGTGTCGAGTGCAGCCTACTTGCATCTGGAAACGCTGGATAAAGAGCTTGCTGAGTCATTGCTGTCTTTAGCATCTCAATAGCACGGCGGGTCTCCTATCCCGCTGGTCCTTCTGGTATCTCAATGTTCTCTAGTCTCATAGTTGCCGCATGAACGTTGTCCATTGGGTTAGAGTAATGCCCCTCTGGAGTACGAAACCTGCCAGGTGGAGGTCCCATACCACCTGTTGATCCTCCTCCGACTCCTCCTTCAGGTGGCGGTCCGTTGGTACCGTTGCCGCCGGGTCCTTCTGGAGGTGGTGGTGGTGGTGGCGGTGGTGTTGCTCCTCCTCCTGCAGCCGCCTCCTGCAGCTGATGAACTCCCTAGCCCGGCTCCTGCGCCTGGACCATTGGGTGTGTTGAACAAAGCAGTTGGATTGACAATGACTCCGCCACGCAGACGACTCCTCGCTCTGCGATGCTGAATTGAGGTAAGTTCTTCCTGGCGACTCCGCACAACCTGGGCCTCAGTTTGGACCCGGGCCCGCTCTTCCGCCAATCTGCGATTTGCCTCTGTGATTTCCGCTAGCTGCCTCTCTAACACAGCACGAGCACTGGCTAACTCAGCCGCCCGCTCTGCTGCATTGCTTGCATTGATTTCCTTTGTCAGTAGACTTGGATCAAACTGATTTCCGCCGTTTCCAGACATATAGACTCCAACGACGCGGGCGCGTACTGGCGACTCCGCATAATCTTCCTCCTCAATTCCATACCCAAGCCGATCCTCGAACAAGGGCAAGATAGACTCTGAATCGGCGTCGTAATCTGGCTCCATACATGGCTCCGCCAGCGACTCCTCTTCATGGTTGACAGCAAGTTGTTTCTCTGGCTCGGCGATGATGCCGACTTCTGATGTGCCGACCGACTCCTCGCCGTCGGACTCGACAACAACTGTAGGCTCTGATACTGATTCCGCCGAGTTAGCGCGAAGTCCTGATGCGCAAACCATGCCGACGAACACGTTGATCCCTCCAAAGACAAGCTGATAACCCTCATCGACTTCCTCCATCTCTGGAGTCCAGCCGGAGTCATCGATCTCGGTTTCTCCGTGCTCATCAGTGTAGACTCGCCCGATGGCGAGTTTCTCCATGGCCCGGCGAGCAGCTCCCACGATCTCGACTCCTCTCATCACCTGCCCCACGGTGGGCGCCAACTGTCGTGGGGTTGTCACGGCAAGTCCTTCCTCTGGGAAGGTGAGTTCTGGGGCCATTGGTGAACGAAGTACGTAGGAGAGGTTAATCTCGCCAAGGGACACAGATTTACCCAGGTTCGGCCCCTCTTTATCGAGGTAAAGACCTACTTCCTGCTTCTCTTTATTGATTGGGTGGATTCTCGATTACAAGGCTCGGCTCCTCTCTTGGGAGTCGGCGACTATGAATTACTTAGGACCTCTCGATCTAAGGTCCAGGACCCCGCTTATAAAGGTGGCCGGGTCCCTAGACTTACAACTTACACTGAGTCATACTTGATCACGGATTCCTACTCTACGTCTTGGCCTTCCAAGTTAGAGCTCCGGGCTGTACTTGGACTCCTTCCTGGCGGGTCCCTTTTCCGTCATGGGCCTTGGTCGGCTTGTCTCCAGCCCAGCCCATGCGACTTGATGCACGACTCGGCTTTGGCCTTCTTGGTCTTGGAGGGTCTACTTTCCGGGTCCATGGGCCTACCTGTAAAGTATCCCCCCATCATTGTGCATGTCTCTCTTGAAGTGCTCAGGAACAAAACGACGACGCATGAGTTCTTTCATACCTATCCATGTTGTTGGCCGTGTACGTATACGCAGAATTTGAGTCCACCAAATTAGTACATAACCGGTGAATTCAACTACAGCAAGTTGGAGCCTCTTCTCCTCGGTGTAATGGTGGGTAGAAAATATTTAACCCATACGCATCTCCCACTCCAAATAATCCTCAGGTCCGCGGTCACTGGAAAATGGAGGGATGGACAATTTGATACGTCCAAGACCACCATCATCAATGGGAACATGAACATCATGACCAACACGATCATGAGCATGTGGCTGAACATGACGAGCACCTGCAGGACGAGCATCAAACGGGTGATGTTGTGGTGCATAATCAGCGTCATCCTCAAGTTCTCCATCATCACTGCCTTGTCAACAATCACAATTGGCAGTAGGGCGGCGTGGTATCACTTCGCGATGTGGTGCAGCAGGAGGTGGCTGCACAACTGCACGGGCAGGAGCATCGCCCAAAGCATCAATCCGGACAACTAACCTTGTAATTTGCGCCGACAATGCAGCATGACTCCGACGAATATAGTCGCACGTGTTATCAACATTGGGGGCCAAATCTTCAGCAAACTCAGGTGGGGCAAGCTCCTCTTGTTGGTCTCCATCAACTCCTGAATTGTCTCCATGAACTGAATTCACCATCTTGTGCAAGCAGCCGAAAAACTAGCAGTAACTCCGAAATAGCTATAGCAATATCCGAGCAGAAAATAGCAGCGGTCAGGCCTGGGTCGCTTGCAGAATTTCTTGGCAGCAACAACACGTACAGCAGTCTTGCTCTTGGGCAGCTTACAAGTAGCGATCAGCTAGCTTTTGTAGATCGATCGGTACCAACGTATCGAGTTTGGACACTTGGAAACAGCAGTAGGAGTCGTACAGAAAAAATACTACTTAGATGGAACAATTCCCAAGCAAGTCACGAACCACGTGAAGAGCAACCAATCTGTAATTTTTTTTGGTGGTTGCTTTTCCTTTCCGGGCGGAACTCAACACCACGATCGAACTGTAATCTGAAACGGATGATGCAAAGACCAAGGAATCTCACGAATTCCTTTTCTCTTTCCGCTGCAAAATAGGAGCAGTAGCGATAGAAAAGACAATCCTCTCAAACCATATATCGTAAATCCAACAAGATCACTCTAGTCTACACAAGGCAAAAGCAACAGATCTTGACAGATAAACACCGGTGTGTTGGCAAATCGCCTTCGGCAGCAAATACTTAATAGATCGAACACAAATCTCAGTAAGTAGACGCCGTGAGAAACTCGACGAATCTGATACCAAGATGATAAGGATCAACGTGATCCAATAGGGTTTTTGGCCCAATCTTTCACGCGATCGTACCAAGCAGCAAGATAACAAACAAAAAGAATCCGAGATAGAATAAATTGAACCCTCTTCAACCCCTCACGTTGAAACTGATCGGAATCAACTCCTACGCATGGTACACAATCAGATCTTGAAGATCAGCAAGCAAACACGTCGATATGTGCCCCAAAACATTGGGACTTTTCTGGTTTATATTCAATCTCGAAAATAACAAGTCTAACCATATCATGGCGGCTGCCATAACCCTTTACAGGGTGACTCCAAACGTTACTTGGCTGGGACAAGCTCCACGCCACACTAAGCCCAAAAAGGCTAAACCGGAATTGTATTTGGACGGGCCCAAATACCACAAATAAAAATAGCACGAAAATAAACAATAAAAAAACAGGATTCAAATTGAATAAAAATGACCAATTAATTATCGGCTACAACTTCTTTACCAAAACGAAGCATCATTGGAGGTGTCCGAAAGTTGGGCTTCACCTCATCTTTTGGAGGCACTTCAACACAGAACTTTCCAAATTTCAGAATATATGCAGGAGGAGAAGCAGGAGGATTAATAGGTATTCTCCCCTCATCACCGGAGATTCAATTAATCTCGTATACGATTCCCTTTGTCTCATGATATTTTACTTGCCCTGAGATTTGATCGTCGATATCACCATATCTAGTTTAATCTCGTTACCTGGCAAGTTCTCTTTTGAAAGTGCATGGTTGCCCCCATGTGTGGTTTTGGTAATTAATGACAATCTCTATGGACTAATCTTTGTATTAAGCTATACTTGTAGGTGTCCATATGCATTGCTTGATCTCCATTTGTTGGAGTCAAGGCTAAGAGAAGAAGATTATATGTTGATCAAGGCTAAGTGCGAGTTGATCAACACTCAAGGTATTTCTCCATGAGCATGCAATAAAAGGAAGACCCTATGTAGCCCATGGAGGATGGCGTCTAGTGGTGATCGCCATCAAGGTTGTGTGGTGAAGATAATGGCCATGTGAAGATTTGCCGAAGAAGGGGTTCTCACATATTGGTGTATGGGGGAGCAACTTGTGAGTCTTCACCAAGCAAAGCGCAATCAAGAAAGGTGGTCCATCTTGAGAAGGCCAAGATCGTCATCATCTAGCTCAAGTGGATTATGCGCAAGGCAAAGGTATTTCGTGATAGGTTTTCTATTTTACCGGTCTCATGATGTTGTTGGGAGACCGGATTATAGGATAGACAGCCGTACTATCAAGAGGGGCTCTCGACCGAGTATCTTGATCGTATCGTTCGTAGAGAGCTCAAACCGTTGCATCATTGGCATCATCTTTATTGGTTCTTATTTGGCCTTTATCCATGTGAGAATTTAGAGCTTGTGTTCATCTCCATACCAAGCTCTAGTTCATCAAAAACGGTTTTCTTATACACATCTTGTTGCGTTTTGATGTTGGAGGTTTTACCGACTTATCTTTCTAGAGAGGTCAAACTCTCTCCTTGTGGTTTCCTCCTCACATGGTGGACTATGATGTGTATATGCATGATCTTGTAGAGCTTGTGATTATCTTTGAAACAAGCCTAAGATCATACAAAACGGAGCCCGGATAAAAAACTTGTTGGTTTCTTGATGGTGGAGGATTTACCGGTTGTCTTTTAATATAAAGGTTTTACCTTTCATCATTTGGTTTTATCCTCCCTTGTTGAACAATGATGTTTCTCTGCATGATCTTGTAAAGCGCTTCGTTGTGTTTCCAACGAGCCCAAGAACATAAAAAACGGAGTCCGGATGATCAAAATATGTTCATTTTCGTGTTGGATGTTTTTCTGCAGTTTGGCCAGCCCAGGCCGGGCTCAAGGCCGGCCGCTTCTGGTTCCTGGCCAGCCAGGCCGGGCTGTCGGGGCAGCCACTTTTTCCCCTCCGAGCCCCTTTTAAGGGGCCTTCTTCCCCAATGGTTTTCCATCTCTTCTAGCTCTCTCTCCTCCATTGTTGACCTTTCGAGAGCTTGATTTCTCCCCATGCCTCCATGATTCTTGCCTTCATTTAGAGGGAAAAGAGAGAGGAGATCTAGATCCACTATTCCACCAAACCATATCTCTTCTAAGTGAGGGGAACCCTTTGGATCTAGATCTTGGAGTTGCTTTGTGTTCTCCTCCTTTGTTCTTCCTCTCTTCTCCCCCATAAGCATTAGTTGCTTTTGGTGGGGTTTGAGAGTGAAGAATTTGAGCACTTGTGCTCTTGCCATTGCATTAGTTGCATCGGTTTGTGCTCTCCACGAGGATTCGTGAAAGTGAAGTTTGAGAGCTTGTTACTCTTGGGTCTTTGGACCCTAGACGGTGTTGTGGTGACTTGGGAGCCCCCGATTGAGTTGTGGGTGTGTGCCTCAAGAACTTTGTAAAGGCTCGGGATTCCGCCTTAAAGGATTCCGATAGTGGAAGGTGAACCGAGCCTTTGTGGCGAGGTTCATCGGAGAATAGGGTGAGGCCTTTGTGGCGTTGAGTAGGCCTGTTGTGGCGAGCTCACACCCCTCCAACGAGACGTACTCCCTTAACAAGGAGGAACTCGGGAATACATCCTCGTCTCCGCGTGCCTTGGTTATTTCTATACCCGAGCTCTTTACTTATGTAATTTACATTGTGATAGCCTTCGTGCTTAAAGTTTTATATCTTGCTATCACCTTATTGTTATCTTGCTTAGCATAAGTTGTTGGTGCACATAGGTGAACCTAGTATATTAGGTTTTGTATGCTTGATAAATTAAACGCTAGTTTTATTCCGCATTTATCAAGCCATAATTGTAAAAGTTTTAAATCGCCTATTCACCCCCCCCCCCTCTAGGCGACATCCTTGTCCTTTCATCTTTACTCGTCCATAATATAGGATCTTCGTGATTACCACTTAATCACATGTTTGCAAACTTCCTGATGCTATATTACCGAGAGGGCCCAGAGATATCCACTCTGTCACATGGAGGGACAAATCCCACTCTTGATTCATGTCACCCAACAAGTACCATCGAACATACCTGAAATCCACTTTTATAATCACCCAGTTACGAAGTGACGTTTGATATCCACAAAGTATTCCTCCGGTAAACGGGAGTGACATAATCTCATGGTCTACGGAAATTATACTTGGCATATATTAAAAGCGTTGGCAATGAAACTGCGTGACACGATCAATTGCAATGCTTTACTATTGGGTCTGTCCATCATGTCATTCTCCCAATGATGTGACTCCGTCATCAAGTGACTATAACAAGTCCATGGTTAGGAAACCTTAACCAACTCTTGACTAACGAACTAGTCTATTAGAGACTTACTAGGGATACTTTGTTGTTTATATTCCACACATGTATTTTGTTTCCGGTTAATACAATTATAGCATGGATAATAAATATTTATCATAAACATGAAATATGGTAATAAACAACTTTATTATTGCCTGTTGGGCATATTTCCAACAACTCCAGCCCCCCGAGAGCCCCCTCAGGACCACCTTTTTGACGCCGGCGGGCCATTTTCCTCCCAGTCCCCCTTGAAAGAGCATGGTTGCCCCATGTGTTGTTTTGGTAATTAATGACAATCTCTATGGACTAATGTGTGCTTTGAGTTATATTTGCAGTGTTGGTCCATAAGAAATGCTTGGACTCCATATGTTGGAGTCAAGGCTTAAAGAAGAAGATCATTTGTTGATCAAGGCCAAGGTGTTTCTCCATGAGCATGAATCAAGAGGAAGATCCTATGTTGTCCATGGAGGATGGCGTCACGTGGTGATCGTCATCAAGATAACGGCCAAGTGAAGATATGTCGAAGAGTGCCTCTCCCATCTTGGTGTATGGGGGAGCAATATGCGTGTCTTCACCAAGCGGAGCAAAATCAAGAAAGGTGATCCACTTGAGAGTAGATCAAGATCGTCATCATCTAGCTCAAGTGGAATGCGCAAGGCAAAGGTATGATCTTGATAGGGTTTCTATTTTACCGGTCTCGCGGTGTAGTTGGGAGACCGGGTTTTAGGATAGGTAACCGTACTATCAAGAGGGGCTCTCAAGTGAGCTTTAGCGTATCGGTCATAGAGAGCTCAAACCTTTGCATCCTTGGCATCATCTTATTGGTTCCTATTTGGCTCTTATCGTGGTGTGGTATTGGTGCTTGTCGTGCTTGTCATGACAAGGCCAAGGTCACCGAAAACGGTTTCTCATGTGTCTCCTCTTAAGTTTTCGGTGTCGGAGATTTTGCCGGTCCATCTATGCGGAAGGTTTCACTCTTCCATTTATTAGCAAAATCTCCCTTGCTTGGTTTCAATATTCTCACTTGTTATTGGGTAGCATTTGTCGTCCTCTTTCCAACAAAAGTGGTTTCGTGTCATTCGGACTTCATTTACAAAAGATATGGTTTTCCGGTTTTTAATAGAAAGGTTTTACCTCTCATCATTTGGTTTTACCATATCTTGTTGAACAATGATGTTTCTATGTATATTCTTGTAGTGCTCGTTGTGACGATTCCAACGAGTCCAAGATTACCGAAAACGGAGTTCGTATGAGGAAGTTATTGCGGTTTCGGTATCGGTCGTTTTTAGAACAGAGTATTAGAGGGAAAAAGAAAAAAGGGTGTGTCCGGACCGGCCTGCCGACCGGCCCAGGCCGGCGTGGTCGGGTGGGCCGCCGGCCGCCAGGCCGGCCCAGGCCGGGTCACTGGCCGGCTCGGTCTGGCAGGCCCCCGGCTCCCCGGCCGGCCCAGGACCGGCTCACAGGCCGGCACGGTCGGGTGGGCCGCCGGCCGCCTGGCCGGCCCAGGCCGGGTAGCAGGCCGGCTCTTCTGCCCTGGTTACTGCCGCTTCTCCTGCCGGCTCCCAGGCCGGCCCAGGCCGGGTTGCTGGCCGGCCTGGTTGCTGTTTCCTTCCTTTTTTCTTTTTCCAACGGCTCCTTTTGGAGCCTCCTATTTAGGGGGTTTCTTTCCCAAATAAACCCTAACTTTTGCCAACCTCTTGAGCTATTTTCTCCCTCCATTGTTGACCTTCTCAAGCTTGGCTTTCTCTCTATCTCTCCGATAGTTCTTGCTACCTTTTGAGGAAAAAGAGAGAGGAGATCTAGATCCTTGTTTCCACCGGTTGATTTCTCCTCTAAGTGAGGGGAACACTTTGGATCTAGATCTTTGGAGTTTATTTGGGTTTCTCCTTTGTTCTTCCTCTCTAATCCCAACCAAGCATTAGTTGCTTTGGTTGGATTCGGGTTGGAAGAACTTGATCACTTAGTGTGTTCTTGCCATTGCATTAGTTGCATCGGTTTGAGTTCTCCACGGTGATTCGTGGAAAGTGAAGTTGAGAAGCTTGTTACTCTTGGGTACTTTGGTGTCCTAGAGCTTGTTCCTCTAGGGCACGTTGGTACCCTAGACGGTTGTTGATTTCTCGGAGTCTTGGTGGCTCACGGGATTTGTTGGGAGCCGCCAATTGTGGAGTGTGGCTCAACCTTGTTAGCTTCGGAGCTTTGGTAGCTACGAAGACATTGCCGGGAGCCACCAATTGAGTTGTGGTGTGTGCCTCGGCCTTGGGCATCGAGTCTTGGTGGCTCGGTGCATTTGGTGAAGACCCTCCAACTTGTGGAGTGAGCTTCACCCTTGTAAAGGTTCTAGTTGTCAACCTCAACGGCAACATAGTGACAAGTGCCTCGCCACATTGGTGGTAAGACACAACGGAGATACGGTGTGCCATATCAAGGCTACTCGGTGTTTCACATTGGTGAACACCGCGCCGCTCCAATGGAGATTAGCTTCCATTGGGAAGTGAACTTCGGGATAAATCATCGTCTTCAAGTGCCTCGGTATTTCTATACCCGAGCTTCTTACTTATGCTATTTACTTTGTGATAGACATTGAGCTTAAAGTCATATACCTTGCTATCACCTAGTTGATTATATTGCTTAGCATAAGTTGTTGGTGCACACAGGTGAACCTAGCTAGTTTAGGTTTTGGCTTGATAAATTAAACGTTAGTTTTATTCCGCATTTATTCAAGCCTTAACCATAATAATTTTAAATCGCCTATTCACCCCCCCCCCTCTAGGCGACATCCGTGTCCTTTCACCCCCCATAGTCTCTTTTTTGCCGGTTTTGGCCCAAAAGTAATCCGGCGTTCCCAGCCCGAACCCACGGCCTTGGGTTCCGCCTTGGGGCGCGGGCATAAGGGAAAAGTCGCGCGGGCCAGCCCTATCAGCGAGACAACACTGATTCCCGCCGTTTTTTCAGCTCCCTCCATTTTCTTCTTCTCCATATCCCACATCTCCCGCCATTTCTCGCCGCGCGCGCCAGAACCACCTCCAATGGCGCCGAAGAAATTCAACAACCCCCGTTCGGCCGGCGAAGAACCGCTATCACCGGCGGCGAAGAGGGCGGGGAGGGGACGGCCACCGGGCCTGAGCAACACCGAGTGGGCGATGGAAGTCGACCGAAGGAAGACAGTCACCGCCGACCGCAAGGGAAGGGACGAGAGGAAGAGGGCCAAGGAGGCGTTGCAGGCAGAGCGGGCGGTGTCGGAGCTGGTGGCGGCGGCCTCGACGGCGATCGAGCGGGGGAAACCGTGCTTCCCTGCGCCGTCGCCTCTGTTTGTGCCGGACAGCCTCTATTTGCTGCCCGACGCGTGGGGAGACCAAGGAAGCCAAGCAAGTGGGGCGTTGCCGTCGCCGTCGCCCTCCGCCTTCTCACCGGCGTCGCCGGCCACGCCCCACTGGAAGGGCTTGCCCGACAATGGAGACGGCGACCCGCATGGCGGATTCAACCCCAATGTCGCCTTCCCGCACCACCCTCTTCCGCCTCCGCGTGGCCCTTCCGCATTCAGCACCGAACGACAGCCGCGGATGGACGCCCGGATGGAAACAAGAAAGCGAAGGCGGTGAAGGCGAGTGCACCGGCGACAGAAAGGCTACACTCGTCGATCGAGCGGTGCATCGCCGACGCCAAGACTCACGCCGTCCAGAGGGAGGAGAAGTGCGACGCGAGGTGGACGCAGCTGCTGCAGAAACATGACGTGAAGATCGATCTCCTCAAGACCAACGTCGCGGCCAAGAAGAGGAACACGGATCAGGCGTTCCTCATGGGCGCCAACCCGGCGACGATGGACGACAAGGTCAAGGCGTGGTACATGGGGCAGCGCGACCTCATCCTGAACGAGATACCAGCGCCGACGCCGACGCCGACCCCGACTCCGCCAACGCAAAGCTCTACCACGACATCGTCTCCGAGTATCGCCACCACGTCAGGATCGACGCCAGCATCAGCCACAACGCCGGCATCCACGTCGCCGAGCCCTGCACCACCATCGGCCGACCCTGCCGTGGTGGAAGTTGACGACGACGAGCCGGCTGCTTGAGTATCAACGTCATTTCGTTCCATGGCTGATTTGTGGCTGCTTTTGATTACCGATTTGTGGCCGTTCGCCATTTTTTGTCCGTCAAACTTGTGCTATGTGATGATGATCACAACTTGATCGCCGACCTTTGTAGCGGGAACATGTTGTTTCAAAAAAAAAACCCGGCTTGGAGGGCGAAAACTAGGGGGGGGGGGGGCGACTGGGAACCGGGGCCTCCCAAGACTCGGGCAGCGTCGGCGGTCGGCGGAAGGGCCAAAAGGCCAGTCGGATACCGGGGGGCCAACGACTGGAGTTGCTCTTAGCGATAGACGATGGATTTACGTACGAAAGGGTATGTAAAACAACGACGGACGAATGAATTCACGGAAATCTAAAACGTACGAAAAATTAGGAGGAAGAAACCTTACTACTTTTATTATTAGGTATATAGGTATATAGATATAGGCATCTCAAAAAAAAAAGTTCTTATTTTTTACAGACGTCTCTCACCCGCGCGTCGTGAATTTGGTTTGAGGGCCGTGCCAGCCTGGCGGAGAGGACACCACGACCGTAACCGATTATTTACCTGGACGGCTGGACGCCTCGGTGAAAACTGGACCGAGCAAAGTGCATCTTCAGTGACAGGACAGCCTGAGACGGTAATTTCGCGTTGCCCCTCCCCCAAGCCGTAGTTAAAAGTCCGTGACAACTAGTCACAAGGCCGTTTCGTCTATCTCTGTCCCACAAACCGTCACTGACAACTCGCCAGAGAGAAAGAGAGAGGGAGGGAGAGAGCGCTCGGTGCTGGGCGGCAATGGCGGAGCAGTGGAAGGCCCTCGGGCGCAGGTCAATCGAATCGCTCCTCGTGGCCTCGGCGCAGCCCCTCGGACCGTCATTCAGCGACGACGACGCCCTCTCCGTCCGCACGCTCCAGATGGGCATGCTAGCCGATGGAAGCGACGTCTCCTCGCAGAACATCGACCTCGACGGCCCCGCCGCGATGCTTGAGCAGGCCACGCGCGCGATGGCGCGCTACAGCGAGGTCCAGCACAGGGTCGTCCGCGTCTTCTCCATCTACGGCGGGATCCTCGGCGTCATCACGGACGGCGCGTTGTGGCGGAGCTACCTCACCGTGCAGCCCACCGCCGACCCGCTGTGGCAGAGTTGGGTTCAGCGCAGGGCCGACGCCCTCCAGTTCACCCACCAGGTGTCACAGAGGCTTCGCTCCGTCGCGGCGTACGACCTCGCGACCGTCGACGCCTTCACCGTGGCCCGGAGCTTTCCTGACCGTTCCCCGGCCTCGATTGCGTGGATGCGGGCGGCCGAAACCCACGCGGCACGTGCCGAAGCGGAGGCCGCCGCGGTGACGCAGAGCACAACGGACATGTACAACCCCGTTTACTGGATGTACTTCTACGGCTGGGCGATTGTGCTGAACTAAGCACCTGAGCACGCGTGGCGTCCCGAGCCCGGCGCAGGCAGGTCCATCCTCCATGCGCGGAGGCCAGCATATATCAAGATCGATAAGCCTCTGTTCATAAACCCCTGCAGGTTTTGCGTTTTCCCCAGCTTCTTTCGAATATACTAGTTGCTGCGTGGCTGAGCTTGCTCTGCCGCAAAGAGCCTTGCTCAGGAGATTCTCTTTGTTCATAAACCTCTTTGCTCTGCATTTTGTTTGTTCATCTGTGACCCGTCGTGGAACTAACTCTTGATGATGCACATGTATCCGCTTCGTCTAGTGTTGGTGTTACGGTCTGCATTTTCGCAGCTTCTGTCTGTAGGTAAAGGATGCCTGTTGGTTCATCTATTGTTGGACTCAGAAATCTTGGAAGTCCTGAACAGTTTTGAATGTTGCATTTTGTCTGCTTCTTATGGAATTTTTACTAATGTATTACTCAGATTCCACCTCCAATTATGCAGTAGTATTCAGATTCCAACTGCACTTGCTTCACCACTTCCTGAATCAAGAACTTCGCCTTTTTTCAGAATTCAAAATTGATGTTCAGCACAATTCTTTTTAGGGTTCAGCATAGATTGCGTTGTAAACTGAACAAGAACATATTCAGAGTTTAGCATAGATGGCATTGTAAACTGAATCAAGAACATACTCAGAATTCAACATACATGGCACTGTAAACTGAATCAATGACTTCTCCTTTTTAATTTTCATTTAGAAGTCACAGCCTGATACAGTTCATTATGTTCAGAACAGAACAGCAAACAAGTGCAGTTGGGAAGAGTTTAGAGACGAATCCAAACTCCCAGGTTTTCCTCAACAGATTGGCATAACCATTTCATACAATGAGTGACAATAATTTGTCAAAAAAGATGAGTAGGCACATGCGCACCGTACATGCATAGGTTCAGAAATAGTTCTCAATTACGCCCAGACCCATCAATGGTTTATCTAAAGTACAAATAGGAGCCATGTAACCAAAATTTTCATTATGTGAGTATCTTTATACCCCTATGGGAGCAAATCTAGCTTTATTTCAAAAGTTAACATTCGAAAGTCTTAACACTTCTCCTAGATACAGATAAGGCAAAAACTACCAGATCTTCTAGAGCAAATGACTTTCAAAGCGTCAAATAAAAGTTCCTATACCATGGAGGTTGTATTGCTAAAGTTTGCTGTTCCTTAGTAAACATGCCAAAATATCCAACTAAAATGAACAAATGAGAAATTGGTTAGATTTATAAGGAGAAAGATCATCACATTAGTGTGCTGATTGGATGTTGAAAGAACCGGCTGAACTTCCCGGCGGGAGGGTGAGATGGGTGCAGGATGGATGAGTATATGGTTACGACTTTCAACCAGTGTCTTGCCTGCCATTCTTTACCTCACCAATCTAAACCAAACACCAGAATAAAAAAAAAAAACATAAGAACTTGGCGAGGATAAGTTCCTCGGCTCCAGATTTACAGAATAAAATAGTGCCAGATAACCATACTGTCCCTCCGAGACTCAAAACTAGTTTGGTCATTTAACATGAATGTAATTTATCCTGGCTTTGTATAATAGATAAAATGCAGGCCATAAAGGGAGCGAGTAATAAGTTACCTGAAGTTCGCCGTGCACCTTACCATCAGTAGGATAGAACTGAAATTGTGTCGCAAAGTAAGCCTCCTCACTCTTCTGACTGAAGAAAACATTGTAAGAAAAGCACTGCAGGTTAAAGGTCAATTGCACGCAAAACTACTCGAGTGAGATAATTAAATAAACATTATGTTATAGGCATTGCTTAAAGAATCATTATCAAGCAGTGCAGCCTGTCATAATGTACTGTGACAGTTAAGTAGGTGGAAAACAACTGCTTGAGTTAATCCTAAGCCTTAGCTATAATGTACAGAATAGAAGTGACCAGAAAACATTCCAACTGCACAGAAGTATGTACGAGTCATCATGATTTAGTCAGTAATGATCAAGGACACACAGCAAACAATTCAGTACTTGCAAATACATGCATACTCAATCTAAGAAAAATGATTTTATTTCTCAATCAAGTTCTTGTTTAAATCACAAACTTTCCAGCAGTTCTTTTGCCTCATCAGAAAAGCCCTCATAAGAAAGGCCTTCGATGAGAATGATGTAGGTTGATTCATCAGGCATGCCACCATTGGACACCATATAAGCAAGAAAATCGATAGCAAGATCTGTTGTCCAATTTTTACAAAGACCAAGAAGTATAGCATTATAAAGCATCGTGTCAGGTGATAGGCCCATGTCCTGAACTCTGCGGAACATTCCAATAGCCCTGTCCATTCCATCTTCTCTTCAGAGACCGAAAGCTAAAGATTGGTAAGTAGTTGTGTCCGGGTAAAAGCCCTTAGAGACCATCACATTCAATAAATCTAGAGCTTTATCCATCTTGCAAGATTTGGAAAGACTAGCAATTACTCTATTGTAAGTAATCACATCCAGCGGACAGCTATTCCCCATGCCACATAATAGATCAAGGGCTCCCTGTGTGTCGCCAGCCTTCAAGAGTTCCCGAACAATAATATTATAGGTAGAGTTTGAAATGCAACCTTTCTTAGGTATTAGCTTCAGAAATTCAATTGCTTGCCAGTGCGATGTTAGGCTCTTGAGGGTTCTCTCGCTCTATTACTCAGGGATGAACTCAATATCTGGTACATGAATTGTTCACAAGAATGGTAGCTACGATTACATCAGAGACGCAGCTCTGCCGCCGTCGTTCATGGCCTGATCCCGAGGATGATCCGGGTTGGTGAGTCTCCCCTTCCCTATATCTTGGTGGTGGCGTGGCCGTCCTTCTCACGTGGTCCACTCGGGCGCGATGTGGCGCCTGTTGGGTTGTCGCAGCCTCCTGGGCCGAACCGGGCGAGAGGTGAGGCCCAGTTCGTTCCCGTCGTTGGTACCGGCGCTGACATGCAATCCCTTCTGACATAAAGAAGAGATTATTGTATTAAGTGTCACTTCGTCCGGAGGACAATTGTTGTGGATCATCTCTGTTAGAGTATATATGTGTATATTGTAGTTTCCCCACCTGTTAGGGGGCTTTCTATATATTTACCTGTACCTGTACTATATATTGTGGCCTTTGGCCCCTGGGAATACAACAAGTCTATTTTCCCTAATATGGTATCAGAGCAAAATTGATCTCTCGCAGCCGCCGCCGCCGCACGCCCGTCGCCCCGTCGCCGCCCGGCCTCGCCCGTCTCCGCTCGGCCTCGCCCCGTCGCCGCCCGGCCTCCACCGTCGCCGCCCGTCGCCGCCCGGCCTCGCCCCGTCGCCGCCCGTTGCCGCCCGGCCTCCACCGTCGCCGCCCGTCGCCGCCCGGCCTCGCCCCGTCGCCGCCCGGCCTCCTCCAACGCCGCCCGTCGCCGCCAGTTGCCGCTCGGCCTCGCCCCGTCGCCGTCCGTCGCCGCCAGTTGCCGCTCGGTCTCCCCCGTCGCGGCCCGGTCTTTGCCCCGTCGCGGATCGATTCGAGCGCCTCGGCTCGATCCGGTTTTCGCCGGCTCGGCTCGCAGGCCGGCTCTGGTTCTTCTGCTTTCTGTTCCGTGAGTAAAAAAAAAAAACAGGTACAATGTCTTCCTCGTCGGGTTATGTTGCGATTCCTCGCTGCCCGGTGATTTTTGATGGCGCGAATTACCCTGATTTCGCTGCCTTCATGCGCGTCCATATGCGCGGTCTTCGTCTTTGGGGTGTGCTTTATGGCGAGGTCTCCTGTCCGCCGCGCCCCGTTGCTCCTCTGGCACCCATTGAGCCGCCGCCTGTTGCCCTGGCTTCCGATGCTACTCAGGAGGTCAAGGATGCTGCTCAGAGTGCTTATGATACTGCTCGGACTGCTTATGACCGGGATGTCCAGGAGCATTCTACTGCTGTTGCGACCTACCGGCTGGATCTGTCTGATTACGCTCAGTGGATCGATGAGGATGCTCGTGCTGCTGCTGTTCTCACCTCCAGTGTTCTGCCTCAGTATGCTGCTGAGTTCATGGGTCTTCCCACTGCTGCTGCTCAGTGGACTTTTCTTCGTCAGCGCTATCAGCCGTCTGGCGATGCTCTTTATCTGTCCGTGGTTCGTCAGGAGCATGATCTTCAGCAGGGTGATTCCACTATTGATGACTTCTACACTCAGAGTGCTGCTATATGGCGTCAGCTTGATTCTCTTCGTACTGCTGTGTGTGGCACCTGTCCCTGTTGTCTGACTGTGCGCGCGGATCTGGAGTTTCAGCGCGTCTATGAGTTCTTGTCGCGGCTCCGCAAGGAGTTTGAGCCGCGCCGTGCCCAGCTGCTTGCCCGTGGTCGTGTTCCGCTCTCTGAGGTACTAGCTGAGCTTCGGGCTGAGGAGACTCGTCTTCGTGGTGCTGGTCTTCTTGAGGTTCCCTCTGTACTTGCTGCTCGTGGTCCTCCTGTACCGTCTGCTCGTGGTCCTTCTGTGCCGCCAGCCTCGTTGCGGTCTCCAGGTCCGCCGATACTCTCTCCTCCTCCGGCCCAGAGTCAGCCTCAGCAGCCCCGTGCGTCTCCTCGTCCTCCCTGCGCCTACTGGCCTGGTCATGATATCTCGAGCTGCTGGAAGAGGGATCCCAGCTTACGTCAGCAGTACCTTGCTCGTAGGCAGGCTGGTTCTTCAGGATCTTCTGCTGTTGCCCAGGCTGGATTGTCAGGATCTTTTGCTGCTGCACTGTCTGATCAGGACATTATCCGAGGTCTTCGTAGTCTGCTCGCTGCTACAGGCTCTTCCTCGACGGGTACTGCTGGTTCTGTGTCTAGCTCTTCGGGCACCGTGCGACCACCACCTTCTACACAGTCAGGTACGTCATCCCCGTGGTATCTGGATTCTGGAGCTTCTTTTCATATGACTTCTGCGTCTTCTATTCTTTCTGCTCTTCGCTCTTTTATTTCTCCTGTTCGTGTTATCACGGCTGATGGTACCTCTCTTCCTGTTTCCAGTCGAGGCACCCTTTCTACTTCCTCTTTCTCTGTTCCTGATGTTTCTCATGTTCCTAGTCTTAAGATGAACCTGTTTTCTGCTAGTCAGCTTACTGATTCTGGTTGTCGCGTCATTCTTGACGCTGATTCTTAGTGCTGTTCAGGACCGTCGTACTCAGGCCCTGGTTGGAGCTGGCCCTCGCAGCCTTGAGTCCCCGGGGCTATGGGAGTTAGACTGGCTTCGCGTTCCTTCCGCTGACTCTTCATCGGCCAGTCCTTCTGCGGTTGCTGCTTCTGTCACTGGCTCTTTTCAGCAGTGGCATCATCGGCTGGGTCATCTTTGTGGCTCCCGTTTATCGTCATTAGTTCGTCGTGGTCTTCTGGGGTCTGTCTCAGGAGATGTGTCTTTATATTCGTGTCAGGGTTGTAGGTTAGGCAAACAGATTCAGCTTCCCTATCCTACTAGTGCGTCTGTATCTCAGCGACCTTTTGATTTAGTTCATTCAGATGTTTGGGGTCCGGCACCCTTTGCTTCTAAAGGGGGCCATCGATACTATATTTTGTTCATTGATGATTTTTCACGGTACACCTGGTTATTTTTTATGCGCTCTCGCAGTGAGGTGCTTGCTATTTATCAGCGCTTTGTGGCCATGGTTCGTACTCAGTATTCCACTCCTATTCGTGTGTTTCGTGCTGATTCTGCAGGAGAGTATATCTCCCAGCACCTGCGTGGTGTCCTTGCTGAGCAGGGCACCCTTGCCCAGTTCTCGTGTCCCGGTGCCCATGCTCAAAATGGTGTCGCCGAGCGTAAGCATCGTCATATTCTTGAGACTACCCGTGCTATGATGATTGCTTCCTCTCTTCCGCCGCATTTCTGGGCTGAGGCTGTTGCTACGTCGACTTACCTCATTAACATTCAGCCTTCTGCTGCCCTTCAAGGTGGCATTCCTCTCGAGCGTCTTTCTGGTACCTCTCCAGACTACTCGGCTCTTCGTCTATTTGGTTGCGCTTGCTATGTTCTTCTTCCTGAGCCGTTCAGCGTCTTCCCACCGCTCGGCCAAGAGTTCTTGTGGACCATCTCGGCCAAGAGTTCCTCAGCATCATCCCACCGCTCCATGCAACACAGGCCATTCAACACGGTGGTATTATATATGTAATGATATCAGGCCTACATCTTTTTTCGATAAAGGGATTTAATTTCAATGTATCAAAACGATACAAAGTATGCCATCAGGCCTACATCTGTAGAATTGCAGATCACTTAGTAATTTGATAGCATCGTCGACACGCCTTCCTTTGCACAAACCATCGATAATACGGCTGTATGTGACAATATCTGGAGTACACGATCAACAAACCCTTTCTGGCACAAAGAAGCAATTAGTGTGTTGAACGTGACCTCATCCAGAACACAACTCTTCCTGAAACAAGAGCTCCTCAGTATCCCCCACAGCATGGCCGCCGCGGCACCTTGGCCTTGGGGAGCCGTGGTGGCGAGGAGGTCGTCATGGGCCCATGGCCATGGGACGATAGACATGACAAGACACGCTAAGCGAGCTCTCACTCGGACTCAGGCACTAATTTGGTTGGGCTTACAAGCCCAGGTCAAAACGAGTTGGGCCCTGTATATTACTACTTGGGCTTCCGCTGTTGTGAGTGTGGCTGTCCTGTCCCGTCCTCACGAAGAACTGTGGAGAGAGAAAGTGAGAGAGAGAGAGAGAGAGAAAGAGCGCGGCGGCGGAGGCGATGGCGACGGGAGGGAAGGGGCTGAACTCGACGGGGGAGTTCTTCCGGCGCCGTGACGATTGGAGGAGGCACCCGATGGTGGGGAACCAGCTGCGCCACGCCACCCCGGGGCTCGGCATCGCCATCGTCGCCTTCGGGATCTACCTCGTCGGCGAGGCCGCCTACAACCGCCTCTACCGCCCCGCCGGCGACAACCACCACTAGATCGCCCCCCGAGGTAAACGCCCCATGTCTCCGCTCTATTTTTCCCGACTCAGACAAAACGGGCGAATTTGGATTTGATTTCAAGGCAGTAAGGGCTGTTAGGATGTTTTCACCTAGATCTACACAATGAAGTACTGTCTTCTGTGTAACGGATTATGAATTTTACATGTTTGAAGTAAACTGCAGCGGTGATTGGACTAATTTCTAGTAATATGTGCTTGTGGCATAATTGATGTTTGCAAAAAGATTGGACCAAAATGTATCACCTGCACTCGGAATGATTCATAGACCGGCGTTTTTGCCCAGCATATGGTAATTCTGATCACCAGTCCAGTTGCATAGATGGCCACCCCATATGAATAGCTATGTATGGTTAGGTTAGAGACTAGGATTAGGAGTCGACGAGTCGATCTGGGGGAGGAGCCTGGGATCAGCAGCTGCAGCATCCGGCGGAGGAGAAGATGAGGAGCCAGTAGGAACAGGCGGCGGCCAAGGGAGTGGGACTTGGTCGGGGCTCGATTTGGATTTACATGAGAAGACTGGGCAGGCCAATATTGAAAAATTATGACAGGTGGTGCCATTTTTTGGTCGCTCGACTCAGGAGGCTTCACTAGTCGAGGTTAGTCGTGACTAGTCAACTAGGTCGCTTGACTCGCCCCATGAGTCGAGTCGACACATTGAGTCGACCTTGGGTTGCGATTTGTCGACTAGTCGCGACTAGTAGTGCGGCTCGTAATCCTTGGTTAGAGTGGATGATACTTCGCTATTTATCCTGTGAAATTCGTACACACATTTCAGAGTTAACATGTTGCCAAACTCAAGTCACTCTTTTGCGAAGCAATACCTGAGTACTGACCTGTAGAGGAGAAAGTAACAAGCATAATAAATCACCACGCAGGAGAGTGCAACTTTGTTTTGCCTATGACTCGTCCAGATGGCGAAGAAAAAGTAACCACAAGCCAGAAACTTAACGCAACATAGCAGAGTTTATTACAGTACAACTAGTAGAGTGGAAACCGAACAGTACTTAGCAGTACAATCCAGAAACTTAAAGCATCTTCATAACTTAAACTACTAAGGTTTATAAGCATACTACTTGGGGACAGTGTCGAAACACCATGATATCTCTAAGCAGCCTTGAGACTCTGAAACGCAAGGAGCCCTACCCCCGCCGGACAAAAAGAAGCCAGAGTTCACAAGCCGCACTACTCCAGACTTTATTTAGAGGAACACAAAATGGAGACTTCCAACAAGCATGCAAGACCTAGTTGCCACTTGCCACAACCTCCTTGCTGCAGTGTAACCACAATATCATGCAGTTGGCATATATGGCGGTAGAACTTGTGACTCACACGCTCGGTAAAGAAAAGCTCACTGTCAGTAGTACGAAGTGCTTCTATCAGCTCACAGGAGAGTGTTTCATTCTCATAGACCTTCTCCTCCAGCTTTGCAACTTCCTTGCACAGCGTAAACACCTGAGGGTTATTGATGCCCTTAAGCTCAACTTGATACTCGGCTGCAAGTGCATGGAGGGCTATGGTAGCAGCATTCTGTTAAGCAGCTGCAGGGGTTGCACCACTAGCCTCGTAGTATAACTCAGAAACTTTAGCAGTTGGCCCCAGCCTGACATTAACAGCACCACATAACAACCCTGAAGACATTGACTAACAGCATGCGTTGGTGGAGCAAGCCCCAGTATAGTGGCGAGTTCATCCGGAACGGGCCTGCTCTGCTCGGAATCTGCAGTGTGAATGCCATGCCTGAAATAAAACATCAATCATATAAAACGATCATGAACAGTAACAAGGTTCCATTGCAAAGACAAGTACACAATGATCAGCTAATAATGATGTGTAACTCCTCACTCTCCTCTCGGCAATTTTGCCAAGCCGGCCGGCGCCAAAGAAATCATCTCATTTGGCAATGTATGCTTGACCTTAAACATGTACTGATAAAACTGGAGAGGATTTACAAGATGAACCCAGGAATTTGTCAATAATCCTCCACACTACTTTTGACATTGCACAGCCAAAGAAATATGTTGTGCCGAACCCTGGAACTCACAGAAGTAGCATGTAGGATTCACCTGCCATAACGTGGATATCGAAAGTTCAGTGGAAGCTATGACATGACACTCACTTTCTCAGCCTTCTATAAATTGATTATGATTAAATTCTGACATGTGCACATGATAGCATTATAGAGTTTCATTATGTTGACCACAGTTGATTTTATTTGTGCTGGAATTCGGAACTATGTTGAATGGAAACAAAGGGAATTGTAGATCGTACAAGTAAAGGCAATTAAGAAACTTGCAAATATTTGTTGTTCTGATTCTTCTTTTTCTTAATGTTGTGTGCACAGTTAATCTTCCCTCAAATCTCAGTCATTAAAGCAAGAGCCTAGCCGAATGGTGCTTGGCTTTGCATCGTTTGTTACACGATATGTTTTTGATTGCTTAATATCTCGGTGATTAATTGGTGATGTTGCATCTTGCAGGTAAAGTAGCTGGAGCGAACTTTACCAAACACCAATGTTGATCTTTTCCAGTTTGAGCTCATAAGGTCTGGCATGACCACCTTGTAACTCTCAACCAGGGAGACATGCTACCGGTCCAACTAGTGTTCCTGGAACCGTGTACTTTATATTTAATATTTGGTGCTTATACTCCGCATTTGAAAGTGGCACTGTTCTTACATTGTTGAATTCATGTCTACTACGTGCATGTTTGGTTTGAGTCCTATAGATCAGCTGTGTGAAATTTAGAGTGACTCAAAGTCTCAAACCTGCATAGATTAGCTGCATCTGCCCGAATTTGGCACTCTACAAGAAAAGTTGTGATCTATATTGGCTGTGCTGGATCGTGTATGTCTGCTTATATCAGTTATGTGCATGTGTGCCCTATGCCGTTGAATCGCCGCTGGTGAATAACGCCTTTTCCTTCTGAGCTGTTGCGGAAGAGCAATGTCACAACCTGCGTCCAGTTATTTAGCCAGGTGAGCAGAGTGGCTCTTTGACAATGTGTTGCTGTATATCACACAAGCTGAACGAAGCAAATGCTCTCAGTACATTACGTTTGGTTGGCATACTCATACAGAAGTTAGCATACACACACGGACTACAGTACTGCTAACGTACTAGTGGTACATTTTTATCTGAGTTCTGATGTTGGCCGGAGCGAGTATCCGTCTCCTCTGAACTGCCGCCGCCCATTCCTGTCCACCGATCCGTGCAATTCTGATGTTGGTCGTAGTGAGTATCCATCTCCCCTGAGCCGCGCCCAGATTCTCTGCCTACTATCATGGTCGCTGCCATCTTCTCCGTTGGTGTTCGTCCCAAGATGAGCATCTACCCGTCTTGCCGTCCCACTGCCACCTCTCCTGAATCTTCCGTTCATCTCACTGTTGTACTCGCTGCTGGTGCCATAGTTGTTCCTAGCTTCCTTCTTTTTTCTTGGATTCCATGTTGGCTCCTCCAGGTCCGAGGCGAAGCCGTTACCCACCATTACCGCGGCTCATGTACCCCCTTGGCCTTTCTCCAACATTGACATCAGGCCTATATTTCAACCCTGGTAGACCTCTTTGGTTCTCACTTCGACTGAACTTGTTTGGTCCTCTCCATTTTGGTTCTAACTTGTCATCCCTTCCACTGTCTGGATTTGAATCAAACTCACCGCTGATGCGAACCTTCCTAATCACATTGCCATGGCTATCATACGAGAGCTTCCACTTCACCGTGGTGTCCAACGTGTCCTCTCTATTCCGTGCTCTCCGACTCCATTTTGGCCCAGAACCACGGCGGCTCGCCTCTGAATCGGAGAAAGAACCGCCACCCATTCTGCCCGTCCCAATGGCATTGCTGCCCTCGGTGTTCGAAGGCTTCCATCTTCCGGTTCCGGTTCCGGTGGGAGGTTTCCTTCTACTCCCGCTAGGCCATTTTTGATCAAGATGACCTTTTCTTGAGCCTTCTGAATCTGAAAAGGAACCACGATCTCTCCAATCCCTGCTGCCCCTCTCGCTACCAACAGCCATAGTGTTTGCAGTTTCACGTCTTGCTACACCACTCCTCCTTCCATCTACTCTAACCATTGCTTGTTGTTCGTGACCAAAATCGACATCTTCGTCGTTGTCCGAGTCGGAATTAAAATCATCGTTGATCCAACTCCGGTCTCTAGAATTGGTCTCATCTCCAGCATCCAAAGCAATCACTGGCTCCCACATTCCATCCCTTTCCATCAATTCGACTGTAGGCTCGCGCTCACCATACGCATCTTCGCCAGCGTCATTCTCACGAACACCTTGAGCGCCCTCGACTCCGGTACCGAGACGCGCGTAGGGTTGGACGCTGTGGACGGCGTCCTTGGGGAAGAACCGCGCGGAGGCCCTGCCTGTGTCCGGGGACGCGAATACCTGGGGCCCGTCGCGGTCGTTCCAGAGGTCGACGCCGCCGGGCCGATGGAAGCGGTCGGCGAGCCCCTTGAGCTGGTCGTCGGCGGCGATGGAGAGGAGGTTGGGCGCCAGCGCGGTGGCGGAGACAGGGGATGAGTCGGAGTCCCAGGGACGCTCGAGGTGGAGAACGGCGTCGCGGAGCTCGGCGCGCTTGCGCATCTCGTAGAGCTGGCGCTCGCGGGCGAGACGGGCCTTGAGGAGCTGCTTTGCCTTCCTGGCCTGCATGCGCTTCCACTGCCACTTGGAGACGCCGCCGGGGAACGTGCGGGGCCCGCCGCCCATGCGGATGACGAGGTCGCCGCGGCGGAGGGGGCGGCCTGCGGAGGAGGGGAACGAGATGAAAGGGCAGCCTAGGCGGTTGGAGGAGAGCGGCAACGGCGGCGGGGGTAGGAGCGGCATGGTGGTGGTGCTGGCGCGAGCTGGGATAAGAGGTGCGTGAGAGGTGAGAGTTCTTGAGGCCGAGGAGTGGAGACACCGAGACGATTCGCTCTGTCTTGCTGCTTGCTTTGCTTGTGAGTTGTGAGTCAGACCTGGCCATCGGGCCGGGCTTTTTGCGGCCCGTGGCGTGCCCGTGCCGGCCCGTGAAGGAGAGGGCCGTGCCTGGGCCGCGGCCTCAGGCACGCGTGCCAGGCCGACACGGCCCGTTTAGCCTTTTTGCTTTTTTTTTTCTTTTTTTTTTTTGCATTTTTTTGCTTTTTTTAACTGAAATTAAAAAAATAGAAAAAAAAAGACAAACAGTACGCGGGCTGACGTGCCGCGGGCCGGTCCGTTTAAGGCCTGTGCCGGGCCCGTGCCTCACTTCCAGGCACATGGGCCGGCACGGCACGCGTGCTTCGCGGGCCGAAAAGTGCCGTGCCGGGCCAGGCACGTCAAGCCAGTGCCGGGCCAGTGCCGGGCCGGGCCGGCCCGTTGGCCGTGAAAGATTTATCTTCTCATCCTTCTCTTGAGAACCTACAAACAAAGTAAATTGTTTTGTGCACTCAACCTCACCAAGTGGTTGTCAAGCACATGGTGTGAGAATGACATCAAAATAAAACAAATGCAGAACAATAAATAAATATGCAATGATGATAAATAAATATACAAGGATGGTGGGAACAATGATGGATGATATTTTGGGGTTTTGTATTGTGAATTCAAGCCATAAAAGTATTTTTGTATTTTCGGATTTTTAAATGGCAGAAAATGGAAAATGGATAAAAGTTGTTGGAAAGGTGTTTCTTATGATTAAAAATGGACCGGGGTTCATGGTTTCACAAATGCACTCTCTCTTTAATAACATGGTAGACAACGGAACACTAGAATTGACATATGAGATTGCAACAAAAAGGTTTCATGACAAGTTACTAATTATATGGGCATCACGTCCTAACATAGAGATCTTTTGTTTATTAATCCCTCTTACACTCCACCATGATGTGAATTAAATCTTAGCACCTCAGTAATTAAGATAAATAAGAGCATAGCTTTAAGTCTTATGACATGAAGTTAAAATAAGAACATGCTAGATCTAATCATAGAGAAGTGGCAATGGTCACACCCACACCTCCAGTAGCAAGGTATTTTTCTTTATCCCTAGTGAGGCAACAAAGTAAGGTAAAAATACCCAAGTGGATCGCGGAACTTCTCTCACTTTCACCGCACTAGCCACCCCCTCATTACTCCAACTAATGCACACGTTCCCCCACACAAGCTCTCATAAACATGCTTGATCAAAACAAGTAGACAAGAACGGGGTACATAATATGCATCTACTTTCATAACTGAAACAAAACAATTGCAATCTCAAACATATATTAACTCATAAAGAGATCCACCACAAAGGTATTAAATAGATGACGGTAATCATGTTCGGCAGCTCATACGGTGCTAATTAGTGAAGCTCAAGAGAGAGGAGAGATACATAAGTTACTTCCACAAACCCATAGTCCAGGGGTGGACTACTCCCTCTTCATCATGGAGACGGTGGAGATGGAGACCATGCCGGCAGCGCCCAGCCAGAGTTTTCCCCCTCCAATCTGCAACTCCAGGTCTTTGTTTCGGTGATTCTGTGTTTCGGCGGTGCTCCCTTCTGGAAAATGTTGGGGGACTATTTTTATAGTCGGTTTTAGGTCAAAAGGAAGCTTCGGGAAGAAAGATCGATGACATCGGAGCAACAAGGGGGGAGAGAGGTGCTCTCACGCGGCCAGGGAATCTGGCCGCGTGGGACCCCCCAAAATCCTCCTCGGACTTCCTTTCGTGCGCTTCCTTGGCTCCTACGCTTCGTCCCTTCCAAAAACTGATGCTCGTAAATTTTCAGGTCATTTGGACATCGTTTGGGTCCCTGAAACATCAAAATATAGAAAATAGGGTTTTCTGCCAGTGCAGGGTTAATTCCAGAAAAATAGGAAAACTGTGAAATCTTCCCAAAATCATTATAAAACAATTATATAACCCTTATATGATGCAAATATGATTGAAATATCAGTATTATAATGCAAAGTTCATCTATGCATTTTACATGCATCAACATCCCCAAGCTTAAAGGTGATAAAACCAACATGGACTTTGCATTTTAAGACTATCAATGGATATCAAAGATGATTACTATTGCTACATAAAGTCAAATGATTCATTCTTTAAAGGAGTAGCAATATGCAAGATAGATTATGAAGTGATATCAATTACTCAATGCAAGGATGTTCAATGATAATTCACAAAGTGTAACATAGAAGAAAGTACTATGGACCAAATGTATGCATAATGAAAAGTAAAAACATCCTATAATGGTCATAGAGTACTCTTATAAAACTGAATATAAAGGTGGACACTTTGGAAAGATATATAAATGAGTAGAGGTAAAAACATGAACAAGTTTCATCTAACTTCCAAATACTTCTACTTAAGTTAATGTTTGCAATGTGGTATTGGTGTCAAGCTCTCATTACCCCTTATTATAACATCTTGAATGGTTAAAGTTTAAAGTGAAAGCAAATATGAGTAGTGTGCTTGACAAAGAAATGGTTGAAAGTTTCATGCCCTTGAATATGAGTACCTACACCATGGTGTTACTCAACTTGGGAAACAAAGCAAGTTCAAGTAAAAGCATTGTAAAAATAGCGTCATCAAGAGGGTCAACTGGGGTACCTCTTGTCCCAGGACATGGAACAAGCCCATGTCAAAATGACAAGACAAACAAACATAAGGAACAATCTCAACACCCTTTTTATTTACTATTGATATAGCCTTTTATTATGAGGTGCATCACTGAAGGTTCACATAGCATGTAAGTAAATTTCCACCATGACAACATGGCTTAGATTGGCGGCCCAGGTATCTCTCTTGCCATTTATACAACTACTTAAACCTACTAAATTTCCACATTTATTTGGCACTATGATAGGCATCCATAAACAAAAGTACATGATATCAACTAAATATAGTTATGAGCATGTTGAAAGCTTTCCATGTCACAGCACATTTGGGCTAACTACCAACCAAGACTCTTTTCAATCTCACAGCTTCATAATTTTAATCACAATGGTTCATGTTTATTAAATGCAATAGTAAGGTGTGAGAGCTATTTAACCAACTTTTCCCATAATAATCAATAACATAAGCATTTAAATTCAGAGGTATAGATAATACAAAATAACATGATAAATATACTCGGAATAGCATAAAGCTAATAGGAAGATATGGTGGACTCACTGGAAAAACTTTGGTTGAAGGTGTTGGAAAACAAGTTTTTACTTGTTGGAATTTTTGGGCTAGCAAAAGGGAGAAAGTTGACCGTCTAAATGCATGCACAAGTGTCCATAGAACTAACCAATACATGTTAAACAAAGTAAAGTAACATTCAGCATCAAAATATGAATAAGAGATAGCTCTTGATAAAACACTTGCAAATTAATACTCATTAAAAGCACATGAATTATGCAACTATATGTATCTTTTTAAATCAACTCAAACATCCCTTTCCCAATCTTATTATAGCATCCAACTTAATTCAACCCAAACTTCCAGTAGCTCTCTCATATAAAATGATAGTGGTGGTCTCAAAACAAAAATCAAACCAAAATAAAAAGCAAATAAAAGACGCTCCAAGTTTATGCGATAAAGTGCATTGATCGAAAAACAGAAGTTAGACGTGTGTAAACCGAGAGTGTGTTGGTCCAGTGGGGTTGTATTCACATCCCCAAGCTTATGGTCTTCACCATCCTTGGATAGCTCTTGGTGCATCTCCTCTAATCTCTGTGAAAAAACTTCAAAACACTGTTTCTCCCATTTCTTTTCTGTGGGGTGACATTAGTAGTGATAGACAAATGAATTACTTGCTGCATAGAATCCTTAAACAAAAATTCATATGAATGTCCAAAAAATTTATAATGTTGTATGATTACTTATAAACTCAATTGGATAAAAAATATTCAAGTTAAAAGTTCAAAGAATGCATCAAACAAAATGGGACAGAATCTGTCCAGAAAAAAAGCAGCTGTGAAACGCATTTTTCTACCCGACTTAAATATGTCAAAAAATTATGAAAACATTCATGCATACATAGGATGCAAAGCTAAATATACAGTAAAACATTCAGCTCATTCGGAGTTACAGAATAGGAATGAAAAATCAAACCATGCACAGATTCGTGCTGGAATAAAATCTCCGAATGCAAATAGCAACTTTTTCAAACCAAAATGGGTAAAACTTGGCACATTATTAAAAATTCCAGAAACTAAACTAAAAACTAAGTCTCTTGTTACAGCAAGAGGACACAAAGAAAATCAAAAATAAAAACAACCGGGTTGCCTCCCGTAAAGCGCTTTCTTTATAGCCATATAGCTAGGCTTCTTACTTGATACTTATGATGGACGAAGCTCATGAGGGAGCTTGAACTTTGGTGTGTCCCTCTTCCTTGGGAAATGTTCCATGCACTTCTTGTGTGGAAACTGAAACTTCGCATTCCCTTCTTTTGAATCAATGATAACACCTGTGGTACGAAGAAAAGGTCTTCCAAGAATAATTGGACTAGAGGTTTTATTCCCCATATCCATGATTAGAAAATCAACAGGTACAAATGTATGCAACTCTACCATAACATCACTTACTTTTCCTAAAGCATGTTTAATGGAATCATCAGCAAGTGCAAGTTCAATAGAGCATTTTTCAAGATTCTTTAATTCAAGAACTTCATATAATTCTTTAGATAAAACAGAGACACTAGATCCTAGATCTAATATAGCATGGTGTGTCTCTTTTCCAATGGTTACTAGTACTTTGGGAATCCATACATCCCCAATCTTAGGTGGTATCATAGCTTCTTGGTTGTACCTAGCAATCTTTTCTTTTAAAACATGATTAGCAATAAAAGAACCAAAACCTGCTTGGTTGGCATTAATGGAAGGATCACTTGCAACTTTTTGTAAGATAGATATTAATTCATGCAAGCTACAATTATCTAAGTCAAGTAATGGTTCCTTGACTTCACTAAGCATTTTAACTTCCTCAACTTTTCTTTCTTTCTCAACCCAAACTTGTTTCTTAACAGGAGCTTCCTTCATATGTTTAAATGATGGGTTTTTCTTTAATGAATCACTAACACAAGCCAACTTTTCCTCAATTCTGTTGAGGTAAACATCTTTTTCAAGAAATTCTCTCTCACATAAACTTAGTTTATGCATAACATTAGCTAATTCATTGTCTATCTTAGGAATAATGTTTTCAGAATAAGATGCTAGTTGTTCAAAATCTTCTTTATTTGGTAGTTTCTCTAATTTGGCTTCAAGTTTACCTTTAGATAATGCAAGTGCTACTGTGGTATCCTCCACCTTTTTCTTACTACCCACAAAGCTACCAAAAATTCTTCTTAGTGTCATGGCTGCACAAGGTGGTGTTGACAAGACAAAACTTCCACCTGTAGCCCCATCTAAAGCATTTTGATACCAAGGATCGATTCCATAATAAAAGTAAAGATTTAGCTTTTCATCTTCACAAGGTGTAGGATCTTCATAATGTATCCTATTAATTCTTACCCAAGCATCTTTTAATGTTTCTCCAGGATGTTGCTTAAAATAAGAAGTGTATCTTAATGGAGAACTCACTTTTTGTTTGTTCCCAAGAATCATGATTGCAAATTTTTATGAGTTTCAAATTTTTAAATGCAAAACTGAAAATAAAATGACACTAAACAATGCAAACTGAAATAACAAATGCAACACAAAATGCAAAATTGAAAATAAAATATGCAAACCGAAATATAAAGATGATATGCAAGACAAAAACAAAACAAAATAAAATAATTTGAAGGTAAAGATGGATAAGACGATGCTCACGTAGGTGCAACCTCCCCAAGCTTAGGTGTTAGCACAAGTTAGTGATGAAGTTCACTTTGTTGTGAGATACTCCTTGGACAAATCTTTACAGCAATGATTCCCCGGCAACGGCGCCAGAAAATTG
This sequence comes from Puccinellia tenuiflora, assembly GCA_012064385.1. Lineage (NCBI taxonomy): Eukaryota > Viridiplantae > Streptophyta > Magnoliopsida > Poales > Poaceae > Puccinellia > Puccinellia tenuiflora. Next base: position 1,104,923 of record QRDG01000238.1, on the reverse strand, counting down.
TCTTGATGGCCCTTGACGTAGTTACCTGCGTCAAAAGAATATGGGTTAGGTTGAGACTCCTAGTGCAGAGTCTATAGTATAGGAAAGACAATTTTCCCCACGAGGGGTGACTCGAGAGTTTAATATCGAACTCTCGGGGAATCAGTAGTGAAATATTTATCTTCTTATCCTTCTCTTGAGAACCTACAAACAAAGTAAATTGTTTTGTGCCCTCAACCTCACCAAGTGGTTGTCAAGCACAAGTTGTGAGAATGATATCGAAATAAAACAAATGCAGAACAATAAATAAATATGCAATGATGATAAATAAATATGCAAGGATGGTGGGAACAATGATGGATGATATTTTGGGTTTTGTATTGTGAATGCAAGATATAAAAGTATTTTTGTATTTTCGGATTTTTAAATGGCAGAAAATGGAAAATGGATAAAAGTTGTTGGAAAGGTGTTTCTTATGATTAAAAATGGACCGGGTTCATGGTTTCACAAATGCACTCTCTCTTTAATAACATGGTAGACAACAGAACACTAGAATTGACATATGAGATTGCAACAAAAAGGTTTCATGACAAGTTACTAATTATATGGGCATCACGTCCTAACATAGAGATCTTTTGTTTATTAATCTCTCTTACACTCCACCATGATATGAATTAAATCTTAGCACCTCAGTAATTAAGATAAATAAGAGCATAGCTTTAAGTCTTATGACATGAAGTTAAAATAAAAACATGCTAGATCTAATCATGGAGAAGTGGCAATGGTCACACCCACACCTCCAGTAGCATGGTATTTTTCTTTATCCCTAGTGAGGCAACAAAGTAAGGTAAAAATACCCAAGTGGATCGCGGAACTTCTCTCACTTTCACCGCACTAGCCACCCCCTCATTACTCCAACTAATGCACACGTTCCCCCACACAATCTCTCATAAACATGCTTGATCAAAACAAGTAGACAAGAACGGGGTACATAATATGCATCTACTTTCATAACTGAAACAAAACAATTGCAATCTCAAACATATAATAACTCATAAAGAGATCCACCACAAAGGTATTACATAGATGACCGTAATCATGTTCGGCAGCTCATACGGTGCTAATTAGTGAAGCTCAAAGAGAGGAGAGATACATAAGTTACTTCCACAAACCCATAGTCCAGGGGTGGACTACTCCCTCTTCATCATGGAGACGGTGGAGATGTCGTTGGGGGAGATGGAGACCACACTGGCAGCGCCCCGCCGGAGTTTTCCCCCTCCAATCTGCAGCTCCAGGTCTCTGTTTCTGTGTTTCGACGGCGCTCTCCTCTGGAAAACGTCGGGGGACTATTTTTATAATCGGTTTTAGGTCAAGATGAAGCTTCTGGAAGAAAAGATCGACGGCAACGGAGCCACGAGGGCCAAGTTGGTGGGCCCCACGCGACCAAGGAATCTGGCCGCGTGGGCCCCCTCTTTTAGCCTTCGGGCTTCCACTTTTTCGCTTCCTTCACCCCTATGCTTTGTTCCTTCCAAAAACCGATGCTCGTAAATTTTCAGGTCATTTGGACATCGTTTGGGTCCCTGAAACATCAAAATATAGAAAATAGTGCTTTCTTCCAGTGCAGGGTTAATTCCAGAAAAATAGGAAAACTGTGAAATCTTCCCAAAATCATTATAAAACAATGATATAACCCTTATATGATGCAAATATGATTGAAATATAAGTGATATAATGTAAAGTTCATGTATGCATTTTACATGCATCAACATCCCCAAGCTTAACCTATACTCGTCCTCGAGTATAAAGGTGATAAAACCAACATGGACTTTGCATTTTAAGACTAACAATGGATATCAAAGATGATTATTATTACTACATAAAGTCAAATGATTCATTCTTTAAAGGAATAGCAATATGCAAGATAGATCAATGCAAGGATGTTCAATGATAATTCACAAAGTGTAACATAGAAGAAAGTACTATGGACCAAATGTATGCATAATGAAAAGTAAAAACATCCTATAATGGTCATAGAGTACTCTTATAAAACTGAATATAAAGGTGGACACTTTGGAAAGATATATATATGAGTAGAGGTAAAAACATGAACAAGTTTCATCTAACTTCCAAATACTTCTACTTAAGTTAATGTTTGCAATGTGGTATTGGTGTCAAGCTCTCATTACCCCTTATTATAACATCTTGAATGGTTAAAGTTTAAAGTGAAAGCAAATATGAGTAGTGTGCTTGACAAAGAAATGGTTGAAAGTTTCATGCCCCTTGAATATGAGTACCTACACCATGGTGTTACTCAACTTGGGAAACAAAGCAAGTTCAAGTAAAAGCATTGTATAATAGCGTCATTAAGAGGGTCAACTGGGGTACCTCTTGTCCCAGGACATGGAACAAGCCCATGTCAAAATGACAAGACAAACAAACATAAGGAACAATCTCAACACCCTTTTTATTTACTATTGATATAGCCTTTTATTATGAGGTGCATCACTGAAGGTTCACATAGCATGTAAGTAAATTTCCACCATGGACAACATGGCTTAGATTAGCGGCCCAGGTATCTCTCTTGCCATTTATACAACTACTTAAACCTACTAAATTTCCACATTTATTTGGCACTATGATAGGCATCCATAAACAAAAGTACATGATATCAACTAAATATAGTTATGAGCATGTTGAAAGCTTTCCATGTGACAGCACATTTGGGCTAACTACCAACCAAGACTCTTTTCAATCTCACAGCTTCATAATTTTAATCACAATGGTTCATGTTTATTAAATGCAATAGTAAGGTGTGAGAGCTATTTAACCAACTTTTCCCATAATAATCAATAACATAAGCATTTAAATTCAGAGGTATAGATAATACAAAATAACATGATAAATATACTCGGAATAGCATAAAGCTAATAGGAAGATATGGTGGACTCACTGGAAAAACTTTGGTTGAAGGTGTTGGAAAACAAGTTTTTACTTGTTGGAATTTTTGGGCTAGCAAAAGGGAGAAAGTTGACCGTCTAAATGCATGCACAAGTGTCCATAGAACTAACCAATACATGTTAAACAAAGTAAAGTAACATTCAGCATCAAAACATGAATAAGAGATAGCTCTTGATAAAACACTTGCAAATTAATACTCATTAAAAGCACATGAATTATGCAACTATATGTATCTTTTTAAATCAACTCAAACATCCCTTTCCCAATCTTATTATAGCATCCAACTTAATTCAACCCAAACTTCCAGTAGCTCTCTCATATAAAAATGATAGTGGTGGTCTCAAAACAAAAATCAAACCAAAATAAAAAGCAAATAAAAGACGCTCCAAGTTTATGCGATAAAGTGCATTGATCGAAAAACAGAAGTTAGACGTGTGTAAACCGAGAGTGTGTTGGTCCAGTGGGGTTGTATTCACATCCCCAAGCTTATGGTCTTCACCATCCTTGGATAGCTCTTGGTGCATCTCCTCTAATCTCTGTGAAAAAACTTCAAAACACTGTTTCTCCCATTTCTTTTCTGTGGGGTGACATTAGTAGTGATAGACAAATGAATTACTTGCTGCATAGAATCCTTAAACAAAAATTCATATGAATGTCCAAAAAATTTATAATGTTGTATGATTACTTATAAACTCAATTGGATAAAAAATATTCAAGTTAAAAGTTCAAAGAATGCATCAAACAAAATGGGACAGAATCTGTCCAGAAAAAAAGCAGCTGTGAAACGCATTTTTCTACCCGACTTAAATATGTCAAAAAATTATGAAAACATTCATGCATACATAGGATGCAAAGCTAAATATACAGTAAAACATTCAGCTCATTCGGAGTTACAGAATAGGAATGAAAAATCAAACCATGCACAGATTCGTGCTGGAATAAAATCTCCGAATGCAAATAGCAACTTTTTCAAACCAAAATGGGTAAAACTTGGCACATTATTAAAAATTCCAGAAACTAAACTAAAAACTAAGTCTCTTGTTACAGAAAGAGGACACAAAGAAAATCAAAAATAAAAACAACCGGGTTGCCTCCCGTAAAGCACTTTCTTTATAGCCATATAGCTAGGCTTCTTACTTGATATTTATGATGGACGAAGCTCATGAGGGAGCTTGAACTTTGGTGTGTCCCTCTTCCTTGGGAAATGTTCCATGCACTTCTTGTGTGGAAACTGAAACTTCGCATTCCCTTCTTTTGAATCAATGATAACACCTGTGGTACGAAGAAAAGGTCTTCCAAGAATAATTGGACTAGAGGTTTTATTCCCCATATCCATGATTAGAAAATCAACAGGTACAAATGTATGCAACTCTACCATAACATCACTTACTTTTCCTAAAGCATGTTTAATGGAATCATCAGCAAGTGCAAGTTCAATAGAGCATTTTTCAAGATTCTTTAATTCAAGAACTTCATATAATTCTTTAGATAAAACAGAGACACTAGATCCTAGATCTAATATAGCATGGTGTGTCTCTTTTCCAATGGTTACTAGTACTTTGGGAATCCATACATCCCCAATCTTAGGTGGTATCATAGCTTCTTGGTTGTACCTAGCAATCTTTTCTTTTAAAACATGATTAGCAATAAAAGAACCAAAACCTGCTTGGTTGGCATTAATGGAAGGATCACTTGCAACTTTTTGTAAGATAGATATTAATTCATGCAAGCTACAATTATCTAAGTCAAGTAATGGTTCCTTGACTTCACTAAGCATTTTAACTTCCTCAACTTTTCTTTCTTTCTCAACCCAAACTTGTTTCTTAACAGGAGCTTCCTTCATATGTTTAAATGATGGGTTTTTCTTTAATGAATCACTAACACAAGCCAACTTTTCCTCAATTCTGTTGAGGTAAACATCTTTTTCAAGAAATTCTCTCTCACATAAACTTAGTTTATGCATAACATTAGCTAATTCATTGTCTATCTTAGGAATAATGTTTTCAGAATAAGATGCTAGTTGTTCAAAATCTTCTTTATTTGGTAGTTTCTCTAATTTGGCTTCAAGTTTACCTTTAGATAATGCAAGTGCTACTGTGGTATCCTCCACCTTTTTCTTACTACCCACAAAGCTACCAAAAATTCTTCTTAGTGTCATGGCTGCACAAGGTGGTGTTGACAAGACAAAACTTCCACCTGTAGCCCCATCTAAAGCATTTTGATACCAAGGATCGATTCCATAATAAAAGTAAAGATTTAGCTTTTCATCTTCACAAGGTGTAGGATCTTCATAATGTATCCTATTAATTCTTACCCAAGCATCTTTTAATGTTTCTCCAGGATGTTGCTTAAAATAAGAAGTGTATCTTAATGGAGAACTCACTTTTTGTTTGTTCCCAAGAATCATGATTGCAGATTTTTATGAGTTTTAAATTTTTAAATGCAAAATTGAAAATAAAATGACACTAAACAATGCAAAACTGAAATAACAAATGCAACACAAAATGCAAAACTGAAAATAAAATATGCAAACCGAAATATAAAGATGATATGCAAGACAAAAACAAAACAAAATAAAATAATTTGAAGGTAAAGATGGATAAGACGATGCTCACGTAGGTGCAACCTCCCCAAGCTTAGGTGTTAGCACAAGTTAGTGATGAAGTTCACTTTGTTGTGAGATACTCCTTGGACAAATCTTTACAGCAATGATTCCCCGGCAACGGCGCCAGAAAATTGTCTTGATGGCCCTTGACGTAGTTACCTGCGTCAAAAGAATATGGGTTAGGTTGAGACTCCTAGTGCAGAGTCTATAGTATAGGAAAGACAATTTTCCCCACGAGGGGTGACTCGAGCGTTTAATATCGAACTCTCGGGGAATCAGTAGTGAAATATTTATCTTCTTATCCTTCTCTTGAGAACCTACAAACAAAGTAAATTGTTTTGTGCCCTCAACCTCACCAAGTGGTTGTCAAGCACAAGTTGTGAGAATGATATCGAAATAAAACAAATGCAGAACAATAAATAAATATGCAATGATGATAAATAAATATGCAAGGATGGTGGGAACAATGATGGATGGTATTTTTGGGTTTTGTATTGTGAATTCAAGATATAAAAGTATTTTTGTATTTTCGGATTTTTAAATGGTAGAAAATGGAAAATGGATAAAAGTTGTTGGAAAGGTGTTTCTTATGATTAAAAATGAACCGGGGTTCATGGTTTCACAAATGCACTCTCTCTTTAATAACGTGGTAGACAATGGAACACTAGAATTGACATATGAGATTGCAACAAAAATGTTTCATGACAAGTTACTAATTATATGGGCATCACGTCCTAACATAGAGATCTTTTGTTTATTGATCTCTCTTACACTCCACCGAGATGTGAATTAAATCTTAGCACCTCAGTAATTAAGATAAATTAGAGCATAGCTTTAAGTCTTATGACATGAAGTTAAAATAAGAACATGCTAGATCTAGTCATGGAGAAGTGGCAATGGTCACACCCACACCTCCGGTAGCATGGTATTTTTCTTTATCCCTAGTGAGGCAACAAAGTAAGGTAAAAATACCCAAGTGGATCACGGAACTTCTCTCACTTTCACCGCACTAGCCACCCCCTCATTACTCCAACTAATGCACATGTTCCCCCACACAAGCTCTCATAAACATGCTTGATCAAAACAAGTAGACAAGAATGGGGTACATAATATGCATCTACTTTCATAACTGAAACAAAACAATTGCAATCTCAAACATATATTAACTCATAAAGAGATCCACCACAAAGGTATTACATAGATGACCGTAATCATGTTCGGCAGCTTATACGGTGCTAATTAGTGAAGCTCAAAGAGAGGAGAGATACATAAGTTACTTCCACAAACCCATAGTCCAGGGGTGGACTACTCCCTCTTCATCATGGAGACGGTGGAGATGTCGTTGGGGGAGATGGAGACCACACCGGCAGCGCCCCGCCGGAGTTTCCCCCCTCCAATCTGCAGCTCCAGGTCTCTGTTTCTCTATTTCTGTGTTTCGACGGCGCTCTCCTCTGGAAAACGTCGGGGGACTATTTTTATAGTCGGTTTTAGGTCAAGACGAAGCTTCTGGAAGAAAGATCGACGGCAACGGAGCCACGAGGGCCAAGTTGGTGGGCCCCATGCGGCCAAGGAATCTGGTCGCGTGGGCCCCCTCTTTTGGCCTTCGGGCTTCCACTTTTTCGCTTCCTTCACCCCTACGCTTTGTTCCTTCCAAAAACTGATGCTCGTAAATTTTCAGGTCATTTGGACATCGTTTGGGTCCCTGAAACATCAAAATATAGAAAATAGGGTTTTCTGCCAGTGCAGGGTTAATTCCAGAAAAATAGGAAAACTGTGAAATCTTCCCAAAATCATTATAAAACAATGATATAACCCTTATATGATGCAAATATGATTGAAATATAAGTGATATAATGCAAAGTTCATTTATGCATTTTACATGCATCACCGCTCTCACGAGTCTAAAAGCTTTGCTTGAAATGGGGGACTAGCTAGTTTATTTACTGTGAAGCCTTTGACGAAAGCATGCATATCTCAAAACTGTTTTACTTCTATCAAAAAAATCAAAAAAAATCTCTAGCACATGATTAATCCCTGTTTCCCACTGCGAAGGGCCTTTCTTTTACTTTTATGTTGAGTCACTCTTCCTCTTCGTTCTTAACCCCCTCAAGCAATCACTTGGTATCAACTTTGGTTCATGTTTTACTTCATGTTATCTTTGTGTCTAACTGTGAAAACTTTGTATTGACTTTATCTTGAGATAAACAAGTTGCAAGTTGAAGCTCTTTCCTGAAAACTTAAATTTTCCTTTGTGTTGGCCAAACTCCTTTGTTGAATTAATATTGCTTTGTGAGATATCAATGATTGTCAAGTGTTATGCTTTTAAATCTCCAAAGTGCTCTTTTCTAGTTAATTCTTGCTTAGATGTTATACCTGGTTAATCATTGTTTGTTTCAATGCGTTCAGTTCATATGCTTTACATGATTATATGATCAAGATTGTGATTGGTAGCATGTCACTTCAAAAATTATTTTGTTATCACTTACCTACTCGAGGACGAGCAGGAGTTAAGCTTGGGGATGCTGATACGTCTCCGACGTATCTATAATTTTTTATGTTCCATGCTTGATTATATATCAGTGCCACATGTTTTTATAATGTTTTATATCATTTTGGCATGATTTATGGAACTAACCTATTAACAAGATGCCCAGTGCCAGTTCCTGTTTTCTGCTGTATTTTTGTTTCAGAAAAGTTGTTCTGTGAAGTTTCTCGGATTGCGCTAAAAATTTACGGGAATTATTTCCAATATGAAATGAAGACGGAGCCAGAAGGACGCCTGCAGGGGGCCCCATAGGCCCCATGCGCCAGCCAGTCGCCCCCTGGCCGTGCCTGGGTCCCACCTGGACAGGTGGTCCACCTCCTCAAGTCGCCATTTCGCCTATAAATTGCCCCCAACGCAAAAACCCTAGATAGCCGATCATATTTTCCAGAAGACGTCCAAGGCCGCCGCCATCTCAAGCCCTAGTTCAGGAGGGTTCTGCGGCTCTTCCCGGCACCCTGTCGGAGAGGGGAATCGACACCAGAGGCATCTACACCACCATGCCTGCCTCCGGAGTGATGCGTGAGTAGTACACCACGGGACTACGAGTCCATAGCAGTAGCTAGATGGTTGTCTCTCCTCCTTGTACTCCATTGTTTAGATCTTGTGAGTTGCCTATCATGAACAAGATCATATTATTTGTAACTGCTACATGATTGTGTTTGCATGGATCCGATGAATTGTGGAAGTCATTACTTTTGTTCATCTTTGTATTATGTTTTATCTATGATCTTGCATGCTCTCCGATGCTAGTGGATGCTTTGGTCAAGTAATTATTAGTGTTGTATGAGGGAGTATTTATGCTAGATAGTGGGTTCATGCCTCTCTTTGTCTGAGTTCGGTGATAAGAACGGTTAAGGCTAGAGATGTGCTGTTGCCACTAGGGAGAAAACAGCGGTGTGATTTCCTCGTGTTATTTACATTGCTTACATTATGCACTTTGCTTATTGCAATGATCTGTTGCTTGCAACTTAATACTTTTGGGTGACATGCTGGATAGTGATCCCGGGGTGGATTATTAGTCATAGATGCAGTTGGATAACGCTCTATGTATTTTGACGTAATGCCCATATTAGATGAAACGGTGAACTATATTGTTTTATGATAGCATTGCTATGCGCCCACAATTCTGTCAATTGCCATGCTGTATTTTGTTTACCCATCATGTGTACCTTTTGGAGAGACACCTGTAGTGAACTGTGGACCCCGGTCCTATTTTTCTACATTGCTTACAACCGCTTTAATAGCTTTTCATCATCATTTACTTTCTGGTCATATTTCACTCTCTTCATATTTTACACTTGCACATTTAATTCTTTGTGTTCGGCAAGCCAGAGAGATTGACAACCTCTCTGTTTTCGCTAGGGCAAAGTACTTGTTTGTGATTGTGTGCAGGTCCGCGTTGATCTACAAGCGCCAGAGTAGATTGACACCTCGCTAAGCCTTCTCCAAGTCCTTGATTCGATAACCTTGGTTTTGTAATCAAGGAAAAACTGCTGCTTTGCTGCATCATACCTTCCTCTTGTGGTCTCCCAGTGAACGTGTGATCCACACCATCACCGCTCCACTCCCGGTCGCGGCGGCAGCTCCAACCGCCGCCGTCGCATCACCTATCCTTGGATTCTTGAGTCGAGCGAGGGTGGAGGAGACGACGGTTCACGTTCGAGCAGGACCCCTCGATGCTCGAACAGGACTCCTCTGAGCTCGAGCAGGGGCAGGGGCAGCTATGCCGTCCGTCGGGCCATTGATCCCGATCCCATTCCCTTCATCGATCTTGAGTCCGATGAGGAGGAGCAGGTGGTTGACCCGGTTCTGGCATGGGCTAGGGCCGACTATCAAGCCATGGAGCAGGCCAAACATTCCGCTGAGCAACAACAGCTCACGGAGACTCTGGTCGCTTCTGCAGTCGAAGCGGAGCAGGCAAGAGCCCCGGAGCAAGCCAGTGCCGCGCAGTACGAGGAGGACCTGCAGAAGGCTCTGAACAACTCGGTGGGGAAGGGCAAGGGCAAAGGCAAGGATCCAGTGGAGGCTTCCGACGATGATGACGAGTGGTAGTTAATTTTAGTTTTAAGGTTCTATGTAAAAGGAAAACATGGGGAATGTTCCTTCTAAGTATATTAGTATGAAGCAAAAAATCATGAAATTGCGGTACATTATTTTCAAGTTTGGCCGAAACCCCCATTTTTTGTGAGGTAGGTACCACAAATAAGATTTAAAATTGACCTCTTATAATTATCACACAAACTATATCATATGGGAGGCATAACCTCTGAATATCATGAATTTTTGAGCTTTTTAACTATATTCCACTCATTAAATCAGTTTACTAGCATTTATCGAGAAATAAAGAAATTTGAATGACAAGTGTGTTATAGTTTGGCACCAAAATTATGTAAAAATCATAATAACGTAGTCTATAATGATTGAACGCAATCGCTAAGAAAAAAGTAGGAAAAATTCACCTTTAGCTATGAATTGTCACATAGACAATTTTGGCCATGTTTTGAAAAAAATCTAACAAATCGAGAAAACATCAAAAAAAATGGAAAACCAGGGGGTCTTCCTTTTTAGAGTACTAGTATGGACGAAAAATTATAAACTTGCAATAACATAATTTTATAAAAGAAGTGTTCACAAAATGGACAACCTTGTCTTGAGCCTCGAAATGGTTTTCAAGCCAAATGACCAAGATCGTGGCATATCCATGTCTACCTTTGTTCTATGATGACCATACTTGGCACAAACATGTGTTTTGACATTGTCAACGATGTTGCCAAAGAAAGATTCCAAGATTTTTTGATTTTATTTTCAAACATTTTATTTAGGGCCGAAACCCCCATTTTTTGTGAAGTAGGTACCTCAAATAATATTTAAAATTGACCTCTCATAATTATCGCACAAACTATATCATATGGGAGGCATAACCTCTGAATATCATGAATTTTTGAGCTTTTTAACTATATTCCACTCATTAAATCAGTTTACTAGCATTTATCGAGAAATAAAGAAATTTGAGCTACAAGTGTGTTATAGTTCGGCACCAAAATTATGTAAAAATCATAATAACGTAGTCTATAATGATTGAACGCAATTGCTAAGAAAAAAGTAGGAAAAATTCACCCTTAGCTATGAATGGTCACACGGACAATTTTGGCCATGTTTTGAAAAAATCTAATAAATCGAGAAAACATAAAAAAAATGTAAAACTAGGGGGATCTTCCTTTTTAGAGTACTAGTATGGACGAAAAATCATAAACTTGCAATAACAAAATTTATAAAAGAAGTGTTCACAAAATGGACAACCTTGCCTGGAGTTAAATGGTTTTCAAGCAAAATGACCAAGATCTTTGCATATCCATGTCTACCTTTGTTCTATGATGACCATACTCGGCACAAACATGTGTTCTGACATTGTCAACAATGTTGCCAAAGAAAGATTCCAAGATTTTTTTATTTTATTTTTAAACATTTTATATAGGGCCAAAACCCCCATTTTTTGTGAAGTAGGTACCACAAATAAGATTTAAAATTGACCTCTCATAATTATCACACAAACTATATCATATGGGAGGCATAATCCCAGAATTTCATGATGTTTTGAGCTTATTAACTATATTCCGCACATTAAATGAGTTTAATACGATTTACCGACAAACAATTTCCATAAATCGAGAAAAGGTCAGAAAAATGGAAAAACTGGGGGAATATTCATTTGAAGTGTACCAGTATGGATGAAAAATCATAAATTTCAATTCGCATCCAATTCATATCCAAAGCGCGTCCAGAGCGCGTTTAGAACGCGCAAGACAGCGCTAGAGTGCACCACGGCGCGCTTTGGACGCGAACTGGCATGGCATGAATCAATATATCGCATCAGTTCGTGTCCAACATGGTCGTGACATGTCTACATGGATCACATTGTATTTTTGGGCTCATTTACAGAAGGATGAAAAAAAACTTGCTTAGAAATGGGGCTATTTACCCCAGCTTTGGAGCTCATTTGAAGCACAAAAATGCATGTCACGCGTCGAGATGTTTAACGTGTCAAAATGCATGCGTCCGCGTCAGAGAAGGTCGTCCGCGTCAGAGACGGTCATGATTACGCGAAGAAATGAAGCGTCTTGTCTTCTCAAACTTGTCTTTCCAAGAAACGAAGCGACCGACGGTTAAATATTTTAGATTTACTCCCTGTGGTTCCCACACTTCACCACTCGCCACTCTCCGCTCTCCCTACACCACCAAAAAAAACCATGGACGGCGGAGGCGACCACTGGTGGAACGACGGCTTCGTCCCGAGCAACGATGCCTCCGCCGATGACCAAGAGGGCTTCCAGGGCTGGTGGGAGGGGGACCCGTCCTCATCGGAGCCCTCCTCCCCGAAGCCCGAGGAGGAGGATGAGAAGGAGGAGGAGAAGGAGCAGCAGCATGAGGAGGAGAAGGAGCAGCAGGATGAGAAGGAGGGGGACCCGTCCTCATCGGAGGCTAAGGTGGAGGCGGAGGAGGTCCCCGCCGACAACGTCGACAACGACGCCGATGACGAGGAGGAGGAGGAGGACGACACCACTGACGATGATGACGATGACAAAGAGGAGGAGGACGACGACGAAGACTCCTCCGATGCACCGCCGGCGAAGAGGCGGAAGCCCTAGAATTACGGCTTCGTAGTAGTAGTAATTTAGTACTATTAGTTCAGTAGTTTAGTGTTAGTTCAGTAGTTGAACATCTTTTGTACCGTCAAGAACTCGATCGAGTACTAATGAAATCTTATTTCTTGAGGTTTAATGAAATCTTATTTGGTTTCAACGAATTATTTCTAAACAAAAGAAATTAAATGTTTATCATGTTTTATCATCGGGTTCAAGAGAGCACAGAATAAAATGACATAGTTAACCAACGAATTATCTCTAAACAAAAGAAATTAAATGTTTATCATGTTTTATCATCGGGTTCAAGAGTGCACAGAATAAGACGACATAGTTAATCAACGAATTATCTCTAAACAAAATAAATTAAATGTTTATCATGTTTTATCATCGGGTTCAAGAGAGCACAGAATAAAACGACATAGTTAATCAACAAATTATCTCTAAACAAAAGAAATTAAATGTTTATCATGATTTTATCATCGGGTTCGAGAGAGCATAGAAGAAAACGGCGTAGTTAAGCAACGAATTATCTCTAAACAAAAGAAATTAAATGTTTATCATGATTTTATCATCGGGTTCGAGAGAGCACAGAAGAAATTAAATGTTTATCATGATTTAATCATCACATAAAAAACTTAACATGGTTCTATGGGCCCAATCATGATTGGGCCCATGGAACCATGGGTAGTGCAACCTGTACCGCATTGGAGTTTATAAACCGGTCGTACGCACTATAAACTAGCGAGGTGGGACTAAACATGCGGTCTGGCATGGCCGTCCGGGCCCATACGTCAGGCCAAGTAACGGTCAAACATCGTTGACCCGACGGAAACGGCCGTTCGGCCATCTTCAAGCCTCGAAAGAGCGAAGTGGGGCAAAGGCGAGGCTAGCTAAGGAAGTAGGGCTAGAACGAGGAGAACGAAGGGAAGTAGGGAAGGAAAATAAAAAACCCTAGATTTTTTAAGGAAAATTTGAAACTTACAAGTGTCGATTTTGATATTTTTTTTAAATTCCATACTGGGACTCTAATCGGAGCGCCAGTTGGTTTTGGTTAAAATCAGGGTTGTTTTTACGAATTGACCAACAAACCTACTCCATGGACGTTCGCTTCGTATCCAATGGCTTAGATTCGCCTTGAATCAAGTAGCACCCAAAGCAGTGGTAGCGCTAGATATGTTCTCAAATATGAACGTGCTGCAATTCCCCTTTTTCGATCTCAAGATTCAAGCCTCACCATTTTGGAATCCACGTATCTACCTCTGATGACGTGAAACCACACGTTCGTTGGGAGACCCCAAGAGGAATGTATGATGTAGTGCAGCAGCAGTTTTCCCTCAGTAAGAAACCAAGGTTATCAAATCCAGGAGGAATCAGAAGTGCTCAGAAGGTTGTCAGCTGCACGCGCGGCGCAACACGAGTGCTGACGTGGAACCTGCACACAACACAATCAAACAACTTTGCCCCAACGAAACAGGAAGGTTGTCAATCTCCCTGGCTTGCTGAAAACAAAGGATTAAACGTATGGTGTGGAAAATAAATGTAAATGCAAAAAGTGGACAGCGAGCAAGTGATGGTGGAACATGGTGTAAACGGTGTCTGTTTCAGTGTAAAAGAATGGACCGGGGTCCACAGTTCACTAGTGGTGTCTCTCCATAAAAGATAACTAACATGGTGGGTAAACAAATTACAGCTGGGCAATTGACAAATAATGAACGCATGACAATGCAAATATATGACAAGATGATTACTATGCGATTTAATTAGGCATTACATCAAGATACATAGACCGTTTTCCAACAGCATCTATGACTAATAATCCACCACCAGGTTGACATCCGTGTCCCCCATTGGTATTAAGTTGCAAGCAACAGATAATCGCATTAAGAAAAGTGTGTAATGTAAACAACACAAATGACCGTAGACATAGGATTGTTGTTTTATCCCTAGTGGCAACAGCACATCCACAACCTTAGATGTTTCTGTCACTCACCCAGATTACCGGAGGCATGAACCCACTATCGAGCATAAATACTCCCTCTTGGAGTTAAAAGCATCTACTTGGCCAAAGCATCTACTAATAACGGAGAGCATGCAAGATCATAAACAACATATAAAGATAGATTGATAATCAACTTGATCATAGTATCAATATTCATCGGATCCCAGCAAACACAACATGTAGCATTACAATAAGATGATCTTGATCATGTTAGGCAGCTCACAAGATCTAAACATGATGGCACAAAGTGGAGAGACTACCATCTAGCTACTGCTATGGACCTGTAGTCCAAGGATGAACTACTTACGCATCACTCCGGAGGCAGGCATGGTGATGTAGAGCCCTCCGGTGATGATCTCCCCTCCGGCAGGGTGCCGGGAAGAGCTTCAGGAACCCTCCCGAGTAGGGTTTGACGACGGCGGCAGCTCTGGAAATTATCGTGGAATTTGACTCGGGTACTTAGGGTTTTCAGGGCAGGAGGAATAAAGAGGCGAAAGGGCGGCGTCGGAGGACACCCGAGGGGCCCACACCACCCCTCAGCACGGCAGGAGGTGGCGCCACGCCGAGCCCTGGTGAGCGCGCCCCCTGGCGCTTCTCTGGCTCTCCTTCGGGCTCCGTGGATGTTTCGGTGAAATATTGATGTCCGTTGATTTTCGTCCAATTCCGAGGATATTTCCTTAGTAACTTTTCTGAAAAGGAAAAACAGCAGAAAACAGGAACTGGCACTGTGGTATCTTGTTAATAGGTTAGTACCCGAAAATGTATAAAAATGCTATAAAGTGTATGCAGAACATGTAACAACAGGCATAATATCAGCATGGAACATAAAAAATTATAGATACGTTTGCAACGTATCAGCATCCCCAAGCTTAGTTCCTACTCGTCCTCGAGTAGGTAAACGATAAAAACAAAATAATTTTTGAGGTGACATGCTACTACACAATCTTGATCAAATAATAGTGTGAAGCACATGTGAATGAATGAAGTGATCCAAGTCAATGGTCTATAGTTTGCTACTAATTAAGCAATGAATAAACAACTGAATCATATGAGCAAAACTTTTCATGAATAGTACTTTGGAGACTTGAATCCAAAAGTTTTGCACAAGAGTTAACTCACAAAGCAATAATATCTAAGTAAAAGGTATTTGACCAACACAAAGGAAGATTTTTAGTTTCAACAATTGCTTCAACCTCAACATATTTATCTCATGGATATCATCAATACAAAGCAATATAATCAGTCAAATACACCATCATATAAAATTGTTTTACCAAAGTTGGCACTAGTGTTTGCTTGTGGAAGATAGAAAGAAGTAGGAAAACTGACTCAACATAAAAGTAAAAGAAAGGCCCTTCGCAGAGGGAAGCACGGATTAGTCATGTGCTAGAGCTTTTATTTTTTTATAGAACAGAAGTAAAACAATTTTGAGATATGCATGGTTTCGTCAACGACTTCACAGCAAAGAAACTAACTAGTCCCCCATAACAAGCAAGGCTTTTAGACTTGTGAGAGCGGCTAAACGAGTACATTCCTCTTTCTCCTTTGTGTCACCACTAACCAATGTTTGAGCTGATTTCTCAGATTTTATTTGTGCGGAGGAGAATGGTGAGTTATATTTATATTTTGCTTAAGCCGCTCTCGGGTTGATTCAAGTGAGGACGTAAACCATCAACACCGGGTGAAAGGGGGAAATGACCTTGGTTGTCACAAGTTATATTTAGCTCTCTACTGCTTCCTCATGAGCTTAAAAACAGAGACACAAAAAGGAGTATTTTGAATATTTTAAAGGTAGCACATGAAAATTTTACTTGGAGTGGCAGGAAAATACCACATGTAGGTAGGTATGGTGGACACATATGGCATGGATTTTGGCTCAAGGTTTTGGATGCACAAGCAGCATTCCCGCTTAGTACAGAGTTTAGGCTAGCAAGGTTATTTTTAAGCAAACACAAACTATCAACCGGTACATCAAAAACTTATATGACAACATATTAGAAACATTATAAGACTCCACATTGTCTTCCTTGTTAACCAAACTCTTTTACTAGAAAATATCTAGACCTTGGAATTACCACTTATACAAACCAAATTTCAACAAGCTTTACGGCAGTTCTCCATTAATGGGTTTTACTTACATGATACAAATGCTTAAACATGTCCTACTTAGTAACTCAAAACAATTGACAAGTATAAAATTATCCAAGATAGTGATCTACAAGAGTATGTAAGCATTTTCCATTATGCCAATTACCACATGCAACATTTTCTGTTCCAACCAAACACCAATCAACTTATTTAAACAACTCTCCAAACAAGTATAAGTGAAGCAAGAGAGTACTTTCTTTAAAAGAACTAAAAGCTCTGACAAGAGATACATGAAAACAAGAGCTAAAAGCTTAACAGCGCTAGAAATAAATACTCAACAAGTATAAGTGAAGAACAGGAGTATTCTAATGAAAAAGTGGAGCGTGTCTCTCTCCCAAACAAGAATGCTAGGATCCAACAAGTTGTGACCAGTAGATAAAACATAAACAAACTGAAAATAAAGGCACACAGACGCTCCAAGAACAGCACATATGATGTGAAGGAATAAAAATATAGTCTCCCTAGAGATGACCTGATAATTTGTCAATGAAGAAGGGGATGTCTTGGGCATCCCCTAGCTTAGACGCTTGAGTCTTCTTGAAATATGCTGGGGAGATCCATGGGAGCCTCCCCAAGCTTAAGCTCTTCACTCTTCTTGATCTTATTATATCACCCTTCTCTCTTGACACTTGAAAACTTCCTTCACCCCAAACTCAACATAATTCTCATTAGAGGGTTAGTGCATCAATAAAAAACTCACATGTTCTGTAAGGACGCAAACATGGCAATCATCTTAAACATTAGCTACTGTTACTAGCCTTAAGTGAAGCTCTTCCACCCAAAAAAGAATTCCACCTAACACTCGTAATAGAGAAAATGCAAAACAAAAGACAGAATCTGTCTAAACCAGAACAGTCCGCAAAGACGAATTTTTTCGAGGCACTTACGGGTCTCAGATCGAAAAACATTGAACTAACGAAAGATGCGTACATATATCAGGAGTATGCACAAAAACTAACGAAATATGCGTACATATATCAGGAGTATGCACAAAACATTGCAGATTTAAATCACGTTTCTATAATTTTTAGAATTTCGTACAGTGAACAGCAGAAATTTGTTCCTGCACAGTCATCCCAATATAGCATCATCTTAACATTAGAGACTTTCCTTGGCACAACAATACGAAAAAGTAAAGATACAAAGGAGTTGCTATAGAAGTAGGCAAGCACCTTGACTCAATAAAAGAAAATTTTCAGAAAAATAAAATGGGTTGCCTCCCATAAGTGCTTCTCTTTAACGCCTTTTAGCTATGCTAGATAATTTTAATGATGCACTCATAAAAATAAGAGTTGAAACACAAAGAGAGCATCAAGAAGCAAATATGAAACACATTTAAGTCTAACCCTCTTCCTGTGCATAGGAATCTTGTAAACAAATAAATCCATGAAGAACAAAGTATCAAGCATAGGAATGTAAAACAAGAGCAGTTTCAAAATTTTCAACACAAAGAGAGGTGTTTTAGTGACATGAAAATTTCTACAACCATATTTTCCTCTCTCATAATAATTTTCAGTAGCATCATGAACAAACACAACAATATAATCATCACATAAAGCATGCTTTTCATGATCTACAAACACACAATTTTTATCAAGCTCCAAACTAGTGGGATCAAAATTAATCAAGACCTCTCCAAACCCACTTTTAACAATTTTATAACAAGATGATTGATCACTCTCAAACGGTATGGGACTCCATTTAACTGAAGTCAAAACCTCTCCAATCCCATCTTCAATAGTAGCACAATTAATATCATCAAGCAACATAGGACCATCATCTAGAGCTTTATCATAAAAAAATTCTAAGCAACTCTCCTCATTACCATGCATATCAATAGTAGGAACAAATAGAGGATTATCATAAGATTTATCAAAATAGCATGGATTATCATAAATAACAGTAGCATAATCATTTTCACAAGTTTCATTCATAGGGACATCATACCCATAAGCATAGCAAGTATCAGTTTTATCAAAAAGGGATATTTCAAGAGAATCCATAGGAACATAGCATTCATGCTCCTTTGATAAGCATGGAGGGCAATCAAATAATGTAAGAGTTGAGGAGTTACTATCATTAGAAGGTGAGCGTGGGCAGCTACTCCATTCTTCCTCCTTTTGTTCGTCACTCTCTTCCTCTTTTTCATCCAATGAGCTTTCAGTTTCAGTAATTTCTTCTTCCACGATTTCCTGCAAGGCAACAATCTCTTCTTCTGGGGGAAATAAAACCTTAAGATATCCAGTAATATAAGCATTATCATCTTTGTAATTATCCATGCAATATTTAAGTATAGCAAACTTTCAGATTTGTAAGGAGCATCATCAACATTTTCAAGCAAAGAAGCAATTTCATAAGCACCCTTAAAAGCAAAAAATTCTTCAATTCTTTCCACATCATAATAATTATAGTATCCTTTAGCATAAGAAGACAAAATTTCATTTCATTACAAGCACATTGGAAAGGAAGGTTTAATTCATGCAACAACTAGACTCATGACAACAATAAGATATATCATATTCAAGCATAAGTCTCTAGCATAATTATACAGTTGAGCAATTCTTTTCCATAGGTATATCCCTTTTTGAGACAAGCGGTATCCCTTATAATATTTTTGTTCATCCTGCGTGGACCCACCTTGCCAATAAGATCTAGTTTCAAAGAAAGTAACCATTGATAGTGAGTAAATAACTAGACATAATATCAAACAAAACGATAAAAAGACTAGTGCTGGAATTTTTAATTTTTTGTGTTTTTGATATTTGAAAGCAAACAAGATAAAATAACTAAGCAAGACAAAAACAAAATAATGATATTGGAAGTATGAGACTCCCCTTTCAGAAGCTCCTCTAATTCCCCGGCAACGGCGCCAGAAAACTATCTTGATGATGTGAAACCACACGTTCGTTGGGAGACCCCAAGAGGAAGGTATAATGTAGTGCAGCAGCAGTTTTCCCTTAGTAAGAAACCAAGGTTATCAAATCCAGGAGCAATCAGAAGTGCTCAAAAGGTTGTCAGCTGCACGCGCAGCGCAACACGAGTGCTGACGTGGAACCTGCACACAACAAAATCAAACTACTTTACCCCAACGAAACAGGAAGGTTGTCAATTTCCCCGGCTTGCTGAAAACAAAGGATTACACATATGGTGTGGAAAATAAATGTAAATGCAAAAAGTGGACAGCGAGCAAATGATGGTGGAACATGGTGTAAACGGTGTTTGTTTCAGTGTAAAAGAATGGACCGGGGTCCACAGTTCACTAGTGGTGTCTCTCCATAAAAGATAACTAACATGGTGGGTAAACAAATTACAGCTGGGCAATTGACAAATAATGAACGCATGACAATGCAAATATATGACAAGATGATTACTATGAGACTTAATTGGGCATTACATCAAGATACATAGACCGTTTTCCAACAGCATTTATGACTAATAATCCACCGCCAGGTTAACATCCGTGGCCCCCGTTGGTATTAAGTTACAAGCAACAGATAATCGCATTAAGCAAAGTGTGTAATGTAAACAACACAAATGACCGTAGACGTAGCATTGTTGTTTTATCCCTAGTGGCAACGGCACATCCATAACCTTAGATGTTTCTGTCACTCACCCAGATTACCGGAGGCATGAACCCACTATCGAGCATAAATACTCTCTCTTGGAGTTAAAAGCATCTACTGCCAAGCATCTACTAATAACGGAGAGCATGCAATATCATAAGCAACATATAAAGATAGATTGATAATCAACTTGATCATAGTATCAATATTCATCGGATCCCAGCAAACACAACATGTAGCATTATAATAAGATGATCTTGATCATGTTAGGAAGCTCACAAGATCTAAACATGATAGCACAAAGTGGAGAGATTACCATCTAGCTACTGCTGTGGACCCGTAGTCCAAGGATGAACTACTCACGCATCACTCCAGAGGTAGGCATGGTGATGTAGAGCCCTCCGGTGATGATCTCCACTCCGGCAGGGTGCCGGGAAGAGCTTCAGGAACCCTCCTGAGTAGGGTTTGATGACGGCGGAGGCTCTGGAACTTTTCGTGGAATATGACTCGGGTACTTAGGGTTTTCGGGGCAGGAGGAATAAATAGGCGAAAGGGCGGCGTCGGAGGGCACCCGAGGGTCCCACACCACCCCTCGGTGTGGCAGGAGGTGGGGCCACACCGAGCCCTGGTGAGGGCGCCCCCTGGCACTTCTCTGGCTGTCCTTCGGGCTCCATGGATGTTTCGGTGAAATATTGATGTCCGTTGATTTTCGTCCAATTCCGAGGATATTTCCTTAATAACTTTTCTGAAAAGGAATATATCAGAAAACAGGAACTGACACTGTGGCATCTTGTTAATAGGTTAGTACCCGAAAATGTATAAAAATTCTATAAAGTGTATGCAAAACATGTAACAACAGGCATAATATCAGCATGGAACATCAAAAATTATAGATACGTTTGCAACTTATCAACCTCTCACGCATCCACATCACGCTAAAAACTCATAAACACACGAGAGAAACAATGCAGAATTTTGTTAACCACACCCGTAACAATACTCTCCCCCATTCCGCAGCTCTGCACGCCCTCCTCTCCACCGCCATGTCCGGCCTCCTCCGATGGAGGCGCCTAATTGCCGCAGCCATGCATGCCGCCTCCACTCTCACGGTAATCGATTGCTTCCACCACGGTAGGAGGTTCCGTCAAAGTTCCGCGTCCCCTCCCTATTGCAGGAAGCGGCTGGCGGTGACATCCCCAGCCTCACAAATGCCCTACTAGCATCGACCATGATGCTCGAGGCGGAGACCCCCGATAGGAAGGCCATACTTACCACGGCGCCAGAGACTTCCTCCTCTGCCGTCGTACATCCGGACGCCTCCTACTCCAATTACGACTACACCGCCACACCCCTTTGTCGCATGAGTCTACGTATCCTCCTCCGATGACGAAAACTTCGACTTCAATGACTACGACATCTGGTTTAGTTAGGGTTTTATTAGTTTCAAATTCATTCAAATTGTCATAAAACATGAACAAATATGAATGAAATCTCGAAATTTGTGAAAATTTGGACCATCTCAATAGCGACCGACCATGTGTCTAGCACCCCGATAGCGGACACATTTTGGAACGGCCCGATGAATATGCATGTCAAGGCACCAAAGAGATAAATCTGAACACATTAGTGCATGATAAGTACCCCTTCGTTCAGCTCTTGGGAACAACCAGGTGATAGGTTTTCTTGCCTCCCGTCAACAACGCCATCGATTTCCCTGTCTCCTGTGGCCTTAAGGTCATGGAGGCGCGATGGATCCCGGTACTTGCCGTGGGGAGGGCTTCATTTTTAGGTGTTTTTTTGAGTTTGGTTAGGGTTTGTGTCCTATTCAAGATGTCAAGGCGACGACTTTCTAAAGATGGAATAAGGTTCTTCCCGGCTAGCCCCGTCTCGGTGGTGTGCCTAGCGTCACCGGAGGGCGTGTGGAGGGGTGTCTTCGATGGATCTTGCGATATTCGGTTGGTGTCTGTCTTCGGTGGATCTGGTCTTCGTTCGTCCGCGTACGTGTGTTTACAGGTTGGATCCTTCCGCTCTATGCTTCTCTTCATGGCGACACTTGTTGTTCTGGTGTATTGGTTCTATGGGGTCTTAGCACGACGACTTCTCAACTGTCTACTACAACTTGTTGCTCGGCTCGCTTCCGTGCATGCAATCGTTGCTAGGTGGTCTACGGGCTGGGATGTAATTTTCTTTACTTCATGTATCTTTGTACTGATTTTTTTACTTCTTGTGTTCTTTTTTTTGAACATTAATATATTAAGCTAGCAAGCCGCCTCATTAAAAACCTTCCAGTCCCCATAGGTACCCTGGTAAGGAAAAGAGTGCGTCTGAAACTTGCTGCTTTAAGTATCCATAAGAGTTACATCTTTGAGGAGTTTGTCAAGAATAAAACTAGGGGGTTCATCGACCCAATTACACGACATATTACTATCAAACACTGCCTAGCTAACTCATGCGCAACCATATTCGCTTCCCTGGAGCAATGTTGGATCTTCACCTGGCCAATTCTTCGAGCTATCTGAAAACACTCCATCAAAATAGTAGTATAGGGGCTCCATATTTCTATAACTCCATTGAAGGCTTCAATAAGTTCTAGAGAATCAGTTTCAACCACTATCGGCAAGCATCCCAAATTCTCCACCATGATCAAACCTCATTGCAGTGCCACAGCCTCCGAGGTTGTAAGCATCAAGTAAATTAGGGTGTACATCACATATTCCAGCTAGGGCTTCTCCCCTGTAATTTCGCAAAATAGCATCCGAGGCACCAGTGCCATTAGGAAAGAAACATGCATCCACGTTTAATTATACGTACCATGGACTTGGCCTAGCCCATTTGATTTCATGTGTATCCGCCCGAGAAGCAGCCCCCTTTGTAATTCATCGTTAAATATTGAATAGCAAAACTTGTTCGAACGGGAGGAGTTACTTGCTCGCCTTTAACTCTTTCTCTCCTTTGCCACCATATATACCAAGATGCAACAGCCACCAATTCTTTAAACCCAACATGAGCCAAATAACCTTGAACTCCAATATTGCTCTGAAGCAATTCTTCTAGGACAACCGATCCCGACCTATCAATCATTAGGGCATTCTCAATAATATGTAGAATTCCAAGTGACCTCCACACCTCCTTTGCTCTTGGGCAGTTGAACATAAGGTGCCTAATATCTTCTGCATCTAGAGACCAAATCGGCCAGTGCCTAGAAACTGGGATATGTGTATTTGCCAAAATTGACATGCCAGAAACAATTCCATGGAGTGCTTTCCACAGTTTTTAAACTTTGCTCGGTATTTGTAAACTCCATAAGATTTCCCATACACGATTGGTAGTAGGGGTACATTGCCCATCAGAACGAGTCAATCTGTGTCCATTCTGGTGATCCCATTTGACATAATATGCAGATCGTACTGAGAAGCAAAAAGTGATGAGGACATCCCAACTACAGTTACAACCACTAGTCCTACCACTACACAAATACAAGGACCTATTACTCGAGCTCGTGCACGTCAACTAAATTATCAGGTACTTTCGTTTCTTGGAACTCTTCCAAATTTACATGAGAATATGCTACTGCCTAAAACCGATGTGTTTGTTGCACTTAGGAATAATGGACCTAGCGAGGAGTTGATGGACAAGCATTGGAGCATGATCATCCATGGAGACGGCAGCAAGCATACGAGGATTGAAGATGACGCCACACATGGAGAATCGAGGGTTGTGAAGCCACTATAAGGGAGCATGAAGTCATGGACGAAATATTCAAAGACCACACTTTATATTTTCGTCCATAGCATTATATGGTGCTGCATCACCTCTATTTTTGGGCCAGGCCCATGTATTTTTGAGATACCTTTTCATAGGCTGTTTTTAGAGTCCGTATTGATAGGGAAACCGACTTAGGAAGGATTTCGGCCTCCTTTTTCAAGGCTGCACGAAATTTCCCTAAGTTTCCCTATAAATACCCCCCTAGGTCGTCACTTTAGGGTTTGGGTTTTGTTTAGTCAAAAGTTAGCTAGCCGTCACTACAGCTTCGCCGTACTTCGTTTGTGCCAGATCGGGCAGACCAAGACCGCTCTTCGAAAACCCACCTTCATCTATAATCATTCATATTTGCAATATTCAGATTGCCAATTCTTAGTTCTTACTTGTTCTTCGATTGCCTGCAGGAATTAGACCTTAGTTGGTTTGGTCGATTGTGCTTCGGCGCTGTCATAAACCTTCCCGGAGTTAGTGTAGCGATTTCTAAGGCACAGCGTCCTCGCACGTTTGTAGTCGGATCGTCAACGTCGACGACACCCAAATCGATAGTTATCATCTCATCGAAAGATCGGACACCTCAGCCTCTATCAAGTGGTATCAGATTTCAGGTTGCTCGGTGAGATTTACTGTTTACTAGTTAGATTGCATCTTCATACCTACAGTCCATGAAAAAGCCAAAAATACAGTTAGGGTTAGATCATCCCGTCCTACAACCAGTCCGGGCCTGTCGCATTTTTCTTTTCAGTGCATTGCATTGTTGAATTTTCGTCTGCATCGTCGTGTCGACTTGCTGGTCTTAGTGTCTAGTTCCTTTAGAGTTTCGAGTTCTTCGCATATTTGCCTTGCCGCCGCCGCATGACATGCATCTCGCCCATCATCGCCACCATCCACCAGTCTTCCGTCGCCATCCATATATCCACCACCGCCACCATCCACATACCCGCCGCCGCCTCCACCATCGTGATCGGTTTGCTTCGTATCTAGGTTTTCTTAAAAAAAAGTCAAACCGCATCCAAGTCAGATTTGACCCGATTTCTACTAGTCAGGGTCCGAATTAGTCCTGAATTGCTGGGTTTTTGACAGTTTTGGTTGTCCGAACTTTGACCGGCCATAACTTTTGCATACGAACTCCGTTTTCGACATTCGACCACTCAAAATTCTCGTCAGAAAAGGTTCTACCCAACCCGAACAACTATGTAGTTCCAAGCCTCCAAAATCTCTTAGAATTGGCAAAAGAGTCCGGGAAGGTTGAGTTTTTACCACTTTTGTGAAAAAAGTTCAAAAAATTTCTGCGATCTTCAGTTATATCTTGCTTTCGAGCTATCCATTTGTGCTTGTTGTTGCCGAGCCTTGACTTTGTTGGTGCTATAGGCTTGCGTCACTAGTACGGTCTAGCCTAGGACTAGCATAGTACCGTCTTTGAGCATTTACTAGTTGAATTTGGCGTGGCGTCACGCCACGCCTTTGGCGATTTTTTTTATGTAGAATACTTTTTTTGTTCAATAAAATGTTGGTTAAATTGTAAGGTTCAAACTTTTTTTTTATGAGTAGGTAGCATTTTTTTGTGTGAGCATTTTTGATAAATTTTGTATAATTTTCAAATATTTAGTAGGGTGAAGTGGTTGAACATGTCTGTATTTCGGCGGAAGTATTTATTTTAAATTAGGGAAGATGCATTAGAATTACTTCTAAGTAGTGACAACATTTGAATTCAAATTAGGGAAGGTGCATTTGAATTACCTGATAATAGTGACAACATTTGAATATTCGAAAAAAAATTAGTTGCGATGATATGCCATAAATAGTTGCGATGATATGCGATGAAATGTTTTATTTGAGTCTAAAATTGCAGGAAACGTGTTGTCTGAGCATTTACTAATTTCAACTCTACATAATTAGTGGAGGTGCATTTGGTTTGTTTCCAAATGTTGACCAATTTAAAATATTCAAACATGTTTGTTTTTTAGACGCAAATCATGCTTGTATTTTTCTCATAAGTAGTTGGCATTCATGTTCAAACATTTTTTTTATGAATAGGTAGCATTTTTTTGTGAGTATTTTTGATAAATTTTCTATAATGTCCAAATATTTAGTAGGGTGAAAATGGTTGAACATGTTTGTATTTCGGCGGGAGTATTTACTTTACCATATGCCGCACCTGCTGTATTTTAAAATGTCGCAATTTGTTGAGATTTGTCATCTATTCTGTTGAAAATTTCACTAAATTGTTTCTTTAAATTTTGGACTAATTGGGAAATGTCAAAATCTGTTGGAATTTGTCGTCTATTTTCTCTAAATTGTCACTAATTTGGAAGTGTTCATTTTTTTTTGTTTTTTTTTTGTTTTCTGCCATAGGTAGGTTGTGTATTTTATGTACTTTGGAAATCTTGAAATTCGTTTGAAATTGGTGTCCATTTTATCCAAATTTCCAAAAATTTAGAATATCTTTTTTTTGTGAGTATTATTTTTTTTAATATATTGTGTAGGTTACTGAAGTCTTTAGTGATTTGAAATGTTCAAACATATTTGTGTTTTGAAGTCAATATTTAATTTGAATTAGAAAATCCATCTGAATTTGATTCTTGTTTTCTTGGGGAATGTTTATTCGTATGGTGGCAAAAATTTGGCTAAATGGAAAATCTCTGAATATATTTTGTAAGTTGATATAAGTATGTAACATTTTTTTCTTTTAGCACTCTCGATATATTTTATGGAATGTCGGTATATTGACTTAAATGTCGGTCAAACTGGAATTTGCAAACATGCGTAATATGTTTATATT
This sequence comes from Puccinellia tenuiflora, assembly GCA_012064385.1. Classification (NCBI taxonomy): domain Eukaryota; kingdom Viridiplantae; phylum Streptophyta; class Magnoliopsida; order Poales; family Poaceae; genus Puccinellia; species Puccinellia tenuiflora. The sequence continues at coordinate 1,077,942 of QRDG01000238.1, read as the reverse complement.
CTTTGTTCAATGGAATTTGTAAACATTTTTTTAGATCAATAAGTAGAGGAAATACATTTTTTTTACATTTGTTAGGTGCATTTGAAATTTAATTCATAATTAGGGGTTATGAATTTGTATTCTATGCAATTATTCATGTAATCAAGCATTTGTACAAAAATTTACCTTTAACATATTTAGAGGAAGGGATTTTTTTTTTTGAAATATTCTACATTTTTTTGGGATTTAGAAACAAATTTTTTTTCTTGGTCGTAAGTAGCAAGTATTTATTTATTCTGATCGGTCGGATATGTTATTTAGATTTTTTCAGGTGGATATGTTTGAATATACTGTTTTTTGAACATTTTTTATTTTATGCAAATTGTTTTAGTAAAATGGTCCTACCTGTTAGGAATGCTACATTTTTGTAAACATATATTTTTAAAAAGGATATCATTTACGTTAACTCCACAGGTAGAGTTTTTTCTTTTTTTTTTGAATTCAACTCCATATAGTTGGAGCATGTGTACCATATTTTTCGAATGGGAAGACTTGAAGTTATTGATTTTATAGTATTTATCATTTTCTGGCAATATTCTGAATAAGTGGGACCCACCAAATGTAGTTACTATTTAGTTTTTTGTTTAACAATTTTGTGAAATTTGAATGGATATCATATGGCATAAGTATTTTTTGTTGCAGGTATTGTTGCGTCATTTTTGTGAGTATCTTGGTGTGAATAATTGTCATTTGTGTGAGTATCGTGGTGCATATTTAAAAGGTTCTTGGTTTCTAATATGTTTAATTTTTTAAGGTACTTATACGTATTGTATTCAATTTGAAAGGAAGCCACAATTACACAATTAGAGCAAATGAATTTGCTTTTTTTTTCTCGGAATATTTATGTATTCAAATGGTCATTTTTTTGAGTATCGTGGTGTAAATAATCAAATTCTGGAAATGTGCATTTTTAAAAGGTTTTTGGTTTCTAATCTGTTGAATTATTGAAGGTATTTATACTTATTGAATTCAATTTGAAAGAAAGCCACAATTAGACAATTAGAGCAAATTCAGTTTGAAAGGAAGCCACAATTACACAGTTAGAGCAAATGAATTTGCATTTTTTTCCGAAATATTTATGTATTCAAATGGTCATTTTTTGAGTATCGCGGTGTAAATAATTAAATTCTGGAAATGTGCAATCTTAAAAGATTTTTGGTTTCTAATATGTTGAATTATTGAAGGTATTTATACTTATTGAATTCATTTTGAAAGGAAGCCACAATTAGACAATTAGAGCAAATGAATTTGCATTTTTTTTCTCGAAATATTTTTGTATTTGGTTTTTAAATGAAGGGACTATTTTGCTTTTTGTTTTCCAATTTTGTGAAATTTGAATGGATATCATATTCCATAAGTATTTTTTTTGTTGCAAGTATTCTTTCGTCATTTTTGTGAGTATCGTGGTGTGAATAATTGTTATTTTTGTGAGTATCGTGGTGTAAATAGTTAAATTCTACAAATGTGCATATTTAAAAGTTTTTTGATTTCTAATATGTTTAATTTTTGAAGGTACTTATACTTATTGAATTCAATTTGAAAAGAAGCCACATTTACACAATTAGGGCAAATGAATTTGCATTTTCTCTCGAAATATTCATGTATTCAAATGGTTATTTTTTCTTGAGTATCATGGTGTAAATAATTAAATTCTGGAAATGTGCATTTTTAAAAGTTTTTTGGTTTCTAATATGTTGAATTCTTGAAGGTATTTATACTTATTGAATTCAATTTGAAAGGAAGCCACAATTACACAATTAGAGAAAATGAATTTGCATTTTTTCTTGAAATATTTTTGTACACAATTTTTTTAATGCAATGTCTATATTGCTTTTCCTGCAATTTTATGGTTTTTTTGTTTTCTTGAAATATTTATGTATTTGGTTTTTAAATGGAGTGACTATTTTTTGTTTTTTGTTTTACAATACTGTGAAATTTGGATGGATATCATATGCCATAAGTTTTTTTTTGTTGCAGGTATTATTTCGGCATTTTTGTGAGTATCGTTGAAATATTCAAATTTCAATCTTTATTATGCGGCATGAGTATTATTTTTAAGATTATTTCTATATTGCTTTTCCTGCAAATTTATGGATTTTTGTTTTCTTGAAATATTTATGTATTTGGTTTTTAAATGGAGTGACTATTTTTTTGTTTTTTGTTTTACAATACTGTGAAATTTGAATGGATATCATATGCCATAAGTTTTTTTTTCGTTGCAGGTATTATTTCGGCATTTTTGTGAGTATCGTTGAAATATTCAAATTTGAATCTTTATTATGCGGCATGAGTATTATTTTTAAGATTAATTTAAATTAAATGGAGTGACTATTTTTTTTTTTTTGCAATACTGTGAAATTTGAATGGATATCATATGCCATAAGTTTTTTTTATTTGGTTTTTAAATGGAGTGACTATTTTTGTTTTTTGTTTTATAATACTGTGAAATTTGGATGGATATCATATGCCATAAGTTTTTTTTTGTTGCAGGTATTATTTCGGCATTTTTGTGAGTATCGTTGAAATATTCAAATTTCAATCTTTATTATGCGGCATGAGTATTATTTTTAAGATTATTTCTATATTGCTTTTCCTGCAAATTGATGGATTTTTGTTTTCTTGAAATATTTATGTATTTGGTTTTTAAATGGAGTGACTATTTTTTTGTTTTTTGTTTTACAATACTGTGAAATTTGAATGGATATCATATGCCATAAGTTTTTTTTTTGTTTTTATTCAAATTTGAATCTTTATTATGCGGCATGAGTATTATTTTTAAGATTAATTTAAATTAAATGGAGTGACTATTTTTTGTTTTTTTGTTTTGCAATACTGTGAAATTTGAATGGATATCATATGCCATAAGTTTTTTTTTTGTGTTTTTTTTTGTTGCAAGTATTCTTTCGTCATTTTTGTGAGTATCGTAGTGTGAATAATTAAATTATGGAATTGTGCGTGGTTTTCTTTTTTTTTGAATTCTAATTACCTTTCAAAAAAAAATTCTAATTTGCAAAGTTTAATTTAAATTGAATCCACATTTAGGAGATACGATTTTTTTAAGTTTAATGTTAATCAAATCCGTATGTAGAAGTTTTTTTTAAAACAATGTTTAGAAGAAGCATTTTTTTTCTCCCGCTCGATGAAGTGGACAAATTTTAAAAGGTAACCAGAGTTTCGAAATATTCAAATTTGAATCTTTATTATGCGGCATGAGTATTATTTTTAAGTTTAATTTAAATGAAATCCATAATTAGATTTTTTGTCGTTTATTGTTTTAAATCTATTAAATTTTGCAGCATTTTAACAGGAAAAAAAACTGACGCGTGAGGCCCACTGTGACGTCGTGCTGACGTCACAGGGGCAGAGCAAGCCGCGGCGGCGCTGACCCCGCCGGCGGCGCGCGACGGCGTTCCGGGACGCGCGCGTGCGCGCGGCCGACGCACACGGACGCGGGGAGCCCGTAGGTGGCGTCGCCGCCACTTCTGGGTCGCCGGAACGGCGGCGGCACGCGGACGCGGCGGAGGGTAGCGGGCGCGGCGACGGCGATTCTGGCGCGATGGCGGCGTCCCGGCCGCTGATCTGCGGCGAGGAGGGAGGGGAGGCGGCGGCGGAGCTCCCCGTACGCTCGGATTCGTGCGGGAGGGACGTGGCGGCGGCGCGACGCGGCGGCGGCGGCGGCGAGCTCCGGCGTCGCGGGAGAGAGAAGGGGAGGGACGGGATTGTGAGGCGGTTTTGCGGAAAAGTCCTTGCGATTTACCGAAATCGCGGAAAGGTCCCTCCGCACGTTGAATTGTGGACTGCGGGTTCGATTTCTGTTTTCTAGAGGGACTTTTCTACAAAAGCATCATCGACGAGTACTGGGAGCCGTCGGATCGTCGGCGGACGGCCGGGATTGCGCAACTATAGTACTGTTTCTCCCAACAGTACCCCGAATGCTCTCCGATCGCGAAATCGTCCGTCTTTAATATATAGTACTAGTTGAATTTGGCGTGGCGTCACGCCACGCCCTTGGTGGTTTTTTTTTCGTACAATATATATATTTTTTTTGTTCACTAAAATGTGGGATAAATTGGAATGTTGAAACATGTTTCTATTTTGTTGTGAATAGGTAGCATTTTTTTGTGAGCATTTTTTTGATATATTTTGTAGAATATTTAAATATTTAGTGGTTTGGAATGTTCAGACATGTTTATATTTTGTGAAATCTGGTTGCATTTGATTTGGAAGCGTTTGCAATCTTTTTTTTAGTTATTTATTTTTATATTTACATTCAATTCAATTAAGAAGCAAATCATAATTAGAGTAAATGAATTTGCATTTTATTTAAATATTCATGTAATTAATCGTTGTATTTCTTTAGATGAAGGGTTTTTCTTTTTCGCAACTTTATTCTAATTCTCCCTTTTTTAGAAAGCGTGGAAATTTGGGAAACTTTTTTAATTTGTAGCACATGCTTATTTTAGCTAAATAATTAAAGGAAATATTTTTTTTAGATAATGCTAAAGTTTAATTTGAACAAATCCATAATTAGAAGACATGTTTTTTTTAAATACTGCTTAGAGGAAGTGCATCTGGATTTTCGTGAAATATTGATCAAATTGGAATTTGAAGACATGTTTGTTTTCTTGCTATAAGTAAGTAGTATTTTTTTTTCGATTGTTCGCATATGCTGTGCATATTTTGTCCGCTGGATGAAATGGACATTTTTCTGGAAGGTAATTAGAATTTTGAAATATTCAAATTTGAATGCATTCTTTTTCTTGGATTCGAGTCCACAATTCGGGAAAGTTCATTTATATTGCATCTTAATATTGACCATTTTGAATTGTTGAAATATGTTTTGTGTTTTGCCATACATAGTTAGCGTTGGTTTTTTCTGAGCATTTTTTATATAGTTTAGAGAATACTCGAATATGTTTTTTATCTTGCAAATGTGTTTTTTATTTTGTTATTGTAAAGTGGAACCGTACTTGTAGTTTTTAGATAAATGACACTATTATTAAGTGAGATGTGAATTATTTCGAGAGTTGGAAAAAAAAAGGTTTCATTATCATTTGTTTGAGAAATTGGAACATCGCGTAAACTGTATTTTTTTTGTTTTTATGTATTGTTTAAATAAAAATCAGAATATTTCATGTTTCTTTTTTTTTGTAGATAATGAAAAATATTTCTTGAAATTCAATCCATAATTAGTGGATATGCATTTGTATTCTATGCAATTATTCATGTAATCAAGCATTTGTGGAAAAATTTACCTTTAACATATTTAGAGGAACTTTTTTTTTGAAATGTTATGCTTTTTTGGGAGTCAAAAACATTTTTTTGTCATAAGTAGCAAGTATTTATTTATTCTGATCGGTCGGATATGTTATTTATATTTTTTAGGTGGATATGTCTGAAAATATTATTTTTTTGAACATTCTTTTTTACTTTATGCGTTTTGTTTTAGTAAAATGGCCATACCTGTTAGGAGCGCAACATTTTTTTGTAAACATATTTTTTAAAGAGGGTATCATTTACGTTATTTCGTCTGATGTAGTCAAATATTATCGTATGGAAATTACTGTGTTTTTTTTAAATGTTATACATTTTTTTGGATTTTGTAAACATTTTTTTTGTCATAAGTAGCAAGTATTTAATTATTCTGGTTGGTCGGATATGTTTTTCAGATTTTTTCAGGTGGATATGTTTGAAAATATTGTTTTTGGAACTTTTTTTATTCTATGCAAATTGTTTTAGTAAAATGGTCCTACTTGTTAGGAATTCAACATTTTTTGTGAACATATTTTTTCGAAAAGGATATTGTCCACGTTAATTCATCTAATGTAGTCAAATATTATCATCTGGAAATTATTTGTGTGGAGAGTTTGAATCTTGAAATATTATCCTATTTGGTTGCTATTAGATTTTAAATTTAGATCAATAATTAGAGGAAATACATTTTTTTTTAAATTTAGTAGGTGCATTTGAAATTCAATCCATAATTAGTGGATATGAATTTGTATTCTATGCAATTATTGATGTAATCAAGCATTTGTGGAAAAATTTACCTTTAACATATTTAGAGGAACTTTTTTTTTGAAATGTTATACATTTTTGGATGGAAAACATTTTTTTTGTTCATAAGTAGCAAGTATTTATTTATTCTGATCGGTCCGATATGTTATTTATATTTTTTTACGTGGATATGTTTGAAAATATTGTTTTTTTTCGAACATTTTTTTATTTATGCATATTGTTTTTTTCGAACATTTTGTAGGCCGACTAAAACCTCGATATATCAGCCAACCAGGAAAGACACTGAAGGATAAATTTATTAATGCGCACCATGGTTCATCAACTTTTGCTCTCTGTCTATATTTTCTGATGTCTAGCCATGCTCAGTTTTGGCTAATGGTCAACCATAACATAATGGATGAAACACGTGTAAAACGATGAAAAGGAAAAAAAGCACGATTTTAGGACATAGTATCTGGAAGCGCTCGCCTACCTTCTATCCCCTCAAAGCCGAGGCACGGAGAGGAGAAAATAGTAACATTTAAGTAGGAGCCCACTACACTTACAACCAATTCAGTTTATTTATAATCTAGTAAAATATGCATCCTAAAATAAGAAGTCATACTTTATGAACTTATGAACAAAGACACAGAAGATATACAGAGTCAGCGAGCAGTACTCCTTCAAGATACGAACAAAGATGCATAAGATAGGGGAATCGGCGAAGGAGCGAGAGAACTTGTACCTTCAGTGACAGCCATGGGTTCCCTGCTCGTCAGACACAGTGCATGCCAACGATTTAAGCCGCTGCAGCTTAAGTCCAAGGAAGGACCTGATCCCATGTGTAACCGTCTCCAGTGACCCCAAACGTCCAGTGATCCGAGCAGCCACAACCGTAGCTAGCAGAAGATTAAAAGAAGCAAACCAAAACATCAGATGCATTTGAAGTTGCATTACCCATATATTAAATACTTGATGTGCCAAGTTTCCTAAAAATTGACAACAAATATTGCTTATGGGTCTCAATGCAAGATAGACAAAGAAATGAAACACTATGTGTTCAAGAAAGGACCGCACCACACAAGCATGGTATAAACTTCCTATTGCTTATACTAATGTCCCCACAATTTAAAAGTAGACCTAATGCATTCTTTCTTTTCTTTCATAACCAGATTTCTTACATCACCAAAGTCTTTCAAATAGATCTGCAAACAACCTTCACATACATCAGAAAGAATTTGCCAAATAGTTCAGTTCCCATTAAACACAGTTCAGTTCATGTCTAACACAAACTCGTGTGTCACGCAAGCAGAACCCATATTTCTGAACCAATAAATCCACGAACCATATGTCATGACGACAATGCCAACTCACACATAACAGAATTTATTAGTAAACATGGAGCTAGATTAATTCAAACATAAAGCAGGATAGTGACAGGTGACAAATAGAAAGTAACAACAAACATTACAGAAATCAGAACATATTGATATACTTCTGCGAAAGAACGGTGGAACGGAGGGTAAAAGTCAGAAATACACATAGCTCACATATACACAGTAGACATCAAGGCACATCGCAAGTTCACCTTAGAAGAAGTCACCTCATAGACATAGAGTCTGTGGATATTTCAATTATGGTGCCTGAAGAAGATTGGCTGTCAGGTGACACCACAACTGACAAACAATAACATGGAGTGGAGAAACTTTGTCATGCTCCATGCTACCAGCCTCTGTCCTGCTAGCTTCTGTGCTTACACAGAAAAGCTATGAAAGTCCAGTGTATTGGAAGGCATATAAAAATGCAGACCAAGATTAGTGGCCCCGGATGTACCTATGATATAGTGAACTACCAAGAGCATTTTCCACTGCTGATTCTGCAGAAAAGTTTGCATCTAGATATAGGAAAAAAATCTGCCGTTACAATCTGCCAGTGGAAAAAATGATTGAAGGAGCTAGTACCCCCTAGCTAAAGTATTTCCGAATGTATGACTATGATTTACCACATGCTAATAACTCAAGAGAAATTAGACGCTAGCTGAGATAATACAAAATTCATCACCCTCACAAAAGTAAATATTTGATTCTTCTCTTCGAAGCATAAAATGAGATAAAAGGGAAAGAGACTTATATTGAGGATTACACGATGTATGTTGCCTGAAAGGAGCAAATTATGTGAGCTGAAGACCTGAACCTGGCAGCGAACCCATGCAAAAAAATGATTAGAGAAAAATAGTTTAGTTACATGTTGTACTGAATCTCCTCTTAATTTCGACACGAAGAATACAAATGCTCGGATACAAACCTCAATCGGGCTGCAGAAAATGGTGAATCACATGTCGATGTCACCATTGAGCACAAGGGAGGAAACTTCAGACCTTTGGATAAAGTTTCAGATATTTCCTAAAATCTCCATCATGAACTAACTAAAACCTGCAGTAAAGCAAAAGGTCACATAAGACATAAGGCATTCGTACATAATTAATTGCATAAAAAGGGTGGCATCAAAGATATAAAGAGAGTATATACTTAATTGCATAAAAAAGGGTGGCATCAAATATACAAAGAGAGTACATATTCCTATCAAAAAGAGATGCATTGGTATGTTCTCTGTTCTCAAAGACCCAAACCGAATACATGTTCTTAGCAAAAGAGATGCGTTAGAATATCTCTATTCTCAGAATTAATCATCACTGACAACAACTCTACATGATATTGTCCAGTATCACATTCATGCTAAGAGAAGGTGGACCAAAAGAAAGTAGAATCCCTCTGTGGATAGTCCGTACCTGCAGCAGCCGTGCCCCCCAACCACAATCCCAAAGACCCAAACATAGATGGACTGAATCACACTATAGAAAGAGGAAAGAACATGAGCGCCGTAGATCCGAGCGATACATGAAGAAGGCACATGAAGGATGGGGTGCACAGATGCAAACCTGAACCAGCGTTGCGAGCCATGGTCGATCTCCAGTCCATCCTCTATAGGAACGTGCAGAAGAAGATAAGTCAGGTTACCCTGGATTCATGGAGCTTAGAGTTGGATTTCTTCCGGACGGGCGTGCACCACTTCCGCGTCATCATCGGCGGTGGCTGAGAGAGAGAGAGTGAGAGAGAAAGGATGTGAGACGGGACAGAGTAAACCAGAGGTGGAGGACGGGAGAATAGGACGGCGGATGCAGGAGATGAGAAGCGCATCCTCCGCCGCGTCAAGCACCTGAGGGCTCGTCGCGCTCTCCGCGGCATCGCAGGACCAAGAGGGCCGGCGGCGCAAGAAGCCGAGGAGGAGACAAAAGGGCGGGCAGCGGACGCGGCGGCGGCGATTCCCGCGCGCGCGCGGCGTCCCGGCGGCCGATCTGCAGCGAGGAGCGAGAGGCGGCGGCGGTGAAGCTGGTGCTGTGGTTCGATTCGAGCGGGGAGGCGCGGAGAGGCGGCGCGCCGCGCCGGCGGCCGCGGCGACCACCGCATCGCGGGAGAGAGAGGAAGGGGAGGGAGGGGATGTGAGGGTGATTTTGCAGGAAAGTCCTCCTGTTTTTCGGAATAGCAAGCAGGTCCTTCGCTGTGTTAATATGTGGACTGCGGGTTCTATTTGTGGAATTTGGAGGTTTTTTTTGCAAAAGCGTCATCGACGCGTTCTGGGAGCCGTCGGATCGACGACGGACGGCCGGGAGCGCAGCTACTGTAGCTACTGTTCCTCCCAACAGTAGCCGAGCGCTCTCCGTTCGCCAAAGGGTTCATCTTTTATATAGTTAGTAGATTCAACTTGCATTCTTGATTTGAGTTTTGCTATACCATATATAAGCCTTCCCAAAGGTCCACAGATTTCTACACCGTGTGTTGTGACTCTCACCTGGCAATCGCTTCATCTATTCTTCGGCGAGTTGACATCGCTGGTTGCCAGTCACCTACTGCTGCTTGGTAAGAACTTGTAAGAGCTTTGCTTTTGGTTTGACAGATTACGCATTCTTTCCACCACCACCTAGTAGTTCATAGGAACATATTCTTGTGATTTGTTTCCTGTCTTCTACTAACCATGTCAGGCTCGGGTGATGAATGGGAGAAACTGACGAATAAAGAGTTACACACTAAGTTCGCCAAGCTTGTGATGGTAACACGCAGGACATCGACAAACGACTTGGCGAGGCACTTGAAAATATAACCGGTCTCAAGCAATCCTTTGTTACCAAGCTCGATGCCAAATTCAACGAGTTGCTCGCTCGTCTTCCACCCCCGCTAGCTGCTGCTCCTCGTCGTCCCGGGTATGTTGGGCACGCTCAACGTGTACCCCGCGAGCAAGGCCAAAATTCTGGAGTAGCTGCGGCTGTCGATGATCCCTTTGATTACTATGAGGGAGTAGAAGTGCAGCAACAAGCCCCTGGTCGGCCGCGCGCCCACATTCGTAATGGTAATGCTGCACCACGCCCTCAGGTATTGCATGATGATGACCATGTTGCTAAACTGAAGTTAACGATTTCACCTTTTGAGGGTAGATATGATCCTGATGCTTATCTCACATGGGAACTAGAAACTGAACAACGTTTTGCATGCTTACATTACCCTGAAGATAGACGTGTTAGAGCTGATGTTTGTGAATTTACTAGGTTTGCTTCTATTTGGTGGTCTGAATATTGTAGAGTCAATCCTAATGTCATCCCCACCACTTGGACCTTCTTAAAAAATGCTATGCGTACTCGTTGGATGCCTCCATATTATCAACGTGATTTGCTTCAAAAACTGCAGCAACTAAAACAAGGCAAAAATTCAGTAGAAGAATGGTTCATCTCATTGTAACATATAGGTGAAACATTGAGTTTGAGAACTCAGTACAAAATTGATGGTTGAAGGATATGTTGGAATTCAATATGAATTGTTCATAGGTCTCAACATATAAGAACCATGTGTTTGTATATGACGATATGTGACCCAAGTTCTTAGTTGTAAGAACATGATGAATGAGGAGTCATTTTTCATGAAATTGAGATAAATTTAGAAAATGGTAGACTTGGTTGAAGTCATAAAGCCAGACTAAATTGAAGTTTTTTTTTTGAATCAGAGCAGCGCAGCAAAAGCATGATCGGAAATATCAAAGTGACAAGGTTCACTGTTGATTTGTTAAGTCTACAACATATAGGAGTATATGATTAATTCAAGGATTGAAATAAGATATAATATTTTGGTTTGAGAAAGTTGTTTCAAGATCGAGTGAGTTCCGAATGCATATGTTATGAGAAAGTCCATTTGACTGATCATACATATAGGCATAAAAGGATATGAATATCTCACTCTATAACCAAACATATTATATACATTATATGATAATGAGTTTTATCATGGGATGATAGGAAGTTTATCATGTGATGATAAAGTAATGTCAAATTAGGTGACAGTTACAAATTTTGCAAAGGACATAAAGAGCTGTAAAGTACAAGCACGGACAGAACCTCTTCCACAAGCAAACATGATCAGCACTGAGACTTCATGGGTGTTGGATCGCGGAAATGTAAACTAGATTATTGACTCTAGTGCAAGTGGGAGACTGTTGGGAATATGCCCTAGAGGCAATAATAAAATGGTTTATTAAGCATATTCACGTTTATGATAATAGTTTATTATCCATGCTATAATTGTATTAAATGGAAACATAATACATGTGTGGAATATAAACACCCGGAGTCCCTAGTGAGCCTCTACAGGACTAGTTCGTTGATCAAGAGATAGTTAGAGTTTCCTAACTATGGACTTGTTATAGTCACTTGATAACGGAGTCATATCATTAAGAGTAATGGTGTGGTGGACATGACCCAAATAAAGAGTTGCGATTAATCGTGTCACAGAAGTTTTGTTGTCAACACTTTTAATATGCCAAATATAGTTTCCTTAGACCATGAGATTATATCACTCCCGTTCGCTGGAGGAATAATTTGTGGACATCAAACGTCACTTCGTAACTGGGTGATTATAAAGGTGGTTTTCAGGTATCTCCGATGGTGGGTTGTTGGGTGATATGAATCAAGAGTGGGATTTGTCCCTCCATGTGACGGAGAAGATATCTCCAGGCCTTCTCGGTAATATAGCATCAAAAGTCTGCAGACATGTGATTAGGTTGTAATCACCGAGATCCTATATTATGGACGAGTAAAGAGAACTTGCCGGTAACGAGATTAAACTAGACATGGGGATGTCAACGATTATATCTCGGGCAAGTAAAATATCGTGAGACAAAGGGAATCATATATGAGATTAATTGAATCTCCGGCATCGTGGTTCAATCGAGAAAAGGTTTTCGTTGAGTGTATAGGAATTAATATGGGCATCCCGGTCCCGCTATTAATTATTGATATGATCATGTCTATGCATTCTCGAACCCGTAGGGTCACACACTTAACGTTCCGATGAAATTAGGTTTTGCGATGAATTAAATGATGAAATGAACGAATGGTGATTCGGAGTCTCGGATGGGATCCCGAACAACACGAGAGGTTCCGGAGGAGTCCGGAGAATAAGATTCGTATATGGAAAGTGGTTTCCGGAGGTTTCGGAAAAGTTCCGGAAATTATTTATAGGGTACCGGAAGGTTCCGGAATGTTTTAGAAGGTTCTAGAAGTGGGACCACATATTGTATGGGGCCCACATGGACCAAAGGGGTGCTGCTGGCTACTTGGGCCAGCCGCACCACCCAATGGCCCACATGGGCATGCGGCATAGAAAAGGGGGAATCCCACTCCTAGTTGGACTAGGAGTTGGGCCCTCCACCCTTTAGGAAAGGGGCCCAAGGAGGAGTCCTAGATGGACTCCAACTTGGGGGGCAAGGCAAGAGGGGGCCGGCCGGCCCTGCCCTAGCCCTAGCCGCCACCTATAAATAAGGGGGGGAGGGAGGGGTGCGGTACACCCTTGAGGCTGCCGCCCCACACACCCAGCCGCACTACCTCCACCCCAAAACCCTAACCCTAGCCGCACCCCTTACCCCGAAGGGCTGCTGCCACCTCTCCTCCTCCTAGGGCTGCCGCACCACTCTAACCCTAGGGTGCTGCGCCACCTCCTCCTCTCCCTCTCCTCTTGCTTGGCTTGGCGAAGCCCTGCTCGCGGAGATTGTCATCATCACCGGCACTACCGTCGTGCTGCTGAGATCATCAAGGCCACGTCCTCACGCTTGCGGGATCAAGGAGTCGACGTCTTCATCAAGCCGTACGTGTGGACGCCGCGGAGGTGCTGCCCGTTGCTGCACTTCACCGGATTGGATCTCGAGGATAATACATCTCCTCGCGACTAGACGAGTCTAGTTGCAGGGATCTGAAAATGCATGGTTGCCCCCATGCATGTTTTTGGTAATTAATGACAATCTCTATGGACTAATATTTGCATTGAGCTATATTTGTAGGTGTCCATTTGCTTGCTTGTCTCCATTTGTTGGAGTCAAGGTCTTGCGGGAAGAAGATCATTTGTTGATCAAGGCCAAGGTGTTCGTCATCAAGACAAAGGCCAAGTGAAGATATGCCGAAGAGAGTGTCTCCCATCTTGGTGTATGGGGGAGCATCAAGTGAATCTTCACCGAAGCGCAATCGAGGAAGGTGGTGTGTCTTGAGGAGTTGAAGATCATCTTCATCGACCTCAAGTGGATTAATGCGCAAGGCAAAGGTATGATCTTGATAGGGTTTCTATTTTACCGGTCTCATGTTGTTTAGTGAGAGACCGGATTATAGGATAGGTAACCGTACTATCAAGAGGGGCTCTCGACCGAATATCGTGATCGTATCATCGTAGAGAGCACAAAACCTTTGCATCCATGCAATCATCTTTATTAGTTCTTATTTGTCTCTTATTGTGGTGTGGTCTTGGTGCTTGTCGTGCTTGTCATGACAAAGCCAAGTTCACCAAAAACGGTTTTCTTATGCGTCTTCTATTGCGGTTTCGGTATTGGAGATTTTGCCGGTTTATTCAAGCGGAAGATTTCTCTCTTCCATTTCTTTGCAAAATCTCCATTGCTTGTTTGTCATTTTCAAAGGTAGCATTTGTCGTCCTCTTTCCAACAAAATTGGTTTTATTTCATTCGGACGTCAATTGCAAAAGTTCCGGCATTTTCGGTTTGCGAAAAAGAGTTTTTAACTTTCCCCATTTGGTTTTATAATATTTTCTTGGACTATGATGTTTCTATGCATAATCTTGTTGTGCTTGTTGTGACGATTCCAATGAGTCCAAGATTATCGAAAACGGAGTTCGTGGGTGAAAGTTATTGCATTTCCGGTTTGCAAATGGGAGCTTTTACCTTTCCCCATTTATCTTTATATTATATTCTTGGACTATGATGTTTCTCTGCATATTCTTGTAGTGCTTGTTGTGACGATTCCAACGAGTCCAAGAATACCGAAAACGGAGTTCGTATGCGAAAGTTATTGCGTTTTCGGTTCGGTCTATTTTTAAAACAGAAAATTTAAATAGAAAAGAAAAAAAGAAAAATAAAAAAAAGGGGCTGCCGGCCTGGCCGGGCCGAGGCCGGCCCAAGGCCGGACCATTCGGGTGGTGTCCCGGCCTGGCTTCCCCCGCGTGGCCGGCCCGAGGCCGGGGGCAGGCCGGCCCATTCGGCCACCTGCCCGGCCCAGCCGCTTCCCCGGCCGGCCCGTGGCCGGGAGCAGGCCGGCGTGCCTGCGCTGGCCGTTTCCTTCGATCTGTTCGGTCCCGGTCTGGCCGGCTGCAGGCCGGCCCCAGGCCGGGCCGCCTGGGCTTTTTTTTTTCCCTCTTTGTCCCACGTTTTCTCCTCCAACGGCTCCTTTTTGGAGCCACTTATAAAAGGGTTTTCTTCCCCATTTTCAGAGTAGATCTCATCCCTTGCTCTCTCTCATCCCTTGCTCTCTCTCCTCCATTGCCAACATTTGAGAGCTCGATTCCTCCTAATCCCTCCAATGATTCTTGCCCAAATTTAGGGAAACAAGAGAGGAGATCTAGATCCATCTCTCCACCAATCAAAATCTCCTCTAAGTGAGGGGAACTCGTGGGATCTAGATTTTGGAGTTCTTGGTGTTTCTCCTCCGTTCTTCCTCCTAAATCCCTCCGTAGCATTAGTTGCTTCGGTTGGATTTTGGGGAGAAGAATTTGACCACTTGGTGTGTTCTTCCCCTTTGCATTTGTTGCATCGGGTTGTGCTCCCCACGGTGATTCGTGGGATTGAAGGTTGAGAGCTTGTTACTCTTGGGTGCATTGTGTTCCCAAGAGCTTGTTGCCTCTTGGGTGCATTGTGTACCCTAGACGGTTGGAGGTGCCGCGAAGTGTTCGTGTTGTGAAGCTTCGGCACGAGTTTGGGAGCCCCCAATTGAGTTGTGGGTGTGTGCCCCAAGAGAAGTTGTAAAGGGCTCCGGAATCCGCCCCGAAGGATTCCGATAGTGGAAGGTGAACCAAGCCTTTGGGTGTGGTTCATCGGAGAATAGGGTGAGGCCTTTGTGGCATCTTGAGTAGGCCTTTTGTGGCGAGCTCACACCCCTCCAACGAGACGTACTCCCTTAACAAGGAGGAACTCAGGAATAAATCTTCGTCTCCGCGTGCCTCGGTTATTTCTATACCCGAGCTTTTACTTATGCAAATTTACATTGTGATAGCCATCGTGCTTGAAGTCTATATCTTGCTATCACCTTGTTACTTGCCTTGTTTAGCATAGGTTGTTGGTGCACTTAGGTAAACCTAGAATTTTAGGTTGTTGGCTTGTTAATTTAAACACCTAGTTTTATTCCGCAATTATCAAGCCCCTAAATAGAAAAAGTTTTAATCGCCTATTCACCCCCCCCCCCTCTAGGCGACATCTCGGGCATAGTTGTTCTTTCAGGATCGACTAGCCAACCCCTGCACCGACAAAACGCGTTTGTTGATCTTCAAGGGTAAGAGATTGGATCTCACCTTCGCTATCTTCATCTCGTAGATCTAGATCCTTGGGGGTTATTCCGCTTGCCGCGTAGAAATTTTTTGTTTTCCATGCTGCGACCCCATCATAATCTATTCCACACAAAGGGAGTTGTGAAAGAATGGTCTATATGCATCATTATTGATGGAGGAAGCTGCAACAATTTGGCGAGTGTAGAGATGGTGGAGAAGCTCGCGCTCACAACAAGACCACATCCTCGTCCTTACTACATCCAATGGTTCAACAACAACGGCAAGGTTAAGATCACTCGTACTATTCGTGTGCACTTTAGTGTTGCTGCATATGCTGATTTTGTTGATAATGATGTTGTCCCTATGCAAGCATGTTCTCTTTTATTGGGTCAGCCATGGCAATTTGATAAAAAAATTGTACATCATGGTAGCACTAATCAATACACTCTTGTTCATAATGATAAGAAAATTGTGTTGCTACCCATGTCTCCTCTGAACAAATTTTAAAAGATGATATTGCTAGAGCTAGTAAAGCTAAAAGACAGGAGCAGCAAAAGAGTGAAAATCAGATTATGGCTAAGGAATTTGTGCAGCAACATAAGACTAATAATGTATCACCCAACAATGTTGCCACTGAAATTAAATTGACCAATCCATGTTTGCTAGCTAGCAAGTCTGATATTACTGATTTGGATGTTAATGAATCTATTTGCTATGCCATTGTTTGCAAAGAGGTATTGTTTTCTTTTGAGGATATGCCTCCCTCTTTGCCACCTGCTGTTCCTAACGTTTTGCAGGAGTTTGCGGATGTTTTTCCAAGTGTTGTACCACCGGGATTACCACCGATTCGTGGTATAGAACACCAAATTGATTTAATTCCCGGTGCATCATTACCGAACCGTGCCCCTTACCGTACCAACCCTGAGGAGACTAAAGAGATTCAGCGACAAATTCAAGAACTACTCGATAAAGGTCATATTCGTGAGTCTCTTAGTCCATGTGTTGTTCCAATTATTTTGGTACCTCAGAAAGATGGTTATTCCCGCATGTGTACTGATTGTAGGGCTATTAATAATATCACAATTCGTTATAGACACCCTATACCACGTTTGGATGATATGCTTGATGAGTTGAGTGGTTCTACCATGTTTTCTAAAGTTGATTTGCGTAGTGGTTACCACCAGATTCAGATGAAGTTAGGAGATGAATGGAAAACAACTTTTAAAACTAAGTTCGGTTTGTATGATGTAACAACCCCAGTTTTGGTACCCTAAAATCTGAGCCAGATTTTCACTTTTTGCTTTGCATTGCATCATAGCCTCCATTATAAAATTGCTAAATTTAATTAAAGCCAAATGGAAAACATTAAAAGGAAGCAAACACTTTCTAAAATTCCAAACCAAATGCAATTGCTCAAATTGGCAAAACAAAATATCCTTGAGCTTACATATTTGTCCAGGAAGTTCCAAAAATGCATTTCAGAATTATTTGGCAAAGTCAAATTCTTGCCAGACAATTAAATAAACTGGGACTTCAAATTTGGAGTTAAAACCAATTCTTGTTTTGAAACCAAGTTAAACATTTCAGAATTTCCAAATAAAAATATGGAGAGCTTCATTATATTATTGGGAGCCTCCATGAATAATTTCACTTATTTTGAAAATGATGCCCTAAATAAATGGATTTTGCATTTTATCAAAAATGTCATTTGTAAACCCTTTTAACAAATGTTGTGCAAAACTTTTTATTTTGCAACACCAAATTTTGTGGAGTCTCTACATGTTAAAGGGAGCCTACTCAAATATTTTCATGATTTCTGAAATAGTTTAAGGGACTCAATAAAATCCCTAAAGTGCTACTGGTTTTAAAGAAACAGAAAAAGTGGAAAAAGAAAAGGAAAAGTCTAAAAATCTGGCGTGTGGACCCCCCTGTCAGCTCTCTCTCCTCCCTCTTTCCTGTGGCGACAGGGCTTTCACTGCCGCCATGCCGCCGTGCCGCGCGCTGCTTCCCCGCACTGCCGTGGCCCCTCGGTGGATAAGGAGGACTCCGAACCCTAACCCTAGCTCTCCTCTCTCCCGTGCCCTCGCACCTTGCCCCCTCCTGCTCCTCCCGCCATGATCCCCTCACCCCCGGCGCTGCCTCCTCTCCGCCAGCCCCCTTCCCCTTCCAGCTGGAGCTCGCTCCCACACCCTGCCTCCTCTGGCCGTTGCCGTGCTCCCCATCCCCGAGCCGGTCCGCTCCCCAGCAGCCGCCGCCTCGTCCCCGCGTGCTGGAACTCCTCCCAGCGCCTCCTCCGCCTCGCCTCCTCTCCCGGTCAGTCGACCCAGCACTCCACCTCGCCCTGCTCCGTGCCTCCCCTGCCTCGTTGCTCGGCCGTCATCTCCGTCGACCTCGTCCCGCGCCCGGCCCCGTTGGCCGAGCCGCTGAACCTACTCCTCCACCTCGAGCCGCCTCCGGCTGCCACACGTCGAACGCGCTCGCTGTCTCCTCCGACCGTCCCCTTCTCCGGCGAGCTGCCCAACACGCTCAGGGTGAGCACCCCGTCCTCCGGGACCCCTTCACCCTCCCCCATCCCTCTCTGTGCCGCGCTCCCACCAAGCGCCGCCGCCCGCCGCCGCGGACCTGGTCGCCGCCGGTCCTCCGGCGACCATATGGCTCGTGCCGCCGCTCCCCGAACTCCCCTCCGTCTCCTCCAGCTAGTAGGGAAATTGCCCGCATCCAATTTCGATCAGAAACGACGATTTCATGCTCAACAGAGCCGCATCCCCCTGATGACGTCATGATGATGTCATCTGTTCATCTGAGTATAATTTTTAGAAATTAACAGAATTTTGTAATTGCATTTTTCCTTTAATTGGTAAATCAGGAAAATGTGTGCCTTATATCAAATTGTTTAGAAGTTCATAACCTATCCGAATATGTAACTCATACGTGCAATTGAATTGTAAAAACTTGAAATTATTTGTGAAATACAAATCATCTATGAGTTATTCAAAATTTTGGAAATTCATATCTAGATATTTACAAATCAGAAAAATGCAAATGATATGTTAAAATGCTCAGCTAAATAAACCCTACATGTTACTGCCCTTAGTTGATTTATTTGGTTAAGTTAAATTGCCTGTTTTGATTAAATATAAAAAGGGCAGATTTAAATTAATAATTGGGAAATTCATAACAATTTGAATAATTATCCAAAAATTTCAAATAAGGTACCAAATTGTTCAGGGAACTAATATCTCCCTGTTAGTTATATTTACATGTTAAAATGAATTTCCTAAAGTGCTGTTAAATTGAAATAACTTAAATGGCAGAAATTGAGATGAATTTGTAAATTCAATTTCTTTTGTTTTGTAACTCAGAAAATTACAAATGATATGTCAAAATGTTCAGAAAAATCACATCTATCTATTAGTATCATTTCTATGATCAACTAAATAGTTTATACGGTTGTTTAATTAAAATCACTAAAATGGCAGAATTAATAACAATTTGGGAAAATTATAACTTGAGAAATAATTACTCAAAAATTGTGAATAAAATACCAAAATGATCAACAATTCAAATGCTATCTATCTATGTTAAGTTCACAGCATGAAACCAAATTTTCCTTTGATATTAATTTCGAGTGGTTAAAATGATTTAAATTGCATAACCGTTTAAACCACCAATTCTTCATCGTTAATCGGAAAAATGCAAACGAAGTACCAAAATGATCATGAGAACAATACCTATCAAATAATGTAATTTTCATGCATATAGAACTCATATTTCAGTACTGGAATTTTTTGGTAAATGCTAAATTCACTAAGTTAAATATGGAGTTATAACCCGTTAATTGCGATAATTATTTTAGGGGTTCCATTTAACTTGTGGGACATGCCCAAAACCATTTCATTGCATAATTTGACCATATCATCATGAGTGTGCATTGCACCTTTGTATTCATGTTATTTATTTCGTTTCCTGCTATTTGTTTGTGTTCCGTTAGATTCAGGAGTCGAGGTTCCACCACAATACCTCGATGATTCACGCGACCAGCACTATCAGCAAGGCAAGAGATAACCTAACCCTCTTGGCATCTAGCATCCTACTATTTTATAAACTTATTTTATCCACCAGAATATTGCATTCGATTCTATGTCAATTCTTGGTCAATGCTAGAGTATCCTACAAATGCATGTCTTCCCCGAACCATCACATGCTTCCCCTCCTATGAACCATAGGTTTGATGTGTTGGCCGGAGACAAAGATATAATGGTTGTATTTATATGCTTAGCCATGCTTATTCGAATGCTAGTTATGTCCGTTGTTTAATTCCATAATTGTTGATGTTGATGGAATGTTTCGGACATGGTGGATACGTGTGGTACTTAATTAAAATGCTAAGAAGGCTTGGATGAGTTGCCATCGGGGATGGTGTTTTGTCTCATTCTTGCCGCCTAGGTGCGAGTTCTTTACCTCTTGAACCAAGACTAGCATGCTATCATCGGTGGGGGTATGGGCCCCTTACTAACTGAATAACTTGTGCGGGCGTATCCAAGGGTCCTCTAGTCTGCGCTTTCCATTTGCGAGTGTGTGGCCGGTGATGATAATGACGATCATGATGATGTGATGAGTATGGTGGTGATAGGAGTGGCGATGGGGAAGGGTGTTGAAATAGGCACTGAACTTGTCCTGTCGTCACGATGACCCTTGGATAGTCTCATGCGAGGTAAAGGTTTAACCGCGCCCGCCCTGCCGGCTTTCCCCGGAAGAGAGCTAAATGTACAGGCAAGGGGTCGGATGGTACCAATGGATAAAAACAGTACACCCCTGTAGGGTTTAATCTTTTCGAAAATCCGTGTCCGCGGTTATGGACAACTTGGGAATATGCGAAAAGATCATAGAGAACCTTAACTTAATTGATATGGCAGCTAAAGGTTGCAAAATCAATGTGTGATAAAGGTTCATTTCCTCGAGGGTGATTCGAGGGGGTGCCTTGGTGGAGATGAGTTGGTGCTGGTTACAAATGGTTCGTTGAGGACCAAAGATGAAAGTTCACTCTCTTATCCCTTTTGAGAAAACATTCTGAGTAGTCGATGCCATGGGTCTTTTATACCTTTTTAAAATGAAATCTTGCTTTATGCAAAATAGCTACTATACAGCTTTAGAGCCTCCGTCATCATTAGGCCTATATCGCCCTACTAAACTTGCGAGTACGTCGTACTTAGTCTCTCTTTGCTGCCTTTATTATTTTGTTTCAGAGGAGGACGACACCGAGCACATAGGTGGGTTCTTCGTGGACGTCGACGAGTAGTTCGGGGTTCCCAGGTGGCAGCTTGGGACGTCTCGGAGCAGGCTGGCTGGGATATGTTATTTGTAGGCCTCTTAGGCCATAATTTGGATCTTGTTGTTAGACAACTATATTTGCTTCCGCATGATGTAATGATGGGTATGTGACCTCTAATTGTGATATTTGCTATCTTTCTCATTATATGAGTTGAACTATGATCTCTTGTGTTGTAGAGTCTGTGATGTGCCAGTTGTTCCGCAGTCTTGATCTGTTTATTATGCATGATAGCTATGTCTGAGCTTATGGCATGATCGAAGTGTTGCCTGCCGATGATCCATTCCGAGCACGCCTGCCAAAGGTTTTGGCCTGGGATTGGTAAACCCAGTAACCTTCGATTGTGTAGCATGACCGGTTGCACAAAGCTTCATTGCATAGTTCTGGGGTCGGGGCGCTACATATGAGTGGTTAGTCATGCCTTTTGGTTTAACTAACGCTTCTAGTACTTTCATGAGATTAATGAACGAAGTTTTACGTGCTTTTATTGGACGTTTTGTGGTGGTTTATCTTGATGATATACTCATATACAACAGATCTTTGGAGGACCATTTGAATCATTTGTGTGATGTTTTTGATGCTTTGCGTGTTGCGCGTTTATTTGGTAATCTTGAGAAGTGCACCTTTTGCACCGATCGAGTTTTGTTTCTTGGATATGTTGTTACAGCACAGGGCATTGAAGTGGATCCCGCCAAGATTGAGGCGATTTCGAGTTGGCCGACTCCGCTAACGGTCACCCAAGTGAGGAGTTGCCTTGGCCTCGCTGGGTTCTACCGGCGTTTTGTCAAAGATTTTGGGTCTATTGCAGCGCCGCTAAACGAGATTACAAAGAAGGACGTGCCCTTTGTTTGGGGCGATGCACAACAGGATGCGTTCATAATGTTGAAAGATAAGTTAACCCATGCTCCCCTACTCCAACTTCCTAATTTTGATAAGACTTTTGAGTTTGAATGTGATGCTAGTGGAATTGGGTTGGGAGGTGTGTTGTTACAAGAGGGATAGCCTGTTGCATACTTTAGTGAAAAATTGAGTGGGACTAGTCTGAACTATTCTACTTATGATAAGGAATTATATGCTCTTGTTCGGACTTTAGAAACTTGGCAACATTATTTATGGCCCAAAGAATTTGTTATACATTCTGATCATGAATCTTTGAAACATGTTCGTAGTCAAGCTAAACTGAACCGTCGACATGCTAAGTGGGTTGAATTTATTGAGTCTTTTCCTTATGTTATCAAACACAAGAAGGGTAAAGATAATGTTATTGCTGATGCTTTGTCTCGACGTTACACTATGCTTTCACAACTTGACTTCAAAAATATTGGGTTAGAGACCATCCAAGATTTGTATATGCATGATGCTGATTTTAAAGAAGTGGTGCAGAATTGTAATTATGGTAGAACATAGAACAAATTCGTCCTTAGTGATGGATTTGTGCTTCGTGCTAACAAGCTATGCATTCCAGCTAGCTCCGTTCGTTTTTTGTTGTTACAAGAGGCGCATGGAGGAGGACTAATGGGACACTTTGGCGTCAAGAAGACCGAGGACGTATTAGCCGCGCATTTCTTTTGGACAAAGATGAGACGGGATGTTGAGCGTTTTGTTGCTCGCTGCACTACTTGCCAAAAAGTTAAGTCACGACTTAATCCTCATGGTTTATATATGCCTTTACCTGTACCTAGCGTTCCGTGGGAGGATATATCCATGGACTTTGTTTTGGGTTTACCTAGAACAAAGAAGGGGAGGGATATCATATTTGTTGTTGTGGACGGATTTTCTAAGATGGCACACTTTATACCATGTCATAAAACCGATGATGCTGCTAATATTGCTGATTTGTTCTTTCGTGAAATCATTCGCTTGCATGGTGTGCCAAATACAATTGTTTCAGATCGTGATAGTAAATTTCTTGGCCACTTTTGGAGATGTTTATGGGCTAAGTTGGGGACTAAACTGCTTTTTAGTACTACATGTCACCCCCAGACTGATGGACAAACTGAAGTTGTTAATAGAACTTTGTCTACTATGCTTAGGGCTGTTTTAAAACAGAACTTGAAATTGTGGGAAGAATGTTTGCCTCATGTTGAATTTGCTTATAATCGTTCGCTACATTCTACCACTAAGATGTGCCCTTTTGAGACTGTGTATGGTTTTGTACCTCGTGCACCTATTGATTTATTGCCTCTTCCATCTACGGTGCAAAATAATTTTGATGCTACACAACGTGCTGAATTGATACTAAAATTGCATGAGACAACTAAAAAAACATTGCACGCATGAATGCTAAATATAAATCGTATGGAGATAGAGGAAGAAAGCATATTGTGTTGATGTTCGAGATCTTGTTTGGTTGCATTTGCGCAAAGATCGCTTTCCTAATTTGCGCAAGTCCAAGTTAATTCCACGAGTTGCTGGTCCTTTTAAGGTGTTAGAGCGTATAAATGATAATGCATATAAACTTGAGCTGCCTGCAGACTATGGGGTTAGTCCCACATTTAACATTGCAGATTTGAAGCCCTACTTCGGTGAAGAAGATGAGATTGTGTCGAGGACGACTTCAATTCAAGAAGGGGAGGATGATGAGGACATCCCAACTACAGTTACAACCACTAGTCCTACCACTACACAAATACAAGGACCTATTACTCGAGCTCGTGCACGTCAACTAAATTATCAGGTACTTTCGTTTCTTGGAACTCTTCCAAATTTACATGAGAATATGCTACTGCCTAAAACCGATGTGTTTGTTATACTTAGGAATAATGGACCTAGCGAGGAGTTGATGGACAAACATTGGAGCATGATCGTCCATGGAGATGGCAGCAAGCATACGAGGATTGAAGATGACGCCACACATGGAGAATCGAGGGTTGTGAAGCCACTATAAGGGAGCATGAAGTCATGGACGAAATATTCAAAGACCACACTTCATATTTTTGTCCATAGCATTATATGGTGTTGCGTCACCTCTATTTTTGGGCCAGGCCCATGTATTTTCGAGATACCTTTTCATAGGCTGTTTTTAGAGTCCGTATTGATAGGGAAACCGACTTAGGAAGGATTTCGGCCTCCTTTTTCAAGGCTGCACGAAATTTCCCTAAGTTTCCCTATAAATACCCCCTAGGTCGTCACTATAGGGTTTGGGTTTTGTTTAGTCAAAAGTTAGCTAGCCGTCGCTGCCTTCGCCGTACTTCGTTTGTGCCAGATCGGCCAGACCAAGACCGCTCTTCGGAACCCCACTTTCATCTATAATCATTCATATTTGTAATATTCAGATGGCCAATTCTTAGTTCTTGCTTGTTCTTCGATTGCCAGCAGGAATTAGACCTTAGTTGGTTTGGTCGATTGTGCTTCGGCGCTGTCACAAACCTTCCCGGAGTTGGTGTAGCGATTGCTAAGGCGCAACGTCCTCGCACGTTTGTAGTCGGATCGTCAACGTCGACGCCACCCAAATCGATAGTTATCGTCTCATCGAAAGATCGGACACCTCAGCCTCTATCAAAAAGTCCTTGTCATATTCCATGCTACAAAGTCTTCCTGTAAGTGTTGGTTCAAGGGAATTCGAAGTATTCTTTCCGCATCAACTGGGTTAAAGATATCCCTTATCAAAGCTTCGTCCCATCCACCTGTATACAAATCAATAAGTTCATCAACTGTTTTCAAAAGAATATTACCCCTTCTTGTTATAACTTCACGTGTCGGACTTCCTGGCACCCAATGATCTTCCCAAATGTTAATCAAATTTCCGGAGCCAACTCTCCAGATATGACCTCTCTTGAACACATTTAATCCAGCAACAATGCTTTGCCACGTGAAAGATGAACCACTCTTCGGTCCCGCCTTCAGAAGATTTCCATGAGGATAGTATTTTGCTTTTAGTACTTGTGGACATAGGGTATCAGGATTTGTAATCAACCTCCAACTTTGCTTAGCCAACATTGCAAGATTAAAAGCGTGTAGATCTCGAAATCCCATACCTCCATTTTTTTCGGGATGCACATCTTCCACCATGCCATCCAATGCATGCGTTTCTGGATTTCTGAATCGCCCCACCAGAACCAATGTCGGGGATATAACCCCGGGTAACTCAGAGTTGGTACAGTAGAAGGAAGAGACAACAAACAAATGCGTATAAGATAAAGGAAAAGCAGAAGAAGGCAGCCTGAGCCGACATTGGCATGGCCCAGGCTGACATCCCGGTCGTTGATCCAACATAGGGTTATGTCGGATCCTTTGACCCGGTTGGGCCGGTTCTCCACTTCAGACATACCCCGCGGGCCACATCCTCTGCAACGGCTCCTCATGACGGCATCACGTCAGCCGACATAGGCTTATGTCGGCGGCATCACTCCCGGGTCGACCCACCTTGACTACTCATCCGGCCAGGACAGCGCCCAGGTCACCATGCCGGGTAAGCGCTGTTACCTCGGCACGCCCCGGATCTCCTTCGAGCGGCATCCAGACTACCAAGATACTCCAGGCCGACATAGCGTATGTCGGCTGACCAAGTTATCCCGGATGGCCCGCTCTCCGCTCCCGAGCCCGGGCCGACATACGAAGCACTTCATCACTCCATGACCGACATAGATGCCCACCAATGGCACAGGCTATGCCGGTTCTCTTCATCGACTACTCTTCACTGATGCCGAGTCTTGGGACGCCCCTGGCTCAGACCGGCATGAGCTCCCTCGACAAGTACAAGATACCCCTGCCGCACAGGAGAAGACAAGACGGTGGCATGGCCACAGTAGCGTGGATGTGACAAGAGTACAAGTGGTGACATATGCCACAGTGCGGACAAGACCCCAGTAGTCAATTCCAGCAACAGTGAAGCACCCATGCCGTGCATAGTGTCCGTGGGCCATCTCTTGTCCCCTGGGCTCCCCTTTATAAGGAGCACCAGGGGTAGCGCGTATGGAGGGGCGAGAGAGGGCACGGGACGGCACGCCCGACCCGATCCGGGTCTCACTTTCCCTCAGCTCCCTGGGAGCCTTCTTCTCCTCTGGATACACAGCTCTAGGAGCAGTATTGTAGCTCACCTATACTCCATGATATACAGATCAGACAAGCAGGAGTAGGGGTTTTGCCTCCTCACGAGGGCCCCGAACCTGGGTAAACCGCATGTATGCTTCGTCTTGTGTGCGTATTCCTACGCATAATCCCTCCCCGAATCCTCTAGCGTCCATCGGCCCCTAAACTTAAGCCTACCCCTAGGCATCAGTCGTTCACCACGACGACAGTTGGCGCCCACCGTGGGGCTGGTAGTGGCGCTTCCTGGGCTAATTTCGGACGGGACCTTCTTCATCAACTCCGGCGAGCACCTCGCGTGGCGTCGCGGGGTTTCCGCTCGTCGGGACGCTTCATCAAGTTCTTCGTCACCGGAACCAACGTCGTCAACCGGGCTACGGTCGGCTCACCGTGACTCTGGCTAGCTCGGTGGCTCTACATCAAAACCGCCGCCGCGCTCGCTGGTTTCTCTGGCGTCTCCAACCGCACTCGGGTGCTGGTGTGACCATCGCCGCTCCCGGCGTCCGCGCCACAGTCGGTGTCTTCCCCGCGCCGGCTCTGCTCCGTCTGGTTTCGCCCGCTACCCAGCTACCCTGGATCCAGCGTCGCCTCGGCCGGCTTCGCCTGAGCCCGGCATCCTCATCACCGGCTTCACGCTGTGACCGGGTGCGGCCCGGGGGCTTGACATCGACATGGCCTCCGCGCTCACTCCTTCTTCGTCACCGTCGTTGTGCCTGTACCTGGGGACTGCGGCGTGCGAGCCGTTTCTTCTGCTCGGCCCGGTGGCTCTACATCAACTCTGTCACCGTTGTCCGGCTCTGTGTCGGCCGCGTACGTGCGTGTCTAGGCGCGCACTGCATCCATGCACGCCTACGAGCGGCAGGCCGAATCAGAGGTATGACAGCCACCGAAGGATGTGGCGCCGTAGCTGAGTAAAGTAGAGAAGCTATAGAGAAAAGCTTGTGTCAGCTTTGAGACACAGACCGAGTTAGTGAATAGAAGAAAAGAAAAGAGATAGATCCTGGCGGTTAGTGTGTGTCGGCTGAAAAGAGTCAGCTACGAAGATAGAAAAGTCAGCAGTATCATGTCGTTTGTTGCATGTAGGTCGGCTGGAAGTAGACCGGCTGAAATAGTTAGGCCGAGTTAAAACAGGCAGGTAACTGCCGAGATACACTGCCGACATAAGCAGTATGTCGGCCAAAGGAAAATCTGGCATGTTGTCGCCAGCCAAAGTCTACCGAGTCTAGAGTATGTCGGTTCTGCTTGGTTGGGCCATGCAGGTCTCGCTCGTCTTCGACTCCGTTGGATGCCCGGGCCTGGGCAAACCTGCGCTTCTCCGTTCAAGTCCGCATCAACAAGGCAATGTAAGTAGTTACCGTGTATATGCTAGTATCAAGCATAGGAGGATAACCTCAAAAGTTACTCGGGGACTGCCCCTTCATATCTTGCTTAGATGATTACCCCGGGAACGAGATGTCTTGACCCGGGGACTCGCCGGCCAGTCAGCTTTATGTTTTACCCTAGATAAGAAAGGTAACCCGGGGACTCGGTTGTGACCGAGTTTGCATCTTCATGCATGGCTTTAGTAACTAATTGATTTCATCTGTTAGCAAAGTTGCTGTTATGTTTAAATACTCTTTACAAATATGCTTGGACTAACCCGGTATGGTGCTATCGGTTCTACCGAGTAAGTGATCATCATCAAGATCTTGGTCATTTTGATTATCCCGAATCGCCGTTTATGTCGGCTTGCCAAAAATCACGGCATCAACCCATATCTCCAAATCACCGTTTATGTCGGCTTGCCAAAAATCACGGCATCAACCCATATCTCCAAATTGCCGTTTATGTCGGCTTGCCAAAAATCACTGCATCAACCCATATCTCCGAATCGCCGTTTATGACGGCTTGCCAAAAATCACGGCATCACCCGTTCATATCGCCAGGTATCATGGCATCGACAAGTACGTCAGATCACCACATATCTCGGTTCGCCATATATGCCGGCAAGGCCGGAGGACTTCATGTCCGTGATGCCAGCAAGAATCTGGTGGACCCCGCGTCCAAAAAACCGATATAGCCCATGTTGGCAATATGTCGGTACCGCCCAAGCAGGCTTTACGGAAAATCCGACATAGCCCATGCTGGCAATATGTCGAGGAGACATTGCCCAGATTGGCAAGATGTCAAAGCAGCCCAGGTAGGTTATATGTCGGTCCAGCTAAAGGCTGCCGACATAATATTACGGTAATGCCCAAGAAGGCTAGAAACCGGTATACAATGATGCCCAAGCAGGCTATATGTCGGTCTAGCTAAAGGTTGCCGACATAATATTACGGTAATGCCCAGGAAGGCTAGAAACCGGTATACAATGATGCCCAAGCAGGCTATGTGTCGGTTCAGCTAAAAGCTGCCGACATAACATTTCGGTAATGACCAAGAAGGCTAAAAACCGGTATATGATGATGCCCGAGCAGGCTATATGTTATTTCAGCTAAAGGTTGCCGACGTAAATGTATGGTAAAAGCCCAAGGTGGCAAAAACCTACATATGAGATATGCCCAAGCAGGCAATATGTTAATCCAGCCCTGGCTGTTGACATCTTACTTCGGTAAATGCCCAGAGCGGCTAAAACCGACATATGACAATGCCCATGCAGGCAATACTTCGGACATGCGCGTGTCGGCTGTTTAAAAAGTGATATTGCCCAAGCAGGCTATATGTTGGTCCAGTTAATGCTGCCAACATACGACTTCGATAACACCCAAGTTAGCTATAAACCAACATATGACAGTGGTCATAAGGACTACATGTCAATTCGGCTCACCCAGGCAATGTATATACACCGACTTAGCACCAGAAGGCCAAGCGCTGATGAGACCTTGCTCGGGTTGGTTGTATGGTTGTTCAGCCCGTGCGGGCTAAATTTTGACGTCAACTCTGAGATACTATTTTTTGGGTAAGACTATGCACGACTCTACGAGTCCCACATAGCCTCGGGGACTACTGTCGGGGATATAACCCCGGGTACCTCAGAGTTGGTACAGTAGAAGGAAGAGATAACAAACAAATGCGTATAAGATAAAGGAAAAGCAGAATAAGGCAGCCTGAGCCGACATTGGCATGGCCCAGGCCGACATCCCGGTCGTTGATCCAACATAGGGTTATGTCGGATCCTTTGACCCGGTTGGGCCGGTTCTCCACTTCAGACATACCCCGCGGGCCACATCCTCTGCAACGGCTCCTCATGACGGCATCACGTCAGCCGACATAGGCTTATGTCGGCGGCATCACTCCCGGGTCGACCCACCTTGACTACTCATCCGGCCGGGCCAGCGCCCAGGTCACCATGCCGGGTAAGCGCTGCTACCTCGGCACGCCCCGGATCTCCTTCGAGCGGCATCCAGACTGCCAAGATACTCCAGGCCGACATAGCGTATGTCGGCTGACCAAGTTATCCCGGATGGCCCGCTCTCCGCTCCCGAGCCCGGGCCGACATACGAAGCACTTCATCACTCCATGACCGACATAGATGCCCACCAATGGCACAAGCTATGCCGGTTCTCTTCATCGACTACTCTTCACTGATGCCGAGTCTTGGGACGCCCCTGGCTCAGACCGGCATGAGCTCCCTCGACAAGTACAAGATACCCCTGCCGCACAGGAGAAGACAATACGGTGGCATGGCCACAGTAGCATGGATGTGACAAGAGTACAAGTGGTGACATAGGCCACAGTGCGGACAAGACCCCAGTAGTCAATTGCAGCAACAGTGAAACACCCAAGCCGTGCATAGTGTCCGTGGGCCATCTCTTGTCCCCTGGGCTCCCCTTTATAAGGAGCACCAGGGGTAGCGCGTATGGAGGGGCGAGAGAGGGCACGGGACGACACGCCCGACCCGATCCGGGTCTCACTTTCCCTCAACTCCCTTGGAGCCTTCTTCTCCTCTGGATACATAGCTCTAGGAGCAGTATTGTAGCTCACCTATACTCCATGATATACAGATCAGACAAGCAGGAGTAGGGGTTTTACCTCCTCACAAGGGCCCCGAACCTGGGTAAACCGCGTGTGTGCTTCGTCTTGTGTGCGTATTCCTACGCATAATCCCTCCCCGAATCCTCTAGCGTCCATCGGCCCCTAAACTTAAGCCTACCCCTAGGCATCAGTCGTTCACCACGACGACAACCAAGCCATTGCATCTGTCATCTTCTTACAAAGCTTCTTCGGGATTTTAAAAACAGACATATCATATACAGAAATTGATTGAATAATTGCTTTTAATAAAATTTCGTTACCACCCTGTGTACAGCTCGAAGGCACTGCCCGTTGCAGTGCTAATTGGGCGGGATCGTGGTGAGTACTTCACCAACATCTTCACCGAGCTGCGTTGTGATAGTACGTCCAACGCTCGTGTTCTTCAAGGGTATGAAGAACTAATCTCACTCTCGTTGCTAGCATCTCCTAGATTGGATCTTGGTTTTCTAGATTGGATCTAGAGTTTCGTTTGCATCTCGTAAGAAAATTTTGTTTTCTATGCTGCGAATCCCATCAGTGGTATACCTTTCTTTCCATCCTTCCAATCTTTTTATAATCTGTTCCAGAAGGTGAATAAAGCTGTCACTTCGGTCCACACTAACCAACAAGGACCGGCAGCCCCAAATATTTATCTGATAGAGCCTCAGCCATAATGTTTAACTCCGTACAAATATTTGCCTTAACATCAGGATCAACATTCGGACTAAAATAAATACTGCCTTGACAGTTCATAAATACTCCAGTCCATAGACGTAAACATTATATTTAGGGACGGAAGGGAGTAGATTGAAAGTTTGTCCCCGAACAAAAATCTGAACGTGCTGGGACTCCCCTTATCCGATCCCAAGATTCCAGCCTCGCCGTCCCGGAATCCACGTATCTACCTCCCCAGGTCCCCACCACGTAAAAAAACTCGTAAACACACAAGAGAAACAACTCAAAATTTCGCTAACCACACCCGCAACAATACACCAACACAACACCCACTCTCTCTCTCTACTACTCCCCCAATCCGCAGCTCCGCACGCCCCTCCTCTCCTCCGCCATGTCCGGCCTCCTCCGGTGGAGGCGCCTCGGCACCGCAGCCACGCGCGCCGCCTCCACTCTTACCGCAGCCGAGTGCTCCCCTGCCACCGCGGCGGCCGCGCCACCGCACAGGCTCCTCCAGGACCGGCGCAAGTGGGAGGGCCCCTCGTCCTCCTCCGGGGGCGGCTCCTCCTCGTCCTCCTCCACCGAGGATCCGGAGCCGCGGCGCATCCGCGCGGAGGCCCACTGCCCGCGCTGCTCCAAGCACATGGGCATCCTCTTCTCCCACCGCGCCCCTCCCCCCACCGCCCCTGCCGGCGCCGGCGGTTATCAGGCGCTCAACCTCTGCCCCAACTGCCGCACCGCCTACTTCTTCCGCCCCAACCTCCTCGCGCCCCTTCAGGGCACCTTCGTAGAGATCGGCCGTCTCCGGGCTGACCTCGCCCCGGACGGTGTCAGGGTCAGTGACCCCTCCTTCCGGGAGACCATCCGTGCGAGCTCGTCTTCGCGTGACGATGGGGATGGGAGTGGCGTCGCCGTGCACGTGCCGCCCGGGCCACCCTTCCACCCTAACCTTAACGTCGTCCGCGTAGCTGGCGGTGGTGGCGGGGGAGGAGCTGGTGGTGCTGGTGGCGAGGAGGTAGCGGGAAAGGAAGGATGGGGCGGCTCCAACCTTGGAAAGGATTTTCCGACGCCCAAGGAAATTTCCAAGGGGCTTGATAAGTATGTAATTGGGCAAGACAGAGCCAAGAAGGTGAGGATTCTCATAAACTTTTGCTCTCTGTGTGTGCTAGCGCACTTGTTTTAGTTACTGTTGATGCATTTTGATGTTGTTTTTAGTCAGCTTGTGCGAAATGTTAGGTCCTTACTGCTGAGTCCTTGTGCTCCCTCCTCTCAGTACTCTTATTCTGTTCTATGTGTAGCATTACTGGGAGTAAATACCAACAGTATTTTGTTTTTTATCGTGCTAGCTGTGTTGTTTGTGAGAAAGGTGTTGTTGTCATGCTTGTATGCAACTCTTTTTTTTTTTGAACCGTGGGAGTTGTACGAATCATAGAGGGGGGGGGGGGGGGGGGGGGGGGGTAGGTCGATCCAGCTGTGGGTTATGGCAAAAGCTTTTTCAGCTTATTCTTTTGTTTGAAACTTGTAACGCCATGAAATGACGGCAGGCTAGGAGGGTGGTCTTCCTTCGATATCGATGTTCATCTTAATTTAGGGATTTAGAGTACGGATTTAGCCTATTTGACCTATATTGAGTGATAAAGTGATCATGGAAGAGACTTCAGTAAGTTTTATTTCGGTGCACGACTTAAGAGAAGTTTACACTTTATAGATAGCGATGCAGATCAATGGTGTGGGATTATACCTAGTACTTGTTACCATACGTCCTTTTAGCTAGTTGGCATCGAGGCTTAGCCTGCCGATTGATTAGACTAGCCAACTACGGAAAGTTATGAATGTTAATATGGTATATTTGGCGCAACAGGATATGCATGCCTGACAAAAACCCATGGTCTCATAATCTCACCTCTCGCACACCCATTAAGTGTGTGACTGGAAATTTGAATTTGGGAGACTAATAAAATACTGACTAGTACACCTGTTAAGTGTTAATAATATAGATACTTACAAATGAAAACTTAGAAACAACAGATGAGACTAAACTATTAATTCCAGTCAAATTGTAACCTTCTTCTTGATATCACCTGTTCTTGGCTTGCTATGCTGAAAAGCAAAGAAGAGAGGTGTTCATGGGGTAGAGTCTTGGCTTCATCCATTGATGGACAAGAGGGATAAGAGAAATAAGTGAAGGGTATGCACGCGATGGCTGGTGTGGTGCAAATGGGAGAAACAGTCAACAGTCTCTTCTTGTAGGATCTAACGTGGACGTAAATAACATTGCTTCAAAGTTGGACAGGACCATACAATAAAATAGCAGCATGTCTTTAGGGATAGAAAACCGGAGATCTTGCCTATCTGCGGTGGAAACAGTTTTCTACAAAAGTTGTACGGAAGAACCTTGATGATTTCACCTTCAATCAACCTTAATTTTTGTGCACCTTCCCTTGATCTGTCATCTAACCAAAATATGGTATAAGTTCCACTGTTCCATAAACAAAATATGGTACATATAGTTTTGATGAGATTTTGCCAATCAACCTGTCTAAATGTCACTCTATAATTTTTAAGTTACATTAGCCATGTGAGGAAAAGTTTCACCTAGATATTTATTTATTCTAATCCGCATGATAAGCTCAAGTACTCCTGCTGAGTGTAGTGTTACTGACAGTCAACCACTATCGATGATAAGCTCAAGTACCTTACCATTTAAATTTGCAGGTGCTATCTGTTGCAGTATACAACCACTATAAACGTATATACCATCAATCTGTACAGAAAGGGTCAGTTCCATTGCACTACCTCAACTTTTTCCCTTCATTTACCGAATGACTTGAGGATATTTATTACTGCACCCTCAGAACTTAGAATTCATGCATATCATTCAGTGACTAATTATGTGGTATATAAGCTAAAACATTAGGACTGGAGCAGATTTGGGTTCTGATGGAGAAGCTGATACTGAAGACAATGTCGAACTGGAGAAAAGCAATGTACTGTTAATGGGTCCTACTGGTTCAGGTATCATTTGCGACTAATCACAATTGATGTGATTGGAACAGATTCAGTTCTGGTTTCTTCTATGTTTGATGAACTATAATAAACAGGGCACTCAGTAGTATTTTGTTTGGATGCTTCATTTGTTTCACAGGTAAAACTTTACTTGCAAAGACATTAGCTCGGTTTGTGAATGTGCCATTTGTAATTGCTGATGCAACAACATTGACTCAGGCAAGTGTTCGCTATTCACTAATTCTTACGTTCTGGAGAATAGCAGAAGCGCATAATGATGTCTGCACACAACCAACATCATTTTGTAGACATTGTTACTAACAGTGGCCATTTAGTACCTGCTAATGTATTCTCTAGTTTGAGTTCATTAATTAGAGAAGTGTAGGATGTGAGCTAAAATGTTTGGTATGGGAATACTATAATTCCAAACTTACATATTTGTTTGAGAGTCATTCATCTCACAGAAAATGATCAAATTTTGTCAGCCAGTTCAATCAGGCATAATTTCAGTGATTTTTTCTGTTTTCATATCAATTTGGTTCTAACACTAAGGCTTGAATTTCCAACTTCCTGCAGGCAGGTTATGTAGGAGAGGATGTAGAATCTATATTATACAAGTTGCTTACGGTATGGTTTTGACTCCACTTAATTTAAAAAAATAGGATCTTCTGGTTCTCTTAAATCTTAATATATTGTCTTAGAAAGTGAACTATGGGTGTTATATTTGGGCATTAACTAGGTGGCAGATTTTAATGTGCAAGCAGCACAACAAGGAATGGTGTATATTGATGAAGTTGATAAGATCACTAAGAAGGTCTGTCCTGATTAGCTTTTCATTGAACATTTTCCTTGGTATGGACATAATTAATCAGCTGATGCATTCAACGTGCAGGCTGAGGGCCTTAATATTAGTAGAGATGTATCAGGTGAAGGTGTTCAGCAGGCGTTGTTGAAAATGCTGGAAGGCACGGTGAGTCATATGCATTAACCTCCGGATGACCCAGTCAGCTCTTTCTCTCTTAGCCTAACCAATTACACAGAAAGTTTAAATGTTTGTAAGTAGACATTGGTTACCTATAGGATCTCTGGGATAAAAAACAGATCAGTTATAGATTAAGAAGAGTACATGTACTGAAATATAAGATTTTCTTGATAATTGTCTCTACATACGGGTGTCTTATTTTTCTAATGTTGACATGGTTAGATAGTCAATGTCCCCGAGAAAGGAGCAAGGAAGCATCCTCGTGGTGATAATATACAGGTACTGTTAGCACTTAGCACAATTTGTATATGGCATTCTTCCACAAGAAAGCATTCATGCTATATATTTTGCCTGAAGAATTACACCCTGCCAGTTCCCTTATCCTGAATGATAGCTATGGAATGGTATAGGTTATGACCTTGTCATCATATTAGTATTTACTATAAGAAAAGAGAACTTTGTTATGAATGCATACGGGATAGGTTACATCTAGTGCTGCTTTATACACATATCATGTTCTTTCTTTACACTCGGTGGAGGTGCCAGGGCTAGGACATGTGGTGCTAGTAACTTTTATACACAAATGTATATTTTGAAGACTTAAGTTTCTTTTGGAAATTTTGTGGGTCTGCTAATCCGCAGCTTTTACAAAGCACCACTACTGTTTACACCACAAATGTCACTGTAACTAGAAAATTTTAATCTCCTTGTACCATCTAAACCAGGCTCCACTTTTCTAGTCATTCCTTGTTCAAGGTATGTAATCATGGGCCAGCTTAATTAATTCTGTGGTCTTCATGTCATACAGATAGATACGAAGGACATTCTGTTTATTTGTGGGGGTGCTTTTATTGACTTGGAGAAAACTATATCAGAGAGGTATTATTGTTTTACCTGTTTGGGAGCTGCTATCTCTGGTGTTTACTATCAGTCTACATCTAAGATGCATCCCACTGCCTTATTTTGTAAATAGACGACAAGATTCTTCTATTGGATTTGGGGCACCTGTCCGTGCAAGCATGAGGGCTGGTGGTATTTCAAGTGCTCAAGTGACATCGTCCTTGTTGGAATCAGTGAGTACCATGCGGATAGGGGTTCGGAACCCTTTGTTTCAGGGAGAATGCGAATGTACTTGTTTTGTAAAACCGCTTTGTTTTCAGGTTGAGAGTGGTGATCTTATAGCATATGGGCTCATTCCGGAGTTCATTGGACGTTTTCCTATCCTTGTCAGCTTGGCAGCACTAAATGAAGACCAACTTGTTCAGGTAGCATGATTATATGCTGTAGAAGAAAACAAATCGTAGATCATCTTGTGATCTACAGTATTACCTTTTTAGTGAGAAAAGGCATATGTACCTGCATTTCTATACGATTGTTATGGAACTTCCAATAGGTCACTCATATAATGGTATCCTGCTAGGTTCTCACTGAGCCAAAGAATGCTCTAGGTAAACAATTCAGGAAATTGTTCAGCATGAACAATGTGAGTATATTTACACATTCGAACATGCAACCTATTATCTAGCTCATGTCTCATATTGCCTCAATGTTTACTTTCAGGTTAAGCTTCACTTTACGGATGCTGCACTAAGAATAATTTCCCAGAAGGCGATGTGCAAAAATACGGGTGCACGGGGCTTAAGAACCATCCTTGAGAATATTCTCATGGATTCCATGTATGAGGTTTGTCCCAGGACGAACTTGTATACCTTTTGTTGACCTTACACACACACAAACTCGATGGAGCTGGCATGTCTGTAAACCACCATAAATTTATGAATTGCCACTGCCATGCAGATTCCAGATACAAAATCTGGAGACAAGCGGATCGACGCTGTGGTTGTGGATGAAGATGCAGTAGGATCATTGGACCAACCTGGTTGTGGAGCTAAGATCCTTTGTGGTGACGGTGCTTTTGATCGTTATCTCTCCCAGATAAAGGTGCGAATTGGTAACCTCAATCAGTATGGCCTTTATTGTTTGCCATGTGCTTCCAGTAATATAATGCGTGGACTAAAAATGTTGCAGGCAGTGGGAGACGGAGCAGCAAGCGAAGTGGACGGGGAAGCCGATATTTCCCCGTCAAGAGCCATGGGCATGTGATTTCATGGTTCCCATAGCTCCACTGTAACATGTAAAATCTGATCCTAGCTGTATTAATGTAAGTATTTACTTGTAAATAAAAAAAGGTGCAGTGTCAAATTGTCCATTGCTAAGTCAAGCCCCAGCGCAGTCCGGCTGTCGCCGCCCCTTTGCATAATATGTAGCAAGATTGGGAAGTGTATAGGTAGAGTAAGATATGGGTGGCGTATCTGTGGTTGTCTGGAACATCAAGTCAATAACTGTAATGGCTGCCGGATGCTAAAACTTTTCGAACACTGAAATGAAAGGGGTGAAATTTAGCAAGGAGGTTCGAAATTATGTTCTCAGCTCTTTGTTTAAATTCTGTTGTATGATGTTTGGTAATCAACACCATTGCCCCATAAAAGGAAGAAAAAGAGTTTAAGGCTTAAGGGCTCCTTTGATTCATATGATTTTTTAAAGAATTGCATAGGAATCAAATCCTACTACCAATCGGGGGTCTATTTTTAACTCTCTGCTATTATTCGAAGTTCAGCTACTAGATGAAGAGCAAAATAACCGATGTTCTCCTCGACAACATCGGCCAGGCTAGTGATGAATCACATGAACATACTACTAACACCTAGCACTACTACGCACGGCACCATACATAAATCGTGCAACAGGAAGCCGAATTTTGCTACTGGATCAATTTGCAAGCCATTTGATTCATAAGACCATATTGCATAGGAAATAATCCTGAAATCTTATAACATAAATTTCATAAGAAAATAACATAAGGTTCTACCTCGTGAAAAAATTATTCACCAAAATCAAAGAAAATCTCTCTCCCCGTAGGATTCAATTAGACATGTCATTCCAATCCTATAAGAAACCTTTTCTATCCCATAAATCAAAGGAGCCCTAAAACCGCCCGCCTTGAGAGTACAAGGCAACATGAATGTCGACTGTTTGTTTTGTGATGCATCAGCTAATTAATTTTTGGAAAATATGTGATTATGCAGTCAAATGAACCATCAAGATTTTTGTGAGTTGTTAACTGCAATCATAAATATGAGTGCTAGTCATAAGCACCTCTTGTACCGAATGATTAAGGCCCCGTTTGTCATCAAAGTATTTTTGAATGTATTCAAAAAATATTTCGCTTTCTAGAAATACTTAAGTATTAAATACTTTAAAGTGTTTGGATCCAATGAATACCATGGTTAAAATACTTAATTATTCTCCAAAACTGCAGTCTTTTTTACATTTTTTTTCTTCTAAACTGAAGTATTCCTTAGCCTGGCGATAAAATACTTAAGTTTTGCAATACCCTAGTTTCGAAAATCTGACAACAGATGGTTTTCAGCAACCCTTCACAAGCAGGATTTCCAAACAAGGACCACGATACTGTTATCATCATAACATAACTTTGACCATCATACAGGATTGTCAGTGCTGCTCCTATGATCCTCGACGAGTGTGCCAGGAATTCACCTGGATGGAAATCCCAACTAAAGGGAACAAACGAGATGACATATACAGATGTGTGAAAGAAGGGGCCGAACAGTAGGAAAAGGTTAACATGATTTCTGATCTTGTTCACGAGCTTGTTAGAAGTACACGGTAGATCACCAATATCTACTGAGCCAGCAATGAGAGGTATATCACCAATGTCTACTGATCCAGCAATGAGAGGCACATCACCAACGTCTACTGATCCAGCAACGAGATGATGGTTGCTCTAGAATTCGGTGTCGAAGCAAGACGCCATCACTTTCGAAACAACCGACCGTGCAAAGGGTATATAGCTTAGACTGTACCTGCAAATACCAACAACCGTATCTTCAATTGCTCTATCCCGCATACTTTGGCAATGCTAATTTATGTGGTTTAACTCTTTACAGATCTAAACATGTTTGTCCCATTTTGTGTGATATTATAAGACACTAGTTTTGCATCCTGCAAGTTTTAACCGATGGCATATGCAGACATACACTATGATATCCCTTAGCTGCGAATATTTTCTTAAGGAAAATAACAGGGAATATTGGTCCATGCTTTAAAAGATGTAGAGTTTTTCTTAAGCATAACTGGGCCTAGAAGAAGTTATGAGCGTGCGGCTGGGCCGGCATTAGGCAAGGTTGACAGAACCTATTGTTAAATTTCAAACAATGGAAGAGATTCAACTTACCAGACAAGGGCACCAAATTCCAAAATGATGGCAAGTAGAGTCAACACCTTACTGTGAACCTGTTCAGGGAGAAAAGATTATAAATTAGCACATACGCATGGTATACAATTTATGAAATACGCCAGATTTCTCAAATCAGTTTTACTTACTAAGAGAGCGCAGAATAGAGAAACAATGATGCTTGCAATGTATATAGCAGTGGCATATATGCGCACAGAATCAAGCATCATATCAAATTGCTTCTTCGGACCTATAAGAAATGCTGTACTGTCAAACAAATGGTCCCAGCATTAGCCAACATGAAGAAAAACTTTGAGACACACAAAAGATAATCTAGTTACGAAAGGTGCATTAACATTACAGAGCATATACCTTAAGTGGCAAGGTAATGCTCACGAAGTCACAACTAAATCATGTAAAACCTTGCAAAGATTTTTTTTATCTGTGCTGAAGTTAGATTGCGTTAAGCACATAAACTTCTATAACTAGGCGGAGTTGCAAAATTAGAAAATTCACATTCTTCAGAGTGATATGAAGAGCTAATGAAGGTTCTGACTTTGTATCCATATGCCGAAGTGAAAAAGTATAAGCAAAGTCCTCCTAAACATCATGCTGATTTACTGGTTATGGAGACATATAACTTAGTAGAAGGGTTTTTGAAATGTTAGGGGATTCTTTGATGATAAAAAATGTTGTCCATAACCTCACATAAGGAAATAGCATCTTAAGAGAACATAGTCTTTTAGAACCAGAAAACAAAGTCTGTGACTAACTCATTTTACAGGATCGAAACTAAAGATAAATGATACAAATTGATTCTCAAAAGGAAAGAAAGAGGCCACAGATTCAATTAAACAAAACTTCAAGAAATGGTGCAACAGACCTTCCGAGGGCCATCATATTGCCAAGCGTGAATGTAACTCCAAATTTCACAGGATTGAAGAAAACGATCATTGACTGCAATGAATGAAGAAAATTGCTAAAATATACCATTTGGCGGGTAAAAACTAGCAATCGTAAAAAAGAAATAAAAGCTTGGCAGATATAATATATTGAGTCAAGTGTATGGCACAAGAACCACATTGCGCTACATGATGGTCCCTAACTCTACATAATCTCTAATGTATCATGTGATGCAAGAATGCAACTATCGTGATTAATACATCATGTGGTACAATAATAAACGAATTAATTATGGAACTCTACAAGGGAACACATCATAGTATGAGAAGGCTTAGAAGCAGGTTCCTCTCCTAAAAAGAGCTCAAGGAACATATTAAGTACTCCAATGTAACATTTGCCCTGACCAACATTCATAAGATTGGTCATGCCAAAATTTGGTAAACCAAGGTGAATAGTAGTAATAGTACTCCTATTCGCACACAATGTTATCTCGAATTGATACCAAAAGGCATCAGTGTGATGTGTGAAGCATATGAATCAAAGCAGAGGTAAAGAACATACTGCAAGGATGAAGCATCAAAACTGTTACATAAAGATGGATGGACCATTTTCTATCCTACATCACTTGACAGCCTTCACGAAGCAACAACCGAAGAGAAAACAAGAATGACACCGAGTTCCATGTGAGATAAGTAAAGGGGGAAAGTGCGCATGAGAATGCTGTTAAGGCAGATAAACTCACCAAGAAAGTGCACGTCAGACCAGCAGCCAAGCATATCGCGAAACCATACAGCCTCTGCACAAATAAGGCGAAACAAGCATGAATTTCAGTTCCACGATACAACCACCACAAGAGCAATTAGCCGTGATCTGGTAAACAGTATAGCCCCATTGCTCGAATGGTTCTACCGCGACCTATCCTACACCATAATTTCTCGCTGGCCAGTCCCTGAGAATCCGCTAGTTAGCATCATCTCGGTCAACAATCCGCTCGAGGCCAGATCTGGGGAGGACACCACGGATCCGAGTGCTAGCGAGCACAGGGAGGCGGGAGGGAGAGGAGAGGAGGAGAAGGAGGTGGAGGAGAAGGCGGGCTTATTGCCTGGGTAGTGTTGAGGGTGCAGTTCCGGTTGATGTCGTCGAAGAAGGACTGCTCCTCTGGCGGCGGCAGCGCGGCCTCCTCGTCGACCTCCATGCCGACCAGCATCTTGGCCCGCTCCAGGGCGTCCCGCATCCTGTCCATGACAGCTGCCGCGTGTATACCAGAGAGCTCTGCGGGCGCGTGGCCGGTGGGTGAAGGCGAGTGCGGGAGTATCCGTCCGGCGAGGAAGATAGCACTAGATGGCAGTTGGGTCTGGGAATACAGATAGAGCAACTCCAGCCAGCCCCCAAGCAGCTCCCCCGAGCACCTTTTTGCTCGCCGGATTAGTAAAAAGGTCAAAATTTCTCCCAGCCATGTCCTCGTAGCCCCCCCAAGAGCTCAAAAAGGCATAGGGAAGGCGCCGGCGAACCCAGACCAAACCCAGGGGGCTGGGTTCGGCTTGGGGGCGCCGACGAAAGCAACGTCCAATTGCTTTCCCCCACGTGGTTAGATTCCTTTTTTCTCTCTCCTTATGTCGTCCTTTTCTTTGCTTGGGGTGGGCTACGGCTGGGAAACGCACTATATTTTTCCGCCGGCGAAGCGTTTTGGCCCCCCAGGACGTGTACTTTTTTATCCGGCGAGTGGCCTGGGGGGCACCAACGGCTGGAGTTGCTCTTAGTCGCAGGAGGAAGATGGAGCAGGAGTGTAGCGGCATAGTGGGCCTAGATTGGTGATGAGCCGGCCATGTCGTATTGGGTGTGTGCCTTATCGGGCCTGGTTTGCTAAAAAATACTAGGATTAAGTATACTTTTCAGGCCAATCCTTTACGCGGTTCCTATACCCCGCGTAACGCGGGGGTTAAGAACGTCCGCGTACCCCCCCGGATCATATTGGGCCGGCCCAATAGCATTGTAGCGTTTTTTTTTCTTTTTCTGTGTTCCTTTTTAACCAACATAGGCCCGTTTTCTGTGTTTCTTTCTTTTTTTCGGTTTTCTGTTTCTTTTTATTTTTTTGTTTTTCGTTTTTCTTTTATTTTTTCGTTTTTCTGTTTATATTTTTTTGTTTTTCTTCTTTGCATTTTCTTTTTTCTTTTCTTTTTTAAATGTTTATTTTCTATTTTCTTTTTTATCTTCTGTCTTTAAATAAATAAAAATCACCGACATTTTTCTGTTCATTTTTAAAAATTGTTCAAAAATAATTTTCGTTCACTTTTAAAATCGTTCAAAGTTAGTTTCCGTTCATAAACCTTTTTCCGTTCATTTTCTAAAATCATTCAAAAATAATTTTTGTTCACCGACTTTTTTGTTCACTTTTGAAATCGTTCAAAAATAATTTTCATTCACTTTAAAATCGTTCAAAGTTAGTTTCCGTTCATAAACCTTTTTCCATTCATTTTCTAAAATCGTTCAAAAATAATTTTTGTTCACCGACTTTGTTTTGTTCACTTTTTGAAATCATTCAAAAATAATTTTCGTTCACTCTTAAAATCGTTCAAAAATAACTTTCGTTCATAAAAAATTTATGTTCACTTTTTAAATCTGTTCAAAAATAATTATTATTCACCGAAATTATTCAAATAAGATAAATATTTTATTTAAAAGTCTTTCAGATAATAGAAAAAGTTTATATTTAAAATTTGTTCAAATACATAATTTTTTATGTTTGAAAATTGTTCAAATAAAATAATTATATTTATTAGTTTTTAAAAATATATAAATATATTTGAATTATAATGATTTTTGATTTTTTTTTCCAAAATGTAGACACATTTTCTTGTTAGTATAAAGTAAACACATTTGTTTACTATAAAAACAGAAAAGAAAAAGGGAAAATAAAACATAATAGAAAAAAAAAAGAAAAGAAACAAGGGAAACGTACCTGGTACTGGCCCCTTTCGGCGCGGCCCATTAAGCAGCGTAGCGGGCGGAGCGTATCTCGCTCCGCGCGACGCGGGGTATAGGCGCCCCCAATCCTTTACCCCGCGTACCACGGGGCGTACGAAGCTCCGCGTACCCCCGGGTCGCGGGATGGGCCGACCCATTAAGAGTGAATTTGGTTATTTTGTCTGTGTTTCATTTTCGTTTTTTTCTGTTTTTTTTCTTTCTTCTTTTTCGGTTTTTTGTTTCTTTTTATTTTTTCGTTTTTCTTTTTTCTTTTATTTTTTCATTTTTCTGTTTATGTTTTTCGTTTTTCTTCTTTGCATTTTTTTTCTTTTTTTAACGTTTTTTCTATTTTCTTTTTTTTTTATTTTTGGTTCTTTTTATTTACTTTTTCGTTTTTTTCTTTTTTTGTTTCTTTTTTTTGTTTTTCTTTTGTTCTTATTAAAATAAATAAATAAAAATCATCGACATTTTTCTGTTCATTTTTAAAAATTGTTCAAAAATAATTTTCGTTCACTTTTAAAATCGTTCAAAGTTAGTTTCCATTCGTAAACTTTTTTCCGTTCATTTTCTAAAATCGTTCAAAAATAATTTTTGTTCACCGACTTTTTTTTTCAATTTTTGAAATCGTTCAAAAATAATTTCCGTTCCCTTTTAAAATCGTTCAAAAATAACTTTCGTTCATAAAAAAATTATGTTCACTTTTTAAATCTGTTCAAAAATAATTATTGTTCACCGACATTTTTCTGTTCACTTATTAAAATCGTTCAAAATTAATTATCATTCACTTTTAAATCATAAATTGTTCAAATATGAAATTTGTTCATATTCAAAAAAATGATTTATATTCAACAAATTTTTAGATTGGAAAAATGTTTATATTAAAAAATTGTTAAAACTTGAAATTTGTTCAGATTCAAAATAAACTTTTGAAAAATAAACTTTTGAATATTTTCAAATCTAAACATTTTAAAATAATTAATTTTAGAAAATGTAAACATTTTTAAATCTGAATAATTTTTTTAAACATTTCAAATCTGAACATTTTTAATTTGAACGTTTTTCAAAATAAAAAACAGGAAAAAGAAAAATACCAAACAAAAAAAAACCTGACCGGAAGCTTCCAGAAGCTTCCCAAAACCAGAAAAATCAAGCGAAAAAACAGTCGCGAATGAGCTGAAACGGCGCAAGAAGAAAACGCGAAACATGGGCCGGCCCATCTAAGCGTCCGGGGGTACGCGGAGGGATGTCTACTCCCGCGTAACACGGGGTATAGGAGCGCCCTACTTTTCACCCTAAAATATCACACATTGGATACAAATCACACTGAACTAAAAATTGGGATGTTTCAAACCCTCAAATCCACAATACCGTCTAAATCACCCTCCTAGTACTCAATTTGGGTGGTTTCGGACCAATTTGAGTGGTATTGGGCAAGTTGGGGTTGTTTTGTTGCGCTCATG
This sequence comes from Puccinellia tenuiflora, assembly GCA_012064385.1. Taxonomy (NCBI): domain Eukaryota; kingdom Viridiplantae; phylum Streptophyta; class Magnoliopsida; order Poales; family Poaceae; genus Puccinellia; species Puccinellia tenuiflora. The sequence goes on along the minus strand of QRDG01000238.1, from coordinate 1,033,457 downwards.
TGGCTGGCTGACGTGGCAGAGCAACTGACGTCGTTAGTGTGCGGGTGGGGCCCACTTGTCAGTGGCTCTCTCCCTCAGTGTCAGGGACAGGTGCCGACACGGGAGCAGCAGAACGCAGGCCTCCCCGTGGCCGCATGCCTTGCATGACGGGAGGAAGCCGCCGGCGCCATCGCCTTGGACGCCGTGTCGTCGGCGTTGTCGCCCGCTGGGGACTCGAAGCAGCACGACTGGGCGACAGCGCAGGGGACTGCAGGAGCTGGTCTAGGATGGAGCGGAGGCCAGCGGCGATTGCGACTGCTGGCGTGTGCTGCTGCTCTGCTGCTCCCCCTGCTAGCGCGTGCTGCTACTCTACTTGTCGCTGCGCCGCGGCGCTGCTCTGCTCGCGCCTGCTGCTGTCGCTCGTCCGCGTGTCGTTGCTCCCTGCTGTCGCTCGCCCACGCGCCGTTGGTGCCGCTCGTCCGTGCGCTGGCAGCCCGCTCGCCGCTCGCGCAGCTCGCAACTCAGGCCCGCGCCGGCGAGCCTCCGCCGCTCGCCCCTGCACCCGTCGTTCACGTCGTCGTCAAAGCACTTGGCGACACCGAGCCACGCCTGCCCCTCCGCGGTCATCTACCGGAGCCGCTCCTCCAGCTCAAAACCACGAACATCTGAGTCAGACACGGTTCGATCAAAACCACGAACTTGTACTAGTACCTAAATTCTAATCTTGAGCAGACTAACTTGTACTAGTATCTAAAACGCTTCCTTGCTTTTCTCCTCCCGTGCCCTTCTTTTCCGTGCAAAAAACAATTTATAGATACGATTTTAATACACATCCCTTCCGCAATACATGCTCACCTTCCCACGCGTCTATACTGATCGTCATCCAGCTCGGTCTTTTATCAAGAGAAGGCACTGCTGGGGGAGGGGAAAAAAAGGAAATGGAAGAAAGGTGTCGAGACGAACCTTACGGACTACACGGGACGAGCAGGCTCATCGGCGGCAGTGTGAATGGCGGCAGAGGCGCTTGGGCCAACCGCGTCCAACAACGCCTTGTGATCCGCGAGGCACAGCGGTGCCGCCCGGAAGTGAACATGCGCCGGCTCGTGTTCTTAAAACATATGTACAAGGTGCAATCCGGCGAGGCAGTCACGCTCGTGCAGCTTCATCCAGTGGAAACAAGAAAGCTGCTGCGCCCCGGCGAGGTTGTCGCGCTCGGGCTGTAGAAACCCTGCACCTGGTACGCGTCGGCGAGAAGCTGGTATGGCACGGCGGCGAGGAGATGCCGTCGAGAAAGGTTGCCGACGGCCGGAGCAATGGAGGATCAAGCGGTGGACATGGGAGCTGCATCATCAGTTCCGAACAATTTTTTTTCCTAGACCCGTTGAGAAGGGAGTCCAGCAGGCAGCAGTGAGTATTACGGCATGGATTAGTACCATACTATACGATTACGCATGAAAAAGCATGTGCAGGCGGCAGAAAGGGAGCGCGCGATGTTTGCCACGCGTGCCCGCTTCTTCGTCATGTCATCACCACATCATCGCCACGTCATCAACAAAAACCACTCAGATTGTCCAAAACCAGCTTAGGGGGTGATTTAGACGGTATTGTGGATTTGAGGGTTTGAAAAATCCCAATTTTTAGTTTAGGGGGATTTGTGTCCAATGTGTGACATTTGGGGGTGAAAAGTATACTTAATATAAAATACTACTCCCTCCGGCCCATTTTAATTGACGCGGATGATATTTTGCAAAAACACCCTTGAACTTTTCGCCCATCAACCCACCGTCCTCACTGCAGTTGTCGTCTTCCTCTATTACCTGTTTTCTTCTTTCCTCCGCTTCGTCCCCCGCCTCCATCCCTAGCGCTTCTCTGCAGACGCCACCGACCCCTTAAGGCCTCCTTTGGTACGCAGGGGTGGGCCGGGAATTCGAGAGATTTTCCACCCGGGGCGCAAAATCCCCAAAATACTCGCTAGGCCCGTTTGGTGGACGGGGGTTGGGTTGGGCCAACCCGGCCAAACCACCGCAACCCCGTCCAAACCACGCGTTTCTTAAGCCTCGAACCCTAGCTCGTGGATCGTGCGGGAGGAAGAGCAGGAGGACGAAGCGAGAAAGGGGAGGCAGCCGCCGGGCGCCATTGCTGCAGTCGCCGGGCGTCGTCCTTCCTTCTCCCGCCGCGAGCGCCGCCGCCGTCGTCTGCCCTGGCGTTTTCTCCGGTATAGCTCTCCTCTCCCCTCCCCTCCTCTCCTAGCCCATCCTCTCCGCAGCCACCGGCCGCCTCCGGTCCGGCAACGACCGCGACGCCCCGGACTGGGAGGCCCTGGAGGCGCTGTGTCGGGAGACCAAGGAGGCGCTCCAAGAGTTACTAAAATCGATTTAGTATGATGCATCTGCATGTGCTCTGTAGAGTGTGCTCTGCATCTGCATCTGCATGTGCTCCACGATTTAGTATGTTATTTTCAGTCAGTCTAGAGTGTGTGCTCTCCATGTACGCTGTAGATCTACGAATCGTATTTTCATATTACTATGTTGTTCGGTTCAACTAGCTAGTCACTGATCACGTTGACGCATCATGATGTTGCTACTCTCCCATGACTCATACTAGACAAAGAAAAAGGCATTTCGCCGTTGGAATCTGTTTCATTTCCATATAGTAATAGGATATGCCTGGTTCATAGTACTGACTTGGCTGTATTGCATCTAATGCCGCACGTTCATTTTATCAAGGCTTTGGTTAATTAAGATCCTTTGTAGTATTAAGTGGTTGATCGGGTTTTAGAACTTTATTTATGCCTCAAATTATGTTAACTAGCCATTAGGTGTGGTCAACTCAATGAAAGTTCTGTTTCTGAAATTTGCCTTAACTAGCCATTAGTACATATTTATTTTCATTCATGTACATGTCCTGAAACCAGCCTTGAAAAACAACAGCCAAGGAAGAAAATGTGTGTAGTTCATATCCACATCTGACCCTACTTGAGCCTAGCTGATTCTAGTATCAGCTATATTAACCAAAACTGTGTGTACTTTATTTTTGCTGATCTGCCTCATGACCTGATTGTAGTTACCCGCTGCTCCGAGTATAGTTGGAGTGGACGACCCGCCGCCATCGTGGGATCCGGTTTGCACGCCCAAATTCGGTATACTTGCTTCTATCCTCTATACTACTTGTTGTGTTGCTACTGTAATCTTATTGTGTCTTGTTAGCTTCTATCCTCTATTAGTAATTGTTGTCAGTTCATGTTATCTTAGTGTGTCTTGTTAGCTCCTGTTATCTTATTATGTCTTAATTGCTCTAGTCTAGTGTTGCAATGGATTCACAGAGGCTCGATCGAATTAGGAAGAGAAGAGAGGAGTATGATGATGAGATGATACTCATCATTTTGCCATTATTGAACCAACTGGGTAGTAGTGTACACTGTGAGAAGAAGCAGCGCCATAGCTCCATTTTATATGGAAAGAAGCGTGTAAATGACATTCTTACAGGGCATGTTAAGAATTGTCGAGTAGCTTATAGAATGGAGCCACATATCTTCAGGGCCTTGGCATCTTACCTAAGAAGGGAGAAGCTCATATTGGATACAAGAATCAAGGTCGAAGAGAAGCTTGCTTTCTTATGTACATGCTGTCACACAATGCATCCTTTGAGGACTTGCAATTAGAATTCCAGCATAGTGGGTGGACATTCCATGAGTACATCAAGGGTTTCTTTGACATCATCCCTCTCCTAGCATTTCGAAATAGGAAGGGCACCCTTAGCCATAACGTGATGATTGCATGTGACTTTGATCTCATGGTCACTTACATATCATGTGGATGGGAAGGGTCCGCCACAGATGCAAGAGTTCTGCGGTCTGCCATGAACAAAGGATTCAAAGTACCTAATGGCAAGTTTTATCTAGTGGATGGTGGCTATGCAAATACCCCATCTTTTCTTGCACCATACCGGGGTGTCCGGTACCACTTGAAAGAGTTTGGGCATGGCCGCCATCGGCCGCAGAACCATAAGGAGCTGTTCAACCATAGGCATGCCGTGTTGCGCAGTCATGTGGAAAGGGTCTTAGGTGTTCTTAAGAAGCGATTTTCCATTCTACATTGTGGAACATTTCATTCAATAAGGAACCAAGTCAAAATTCCAGCAGCTGCCTCTGTCCTTCACAATATCATAAAAATGCACAATGGCGACGAGACTTGGCTTGACAACCAACCCAATAACATAGATCCGAACGACTGTATTGATCTTCCAAGCGGTGATGATCACAACCAAGAAAGCAATGCACAAGGAAACAACTTGAGGGATGAAATTGCAATGCAAATGTGGAATGCATTCCAGCATGAATAGCCAATAGTCTTTGCAATGTTATAGCTAGTGGTCTTTGTATTATAAAATGTCAAACTCTATTGTCTTTGTATCGTGCAATGAACATATCTCATGTTGAACATGTATGTTAACAATATGTGCGCCTTTACATCATGCAATAAATATATGTTGTGTTGAACTTGCATGTTTATTGCTCAACAGATATGTACCCCAGAGGGCCCCCAAGTATAACTTGATGAATGCAGCAGGAAAGACAACTTTACTTGCTCCGAGAAAGTCGTCACCCAAGAATAAAAAGGTTTCTCCAAAAGGTAGTTCCATGCTGCATATCTACGTTACTGCCCCCAAGTTTTGTTTCATCTCCACTGACTAGGTTAACTCAATGTCTCTCTTTCTTTTGTGCTAGTTGATAAGTCAAGAGCCCAGTGGAATCCAGGGCTTGAGAAGAGTCTGGTGGATTTGTTGCACGAGCACAATAATCCTTACTACAGGGGTCAAAATGGATGGGGGACTGGAACATGGAATGCAATGGTCAAAATATTCCATTCTAGGCACCCACATACAAAATTCACAAAGAATCAGATTCAAGACAAAGAGAAAGAACTGAAGAGAGAGTATAAGTTGCTCTTGGAAGCCCGAAAGCAAAGTGGTGCAGGTTGGAACTCGGACAGATGCATGATAGAAGCTGATGCACACCTTTGGGATAATATGATAATTGTAAGTTGCTTTCCCTCTTTTGCATCTGGTCATAATCATGCTGGTACTCATTATTTCGCATTCGGTATTTTCAGTCATGGCCAAAGATCAAGAAGTTTAGGACAAAGTCCTTTCCTCTCTATGACCAGCTTGGTGAACTTTATGATGGTACGTTTACTGATTTTTGTTGTTGCCTCTAATCCACAACATCTTAGCACACTAGGGTCTGTATATGTCAGTGTAATTGTACTTTCCTAGTTCATTATTTGATTAGTTACTTAAATGTTTTGTACAGGAGACATCGCCGATGGATCCTACAACTTCACATCAACTTTTGAGCCATCACAACAACCAGATGTTACACAAGTCGAAAGTGGTAGTCACTATGAAGCTGAAAGTGGTGAGCAGCAAGACGATGACTTGCAGATTGTAACGCCCCGACCCCAGAACTATGCGATGAAGCTTTGTGCAACCGGTCATGCTACACAATCGAAGGTTACTGGGTTTACCAATCGCAGGCCAAAACCTTTGGCAGGCGTGCTCAGAATGGATCATCGGCACACAACACTTCGATCATGCCATAAGCTCAGACATAGCTATCATGCATAATAAAGAGATCAAGACTACGGAACAACTGGCCCATCACAGACTCTATGACACAAGAGATCATAGTTCAACTCATATATGAGAAAAGATAGCAAAATCACAATCAGAGGTCACAGACCCATCATTACAACATGCGGAAGCAAATATAGTTGTCTAACAACAAGATCCAAGTTATGGCCTAAGAGGCCTACAAATATCATATCCCAGCCAGCCTGTTCTGAGACGTCCCATGCTGCCACCTGGGAACCCCATACTTCTCGTCGATGTCGATAAAGAACCCACCTTCCAGTTCGGTGGCGTCCTCCTCTGAAACAAATAATAATCAACAAAGCAAGGCTGAGTACGACGTACTCGCAAGAATTAGTAGGGTGATATAGGCCCAATGCTGTTTGGCTTCAAAGCTGTATAGTAGTTGGTTTTGCAGAAAGCTAGTTTTCCTGTCGGGTAACACTAGGACTCATGGCACCGACTACTCAGAAGGTTTTTCTCAAAGGGGATAAGATAGTAAAACTTTCTTTCTTCGGTTCACCCTGAACCAGTAGTAACCACAATTCTCCACTCATATCCACCAAGGCACTCCCTCGAATCACCCTCGAGAAAATGAACCTTTTAACACACGTTGATTATGCAACCTTTAGCTGCCATATCAATTAAATTAAGGTTCTCTATGATCTTATCATCCATTCCCAAGTCGTCCATAACCGCGGACACGGCTTTTCGAAAAGATTAAACCCTGCAGGGGTGTACTGTTTTTATCCATTGGTACCGTCTGACCCGTTGCCTGATCATTTAGCTCTCTTCCTGGGAAAGCCGGGCGGGCGGGCGCGGTTAAACCTTTACCTCGCATGAGACTATCCAAGGGTCATCGTGATGACAGGACAAGTTCAGTGCCTATTTCAACACCCTGCCCCATCGCCAGTCCTATAACCACCATCGTCGTCACATCATCATCATCGTCATCATCATCACCGGCCACACACTCGCAAATGGAAAGCGCAAACTAGAGGACCCTTGGATACGCCCGCACAAGTTATTTAGTTAGTAAGGGGCCCATACCCCCACCGATGGTAGCACGCTAGTCTTGGTTCAAGAGGTAAAGAACTCGCACCTAGGCGGCAGGAATGAGACAAAACACCAACAACCTTGTTGGCAACTCATCCAAGCCTTTTAGCAATTATTTATTAACACAAGTTTCCACCACTGTCCGAACATTCCATCAACTTCACAAGTATGGAAATAATCAACGGACAACTTAAGCATTCGACTACGCATGGCTAAGCATAACATACAACAGATATGAATTATCTCAGGCCAACACATCAACCTATGGTTAATAGGAGGGAAAACAGATAATGGTTCAGGGAGCATGCAAGTTATAGGATACTCTATACACTGACCAAAAGTTGTTTCTAGAATCGAATGCAATATTATGGTGGAGAAAAATACTTGTACTAATAGGATGAGATATGCACAGAAGGTTAGGTTAGCTCTTGCCTTGCTGATAGTACTGGTCGCATTGATCGTCGAGGTATTGTGGTGGAACATCGACTCCTGAATCTAACGAAACACAAACAATAACAGGAAACGAAATAAATAACACGAATACAAAGGTGCAATGCACAATCATGATGATATGGTCAAATTATGCACTGAAATAGTATTGGGCATGTCCCACAAGTTAAATGGAACCCCTAAAATGAATATTGCAATTAACGGATTAAAACTGCATATTTAACTTAGTGAATTAAGCAATTATCCAAAATGTCCAGTACTGAATTATGAGTTCTACATGCATGAAAATGACATTATTAGATAGGTATTGTCCTCATGATCATTTTGGTATTTCGTTTGCAATTTTTCGATTAACGATGAAGAAATGGTGATTTAAACGGTTATGCAATTTAAATCATTTTAACCAATTCGAAATTAACATCAAAGGAAAAATTGGTTTCTTGCTGTGAACTTAACATAGATAAATAGCAAATGCTTTGCTGATCATTTTGGTATATCATTTGCAATTTTTGGATCAATATTTATCGAGTTATGATATTTCTAATTATTGATTTAAATCTGCCATTTTATTTAATTTTAGTAAACAGCACCAAAGTTAATTCTACAATTCTCTCAAATGACATAAAGTGGTAGTTCATTGTTCACTGAACATTTTGAGCTATTAAACATAATTTTTTGAGTAAACAAAACTCAAGTTATGGATTTTCTAAATTTCACTTATATTCTGCCATTTTAGTATTTATTAATTAAAGGTAATTAAATAAATTTAATTGATCATGGCAAGGGTACTAATAGGTAGATATGAATTTTCTGAGCATTTTGGTATATTGTTTGCATTTTTCTGAGCTTTGGTTCAAAAGTTATTCAAATTCAAAGTTTGGATTCATTTCCTGTCTTTTATTTAAATTCCAGAAATTAACCGAAACGTTTTTCACCGCGGAGTGGGCTAGCCACAGAGACCGACAGTAGGGTCCCGGGCCACGTCAGCGTCCAGGTCAGCAGAAAGGCCCACGGCCAGTTTGACTCGGTCGAAGCCGAGACCGGCACGGCGCGGCGGTGACCGGCGGCACGGCCGTGCACCGATCCGTCGCGTGCGTGCACTAGGGGGCCCGAGAGGGGGCGCATCCAACGCGTCTCACTACGGTGAACCTAGAACAGGCCGCACCGCTATTTATGGGTCGCCGGAGTGATGGTGAGGTTGACGTCAGGCGGCGGCCGGCGACGGAACAAGACGACAACGGAGAGAGAGGGAGCTAGAGGGACCACGGGGATGTCCAGGAGGACCAGCAGCTCACCCTCGATGCGCATACGTGCTCGGCTTAGGCGGAGGTGGGCTGCATTGGCGGCAATCATCTCGGCGGTCGTCGGTCGGAGGCGGGGAAGAAGAGGATGACGGCGATGATCCCGAGCGTCCCGGCTCGATTCCCTAGGCGAGGAAAAATTATTCATATTTTCTGCTACCAAAATGGGGCTGTTACACAGATGTTCGATCCAGTGGATAATGAGAGGAGGGCTGAGGTGGATAATCAGAGGAGAGTTGAGGTGGAGATTGAGAGGAGTGCCGAGGTGGAGAATGCAAAGAGGGTTGTTGGTGCTGGTGGTTCAGGGACAAAGCCTCAGAAGAATGTAAAGAAGCCTAACAAGAATGATGGGATGGTAGGAGTCATTGATAGATATGTGAAGATGAAAGAAAAACAAGCTGAGGAGGAAAGGGCCGAGTCAAAAGATGTGCATAAATTCACCATCAGCAATTGCATTGTAGTTTTACACACCATGACAGAGATCGCGCCTCACGAGAGAGTGAAGGCTTACAAAGTCTTCAAAAGTGCAGAGAACCGAGAGACCTTCCTCACTTCGGCTGATGTGGATCAAGAGATGGCCATCATGTGGCTTCGGCGAGAAATTGAAGATTTACATTGAGGTAGAATTCTTTGATTTTCTGATGTATAATTCCTCTGTTACTGCAAGTTATGAATGCTTTATAGTTCTCTGATATCATAGTTCTATAGTTCTGATGTTTATTGCAAAAATATTTTTTAGAGGAGGCTGCTAAGGTCAAGGCTGCTTGCAAGGCATGGTACAAGACCATGATGTCAGGCGATGACTATATTGGATTGGAGATCGCCAGTGGTTATCTAAATTATTTTTGCAATTGTTCTATGTGATGTCTTGTATTGTCACTCAATCTGTTCGATAGTGGAATGCTGTGATTTTTTTTGGATGCTAGGAATTGCATATTGATTTTAAACCGGTACTGTTCATGTGCTACTGTAAAAATTGAATCTTTAATAATCTGTCCTGATTTGCTCTACTTGTATGCTAATACGAATTTGTGTACCGAACCCTGCCTACCAAATGACGTTTTGAAGAGGGGGATTTTAGGGGATTAGGATGGAAGAGGTTTTGAGGGGATTGGGTGAGGGGAGTGGTTTCACCCAATCCCTGTGGGGATTATCCCATTAATCCTCTTAAAACCCCTTCTACCAAAGAAGGCCTAAAGCGGCAAGGAATCGCCGGATTTGGTGGTTGTCGCGCCGAATCTGTGGATCCCGTGTGTACAAAGAATTGTCTGACATGCTTTGAAGCATCCGTTGTATGCATTGGAACTGAACAAGTTGTCCATTCACTAGTCAAAGTCATATTGCATTTATTTTACTATGCTCCAGTAATTATAGAACTAATTTATGAGATTAAAACTACGGATTTGCTAGTTCTCAAGTCGATTGATCCATTAACTTGATTGATCATTGTTGGATTGATCGTTGTTTAGCCGGAGGGTTCTCATGTCCTGTACGAGCTGGCCATTGTGGGCCTTGTGGGCCTTTTTCTGTTTGAACGGGAATTATGTATTGGGCCATTGAGGACATTTTTCTCATGCTTTCCTTTACTTGGACCGTGAACTTGTAGCGGTGTGGCTTGTAGGGTTTGTATTGTTATTTTTATTTTATTGTTGGAATTTGTTGCAAACCGATGGTTAGGCTTTGTACGAACCCTTTTGCAAGACTGTATAAACTGTTGTTTTATAAATATATTTTCTAATTTATCCTTTCTTGTGTTTTTATTTTCTGATTTTAGTGCGCCACTTTATATATTCTCCTTCACGATGTGTTTATGACTCTCTTTTTTTTCTACGTAATATGTGTTAGCAAATATGCTAGTTTTATCTTATGTTGTTGACTTTTTTTTACATTGACCTTATTTAATCTTTTTTATGCTTTAATTTTGTTTTTAAAATTATAAAAATTTTATTTTTAGTCTACTACATTCCTTGTCGATATCTGATATCATGCATAATAAAAGTATTCACCACCATTTTTCATTATCTTGTAATTTCATAATTTTTTTAAATTTTTTATGAATTTACTAATTTTTGGTCGACCGAGTTTAAAGCTAAATCTCAGTCGGCTTCTAAACCATTGCATTGCATCGTGATTTGTGATAGCGTTAGAGTTGTAATTGAGATTTTTGAGTTGCGTGTGGGGTTGCAACTTAGTTTTTTTTTAGGTTGCGGGTGCGGTAGCAAGTGAGATTTTTCAATTACAAGTAGGATTGCAACTGAGTTCTAGGTGCAAACGGGGCAACTAAGTTTTTCTAGTCACAAATGGGGTTGCAACTGAGAGCGCGTTTTGAAGCACGGGCTCCATGGAACCTGTTTTTTGAAAAATAAAATAAAATATCTATTTCAAAGTTTCAAAACATTATGTAAAAAATCCTACATGTAGACAATGATTATTTCTATCGGTGTGCAGAAAACCAATGCAAAATCTTGTTTATTTGTAGCTGGGTAAAAATAACAAATTTCTGAATCTGAGTTGGTGAACAGTGTCAGCTTTGAAAATTTCCAGATTTGTCAGAATTTTTCATTTTGTATAGGACGAAATACAAAAAAATTCGGGCTAAAACTTTGTAGGATCAACATCTGGAATTTTTTTCAAAATTTTTGAAATTTCAAAATGTCGATTTAAAAAAATTAAAATTAAGGGCTCAATGTAGAACGAGCACCAAAGGGACTTTTCGGTTGCAACTGGATTTATTTCCAGTTGCAAGTGGGTTGCAACTAAATGTTTTCCAGTTGCAAGCGAGGTTGTAGCTAATTTTTTTTAGTTGCAAGATGGGTTGCAACTAAGTTTTTTCTAGAAACAAGTGGGGTTGCAACTAAATTTTTTCAAGTTGCAAGTGAGGTAAGATTGCAACTGATATTTTTGTTAGTTGTATGTGTGATTGCAACTGAGATGTTTTTCAGTTGCAAACGCGGCTGCAACCGATTTTTGTTCTAGTTGCAAGTGGGGTTGCAACTGAGTTTTTCACAGTTACGAGCGAGGTTCCAACTGAGATTTTCTGGTTGAGTGTGAGTACAAAAGATATTTCTGAGTTGAAAATGATATTGCAACTGGATTTTATTTTTTAGTTGCAAGTGGAGTTGCAACTGGTTTTTTCTTTCGGTTGCAAGTGGGTTGTAACTAAGATATTTCCAGTTGCACATGTGTCTTTTTTTGTTACTAATGAGGTTGCAACTGAGTTTTTCAGTTACAAGTGGGTTGCAACCAATATTCTTTCTAGTTGGAAGTGGTTTTACAATTGAGATTTTACATGTGTAATTGGATTTTTTTGGTTGCTATCGTGTGTTTCTTACATTTACAAGTTGGGTTGTAACTGAGATTTTCCAGTTTTAAACTGAATTTTTTCTGATGTTAATAGGCTGCAACTCAGATTAGTTAATTTCGAGTGGACTCAGAACTAGTGACCCATTTATAAAATCATATAAAATGTTGTGAATTCATTTTAATTCTATAATTAATTATATTCTTTTAGTTTATCGAAAAAATTACCTACGCCTCGGGGTTTTCACAGTTACGAGCGAGGTTCCAACTGAGATTTCATGGTTGTAAGTGTGAGTACAAAAGATATTTCCGAGTTGAAAATGATATTGCAACTAGGATTTTATTTTTTAGTTGCAAGTGGAGTTGCAACTGGTTTTTTCTTTCGGTTGCAAGTGGGTTGTAACTAAGATATTTCCAGTTGCACATGTGTCTTTTTTTGTTACTAATGAGGTTGCAACTGAGTTTTTCAGTTACAAGTGGGTTGCAACCAATATTCTTTCTAGTTGGAAGTGGTTTTACAATTGAGATTTTACATGTGTAATTGGATTTTTTTGGTTGCTATCGTGTGTTTCTTACATTTACAAGTTGGGTTGTAACTGAGATTTTCCAGTTTTAAACTGAATTTTTTCTGATGTTAATAGGCTGCAACTCAGATTAGTTAATTTCGAGTGGACTCAGAACTAGTGACCCATTTATAAAATCATATAAAATGTTGTGAATTCATTTTAATTCTATAATTAATTATATTCTTTTAGTTTATCGAAAAAATTACCTACGCCTCGGGGTTTTCACAGTTACGAGCGAGGTTCCAACTGAGATTTACGAGCGAGGTTCCAACTGAGATTTCCTGGTTGTAAGTGTGAGTACAAAAGATATTTCCGAGTTGAAAATGATATTGCAACTAGATTTTATTTTTTAGTTGCAAGTGGAGTTGCAACTGGTTTTTTCTTTCGGTTGCAAGTGGGTTGTAACTCAGATATTTCCAGTTGCACATGTGTCTTTTTTTGTTACTAATGAGGTTGCAACTGAGTTTTTCAGTTACAACTGGGTTGCAACCAATATTCTTTCTAGTTGGAAGTGGTTTTACAATTGAGATTTTACATGTGTAATTGGATTTTTTTGGTTGCTATCGTGTGTTTCTTACATTTACAAGTTGGGTTGTAACTGAGATTTTCCAGTTTTAAACTGAATTTTTTCTGATGTTAATAGGCTGCAACTCAGATTAGTTAATTTCGAGTGGACTAAGAACTAGTCACCCATTTATAAAATCATATAAAATGTTGTGAATTCATTTTAATTCTATAATTAATCATATTCTTTTAGTTTATCGAAAAAAATACCTACGCCTCGGGATATACATTAATGCAGCCAATCGATCGGGAGAAAAAAAACATCACCCGAAATCTAGATGATGATGTCATCGACTGAGGATTAGTCACACCCTTAAAACTATGCAATATGGTTGCATTTAGAACGAAATATATGTTGTAATTGTCAAGAAAACGGGTCAAAATTCCACAGTTGCCCGGCCGTCTTGTTGGGAGTTCTGTTGCCCTACCGTCTATGGTGGAGATCATCTTTAAGCAGCTCCAATAGCTATGCGCACTATATGGAGTTTTGTTGCCACGAGCACCACATGTCAATTTCTTCTGCATATATACGACAACAGATATAATCCTTAATGATATCTCTTGTGTAAATAATCACTAGTGAAGACAGGGCCTATTGTCCCAGCCCGTGAGGGGCTTTAGTCTCGATTGGCCAACCCGGGACAGGCTAGGCGGGACTAAAGTCACAACCTTTAGTCCCGGCCCTGTTACCAGCCGGGACCAAAAGCCCTCCATGTGGCCACCGCGGAGCGTGATGGGGGGCACACCCTTTAATCCCGGCTCGTATAACGGGCCGCGACTAATGATCTATTCATTTTGTTTTCTTTTATTTATTTCTTTCTTCATTTCAAAATAGTTTTCGTATATTTCTACGCTACCACATACCGTACACGTTCGTGCATATATAAGATAACTTGTCTTACGATCGAGCATACAAATATATACAATTTTGATAGTTACATGGAGATCACAATTACCGGGACTAAGCTCGTCTATTCGATTACACGGCCGGGGATCATCAGTAGCGCCTATTCACACTAAATTCTCCGGCGTCGTCTACCATCTCTGTCATAAAAAATCCCGTCAGTTCCTCTGCAATTCCTAGTACGCGTTGCTCTGGTAGGAACTTATCCCGCATTCTCTCGAACTATATAAGAAAATGAGATCAATACGAACATCAATCATGATAACAAAAAGTGACGGTAATAAAATAATGTTGTGAATGTATTGCTTACGTCGACTCTATAATCTTTGTACTCAGTGGTAAACGTGCGAATGAACTCGCAAATGTAGTATCCACATAGATGCGTCCCCGGTGGCTGCCTCGCGCACTTTACGAGAATGAAATTCAATCAAAATAATAATCTAGCATCATAACTGTATTGAAACTAGAATTAAAGAGATGCGCGGACATATCTCGTACTACTTACCGAGACCGGAGTAAACGTCAGCTTCTCACTAAAGGAACCCGTCACCACACTCTTGAACAGGTTCCAAACCCTGCCCGGCAAAGAAAATAAATTAATGAATCAGTTATTCATTACCTGATATCTCATGAAAATCAACGAAAAAGACCGATATAGCGCGAAAATTACCTCTGGAGCATGTTCTGCATGCTGCGGAACTCTTCCAGGTGTCTTTTTAATGGGTCCATGACTTCAACTATTCCCTTATCAACTCGAATGTCTAGCAGAATCCAGTGGAAGCTGCACACGTTTATATATACGTCAGTAAATCATCAATTACACTTAACATCGAGTAAGCAAAAGTGAATGTGTACAACAGAGTAAGACCCTCACTTGAAGTTGTATGGAAACAGTATGTGGTCACAGAAATTTTGCTCCGTTAGAAACCTTAGAAGGTTCCGCTGTCTCGTGGGGTTTCGTCGTTAGCGTATCTATATGTACTTTATCTGGGTCAATGAACCCAACACTATAGATCCTTCTTTTACATGCCTAGATCTTCATTCTGCATAATAAAGTACAAAAGGATATAATGAGGATAATTACATGCAATGAACTGAACAACTGAAAAACTGAACAACTTATGTGTAGACAATGAATTCAACAACTTACAGACAATAGCAACTTATGAGAGATTTGTCGAGGGCGTCGAAATTGCATAACTGGAAGAGTTCTGAAAACTCAACATGGACCTCTTCGGCTCGGAAGAAGTACTCATGTGGGACTTGCGCCACAATCATTGTTCTGCCCCCCTCTACCACTCTCATGTACCATTCATGCAAATTCCGCATATGTGTTGGCAGTTGTTTCAACTTCTCTTTGCTGACCAAAGGCTTCTCTGGGACATATGTAGGGACTACATCAGCCTTGGGTAACTTGTCGTCTTGGGAACCTAGCAATTCAGCAACACTCACACCCATAGCAGCCACCAACTTCGCAGCTTCTTCCATATCCTTCTTCAGCACCTGGGGAACGTCTTCGGATAACACCTTGAGGGGTGGGATCGATTGTTTGGCCTGTTCTCCGAGCTGGGGAACGTACCTTATTTTCCCGCTTGCACTTTTACTTGATTTGCTCCCGCTTGCACTTTTACTTGATTTGCTCTTCTCCACTTCCATCCGAAGTGTGCGTAGATAGTCATCTGGCTTATGGTGCAACTCATATTGCGATTTCGTGTTCAGAAAATCACGTGCCCGCGCTTTTTGCTTCTCGATGTATACCGGGGCGGGCTCGGGTTTCTTCTTTGCAAAATGCGCATCTTTTTCGGCCTTTGCGATTGCTGCGATTTGCTCGTCAGTATGATCGTAAGTTCTGATGGGAAGATTCTTATGAGGTACTCTTGGGAGGGGCGACATTTGTTGTTTTGGGCTACTGTGTCGGTTAGTACTCATCAACGGAGCACGCTTCCGCTTATTGTCCTTAGCGGGCAAAGGTGACGGCGAAAACGGCCGACCCAAATCCGGCGGCGGAGATCGGGATGGACTCGCGCTGTGGTGGTCATAGTCATGGGGTGGGATTCTTGGAGGTGATGGAGGTGAAGGTGACCTGCGATGACTCGGAGGTGGTGTTGGCCTTGGCGCCGAGCCTGGAAGCTTGATGTTGTTCTTGTCCCATAGAATGATACCTCCTAGTACTTCTCCGAGTGTCCTCTCACCTTCAGGTCCAGGGATGTCAAGCTCCATTGAGTCAAACCCCATTACGATTTCATCCGCCCCGACTTTAGCATAGCCAGCTGGAATCTCACGGCCATGCCAGCGTGCGTCAGGTGGACAAGGTAAAGCACATCCGACCGCCACCTTCAGAGATATGTTCTTCAGCTTCTGATGGAGCTCACAAGATATCTGCTCCTTGATTCCATCCACGGGGTAGCCGGGACCGCCATCTATCATCCGTGCATCGTCAGACGGGACCTCCGATTCAGCCACGCTGCTTCTCCGCTGAGATGGGCCGGCGGTAATATCGAGTGTAGGATCTTGCAGGCGCACTCCTCTAAGTTCGTCAATCTGCTGCTGCTGCTTGTCAATTCTTGCTAGCAACTGGTTGAACCTGTCTCCCTCCTCCTCCTCCCATCGCTTCTTTGCTCTCGATCGACTTCTATAAGTACCTTTGTCTTTGGAAAACCCAATCTCCCACGTAAAACCAGGGCCAAGGCCTCATACTCGTCCTCCTTTTTCTTCATTCCCGAGGACCTTTGTCAGCAAGTCTTTCTCTCTATCGGGACAGAACTTTGTTTTCCCCTCTTTAATTTCTTTCACCACTTTCAGCCATTTCTCCCAGGGTATCCTAATCCCGTCACTGCAAACAAGGTCCCCTGTCTTATCGTCATACTCACTCCCATGCCTAAGGAACCAATTTCTTGCCCTCAATTCTCATTCTTCGCGAATTGGTTCGGGAATGATCCCCTTTAGCAAGCAGCTCTTCCTCTTTTTTATCCTACTTTGGCATGGCAGTCACGTAGCCCCCTGTCCCGAGGCGATGGTGATATTTCTTTTTCACAGCATTTGTCTTGTTTTGTTTTGACTTTTTCGTAGCATCTTCTGACTGCTTGTACTTCACAAATGCATCCCGGTAATCCTTCTGCTTCGCTAGATAGCCTTCGAATTTTGGACCAGTCTTGTTCTTCTGATACTCTTGCCATAATGTTTTCTTCCACTGTCGGAATAGTTCGGCCATCTTATTAAGAGTAAACTGCTTGACTTTGTCCCTCAATGCAGCTGTGTCGGCATCATCCTCATATTCTGGGAGGGTGAAATGTGCCATGAGGTCATTCCAAAGACCTTCTTTGTACCTTTCGGCGACATACGCACTCTCTTCCACCCCTTTGGGCTTATGCCACTCTCGAACGGTGATCGGGATGCGATCCCTAACCATAGCTCCACATTATTTTACAAATATCTTTGCAGCCGTTGTGGGTTCCAACGTTTCGCCCAGTGCTGATATCACCGTAATTGTATAATGTGTAGATGCGGCCAACTTTTTGGCCGGGCATCGCTTGGAATATTTGCTCGATGTGGAGGCCTAAGAAAAGAAACATTCGTCAATTTATATATATACAACTCAATTAATGCATCTACTGATCACCGGACTTCATATATATACCTCGTCGGACTTTGTTAAGGGTCCATCATCGGAGCTGTCGCCTTCTCCATCATCAGAGCCGTCGGCTTCTCCCTCATTTCGGTCGACCTCCTCACCCTCACTGGATGGGTTCAGATACATCGAGGGAGATTCGGGTGGATCAGCACCGGGGGCGTTGTGGATTATATCCTCGAGAATTTCTTCTTGTGTTAGGTCTCTGCGGATTGGACTAGGTGGATCCATAGTTTCTGCAAAATGCACACAATATCATTTTCGCATACAATATTGCTACATAAAATAATACTACATAAAAATACACTTAAAATAATACTACATAAAAATACTACTAAAATAATACTACATAAAATAATTTGCTACATAAAATAATACTACTAAAAATAATACACCTAAAATAATACTACATAAAAATACTACTAAATTTCTCATTTGAAATTTGAATGAATTTAAACTAGTCAAAAATTCTATCAAATATCATAACACAAACAGATGAGCATGAAACGTTTCGGAGGACTTAGCATTATTACTTATGTCAACTATTTCACCTAAGTAAAAATTTCTATTTCTACACTAAAAAAAGTAATACTAAAATTTCACCTAAGTAAAATTTCTACTCTAAGTTAATCTAACCTAAGTAATACTAAAAAAATCTACCCTAAAAATCTACCTAAGTAATCTAAAATTTCACCTAAGTAATACTAAAAAAATCTACCCTAAATCTAACCTAAGTAATACTAATCTATCCTAAAATTTCACCTAAAATTAATCTACCTAGTTAAAATTTAAGCTAATCTCACCTAGCTGCGGCGGCGGAGCAGAGCGGCGGGCTTGGGCGGCGCCGGCGCGGAGGAGGACGTCGATGGTGCGGCGGGCTCAGGCGGCACCGGCGCGAAGGAGGGCGTCGAGCGGCCCGGGCGACGGCGGAGGAGAGCGGTGGGCTCGGGTGGCGCCGTCGCGGAGGAGGACGTCGAGGGCGCGGTGGGCTGCGCCGGCGCGGAGGACTACGCGCTAATTGGGCAGCCTGGCGGTGCTCGGTCTCTCCAATGGCCTCCGGTGTCGCGGTCTGAGCCACTCACCGGGGTGACGCTATGCACCCCCCCTTTAGTCGCGGTGCGTGGCTCAAGCCGGGACTAAATGGGGGGGGGGGGGGGGTCTTTAGTCGCGGCTTGAGCCACGCACCGCGACTAAAGGGGGGGCTTTTTGGCACCCGCGCGCGCTGACAGGCTTTAGTCGCGGCTGGTGAGATGGGCCGGGACAAAAGGCCCAAAAATTGCGCGCGCTGGGCCAAAACTAGAGCGCGATGTACTGTTTTTTCTGTTTTTTTTCAAATCTGGCACAATTTCAAAACATTTGAACATTTGAATGAAACAGTTTTTGCATACTTATGAATTTGAGAAAACTTTCAACATGAAAAGTGCTTGAATTTCAATAACTAATCCAAATCCATTTTCTGTTTTATAAAATAATTATTGTAGCTCTACAAACTATTAACAATTTTGCCATTTTCAATTAAAAAAATGGATTAACTAATATTTTTTGCATATTTTTGAATCTCACTAAACTTTCAATGTGAAAAGTGTTTGAATTTGAATAAGTAATCCAAAACATTTTCTGTTTTATAAAATAATTATTCTAACTCTACAAACTATTAACATTTTTGCTATTTTCAATTAAAAAATGGATTAACTAATATTTTTTGCATATTTTTGAATCTCACTAAACTTTCAACATTTTTTTGCATATTTTTGAATCTCACTAAATTTTTGCATATTCTGTGGGGATTTTTTGCATATTTTTGAATCTTGGAGCCAATGACAACAGTGGATCATTTGATAATAACTAGTTCATCGACCGAATACAAATCATTTGTCCTAACCAATGACAACAGTACGGAATGACAACAGTGGATCATTTGTCCTAACAATCTTAGTCATACTCCTGCCTAGGCCTATAATACTCGTCCTCGTAGTCGTCGTCGTCGTCGCTGTCATCAGACGACGCTCGTGGCTCCAACCTCGACGGGTGAGCAGGCCTGGACTAGATGTGAGGGTAGCGCAGGCGGGGGTTATCGCCAGCTGTGATGTAGTACATGACGCTCTGGAGAGTCCGGCCACCCCACCACAGCCGACGGCCGGCCTCGTTGAAGTTCAAAGGAGGCGGGCCGTCTTCCTCATACCTGGCGAGCACCCTCTCACGCCGATTGATGAAGAAGACATCCCAAGTCGGGCGGTAGTCGGGATGCCAGCGGGGATCCATCCGCTGCTCCGGCGTGAGCTCGATGTAGTAGTGGTTCGTGATGGCCGCCCGACGCGCCACACCTTGAGGGACAGGAGGGACCGGCACGCCTCCGACGCTCAACCACCAGTCGGTGGGTTCGCGGTAGCAGGGCGGGCAGGGGTAGGTTAGAGTGGGTACGGTGGAAGCCATGGGAGAGTGATGAGGTTGCAGATATGAGTTTAGATGTGATATGGCAATGGCGGCCAAGCCTACATATATATAGTGAGAAATGGAGTGAAGACGAAGGCGGGAAGCGGTGGAAAGCGCGGGAAGAAGCACACGGATCGGATGTTTCCTTCGAGCTCTTGTGAGCCATTGGATCAGAGGTGTGTTTCTTTCGAGCGCTTGTGAGCTATTGGATCGTGTGCACACGGATCGTGTGTTTCTTTTGCGGGCTTGTGAGCCGTTGGATCAGGGGTGGTTTTCTTTTGCTGGCTTGTGAGCTGTTAGATCAGCACTAGCACAAACCACTTTGTGAGCCACACGAACCTATATATAGCCCACCTCTTGGACATGTTTGGCACTCACTCTGTACTCATTGTAGTTCATTTCGTAAACAAAGCATTCGGATTCCCTGCATACATCTGACGATGCATTTGATATGCGGGCACTCACGAGCCACCGTCGGGCTGTATGCAGGGGAAACCGTATGTTTTGTTCTATCTACAAAATATTTCAGTTCATCGACCCAATACGAATCATTCAGGTTTCCTAATTAGCTACGTCCTTCAGTTCTTCGACCGAATACAAATCATTCGGGTTTCCTAATTAGCTATGTCCTTCAGCTCATCGACCGAATAAAAATCATTCGCATATAGTCAAAACATACGATTTGTATTCGCATATAGCCATTATTACACATCACCAACATCCCTGTCTAGTGTTGTGGTTTTCTTCTGCGCCATAGCCATGGAGAATTTTCATCATTTAACAGGATGCATGGGTCAGTTTTCACTGTGAAGGGCGGAATTTCATAAAACTTATTATAATCTTCTGACATGTCTGTCTTGTCATCCACTCCCACGATGTTTCTTTTCCCTGAAAGAACTATGTGGCGCTTTGGCTCATCGGACGATATATTCTTTTGCTGATTTCTTTTTCTAGGCTTGGTTGACATGTCCTTCACATAGAAAACCCGAGCCACATTGTTGGCTAGGACGAATGGTTCGTCCATGTACGCAAGATTTTTGAGATCCACTGTTGTCATGCCCTACTTTTGGTCTACATCTACCCCGCCTCCTGTCAGCTTGACCCATTTGCACCGAAAAAAATGGACCTTAAAAGTAGGTCCATAGTCAAGTTCCCATATCTCCTCTATGTGCCCATAATATGTGTCCTTCAGCCCATTGTCGTTTGTTGCATCAAAGCGGACACCACTGTTTTGGTTGATGCTCTTTTTATCTTGGGAGATCGTGTAAAATGTATTCCCATTTATCTTGTACCCTTGGAAAATACATATAGTCGAAGATGGTAACCTAGCCAACAAGTAGAGCTGATCTCCAACAGTGGTGTTATTCATGAGATGTGTCTGCAACTGCCGAAAGTCGCCTCGAGTTCCCCTTGAATCCAGGAGTCAGGCTCCCCCGGGTTTTCGACGCGTTGAATATTCTTGTGTTTCTCGATATATGATGTCTACTACACGCTTCTATTCTTGTAGACTTGTTGGGCCTCCAAGCGCAGAGGTTTGTAGGACAGCGGCAAATTTCCCTTAAGTGAGTAACCCAAGGTTTATCGAATCCACGGGAGGTAGAGGTCAAAGATATCCCTCTCAAGCAACCCTGCAATTAAGATACAAGAAGTCTCTTGTGTCCCCAACACCTAATACAATTGTCAGTTGTATAGGTGCACTAGTTCAGCGAAGAGATGGTAAAATGCAAGTGATATGGATGGTAAAAGGTGATTTTGTAATTCTGTAATAAAAATGGCAGCAAGCAAACAAGTGACAAAAGTGACTAAAAACGGTGTATCAATGCTTGGAAACAAGGCCTAGCCTTCATACTTTCACTACTGACTACTCTCAACATCATTAACATAATTAAACACATGATAGTTCTCACAAAAATACATGCATGGTAGACGTTACTTGGAGATAATTCTTTTGTGGATCAAATAGGATGAGAATTGCGTAGGGCTACGAAAAGCACACCTTAAAGTTCGTATTCCACATCTATGAACACTTCATGCTGTCACTATATGCATCCAAAGATAGTACTAACAAACACCACAACATATTTCTTGAATAGTCTCTTTCTTCAATAACACAAGCATCAAGAAAGCTCATGATCTATTCAATCCAACAAATAAAGAACAAACTCATGATGAAGATCCTTCCAATCTATTATCCATAGAGTCACACACGGCACCCATCCTGTCACCGAGGTACCATGATCACAACGGTGGCTCCGGAAATTGTACTAAATAACACCACTAGAGCAACATCATATCCATTACAAATAGGGAAATATCATTTATTCAACTACACTAACAAAGCTCATGATCACAACGAAGATCACATCATGGGAGAGAGAGATAACCATATACCTACTTGTATAAGCCTCAGCCCCGGTGAGGGACTACTCCCTCCTCATCGCGGGAAGCATCGACGTTGATGGAGATGGCCCCGGTGGTCGATCCCCGTCCCAGCAGGGTGCTGGAACAGGACCTTCTGAACCCCCGAAACTTGTCGGCGATGGCGGCGGAGCTCTGTTGCGTATTTGGGAAAATCCTTCGGGGGTTAGGGATTTTGCGTCGGATGTGATTTTATAGGCGTCGGAGGCGGCCGAGGGGTGCCCCACAGGGCAGGGGCGGGTCCCACCCGCGGGTGGGCCCTAGGCCGCGGCAGGGGGCCGCCCCTGGCCTATGTGGGTCCCCTGGAGTCGCCCTTCTGGCTCCCTTCCTCATTTCTTCAATAAAAAATCTCCGTAAATTTTCGTCCAATTCCGAGAATATTTCCAGAAGTAACTTTCTGCAACAAAAACAGCACAAAAATAGGGAACTGGCACTGGGCATCTTGTCAATAGGTTAGTCAGATAAAATGCATAAAAATGATATAATTGATAGTAGAAACATGTGACAATGTCACAAAACTAGCATGGATCACTCAAAAATTATAGATACGTTTGACACGTATCAATATACGGAGCAACCACGGTGGAATTCTGTAGAACTGTGTAGTGTGCTTGAGTGAAAGAAAGTGCGTCCCTACATACCGTTGCTTTCCTTCCTAGTGTGCCTTTTCCAGTCAGCCTCCCCTCATACCGAGATTCAGGAACACCAATCGGCTTAAGGTCAAGAAGAAAGTCAACACAAAACTCAATGACCTCCTCTGTTCCATAGCCCTTGGAGATGCTTCCTTCTGGCCTAGCACGGTTATGAACATATTTCTTTAAGACTCCCATGAACCTCTCGAAGGGGAACATATTGTGTAGAAACACAGGACCAAGAATTCTAATCTCTTCGACTAGGTGAACTAGGAGGTGCGTAATAATATTGAAGAAGGATGGTGGGAACAACAACTCGAAGCTGACTAGACATTGGACCACATCAATCTGTAACCCTGATAGACTTTCTAGATCGATTACCTTCTGAGAAATTGCATTATGGAATGCACATACCTTCACAATGGCTAGTCGAACATTTTCCGGTAGAATTCCCCTCAATGCAACCGGAAGCAATTGCGTCATAAGCACGTGGCAGTCATGAGACTTTAGGTTTTGGACTTTTTCTTTTTCATATTTACTATTCCCTTTATATTCGATGAGAAGCCAGACGGGACCTTGATGCTGAAAAGGACTTCAAAAAAGATTTCCTTCTCTTTTTTGGTAAGAGCGTAGCTGGCAGGCCCTTGAAACTGCCCTGCATGCATGTCGTCTCGTCCTTTATGACGTTGCTGGTCCTCCCGTGCTTCCGGTGTATCTTTTGACTTCCCATACAAGCCCAGGAAGTCTAGAATATTCACGCAAAGATTCTTCGTCAGGTGCATCACGTCGATTGCAGAGCGGACCTCATGGACTTCCCAATATTCTAGATCCCAAAATATAGATTTCTTCTTCCACATGGGTGCGTGTCCGTCAGTGTCATTCGGAACAGGTTGTCTGCCAGGATCCTTTCCAAAGATTACATTTAAATCCTTGACCATACCAAATATATCAGCACCAGTACGGGGGACAGGCTTCGTCCGGGTTTCTGCCTTGCCATTGAAATGCTTGCCTTTTTTCCTTAAGTGATGCCTGGGCGGAAGAAAACGACGATTGTACGGGTACACATTCTTCCTACATTTATCCAGATATATACTTTCAGTCTCATCTAAACAGTGCGTGCATGCATTGTATCCTTTGTTCGTCTGTCCTGAAATGTTAATAAGAGCAGGCCAATCATTGATGGTTACAAACAGCAACGCTTGTAGGTCAAATTCCTCCTGTTTGTGCTCATCCCACACACGCACACCTGGTTCGGCCCACAACTTTAAAATCAACTAATGGCCTTAGGTGCACATCAATGTTGTTGCCGGGTTGCTTCGGGCCTTGGATGAGCACTGGCATCATAATGAACTTCCGCTTCATGCACAACCAAGGAGGAAGGTTGTACATACGCAGAGTCACGGGCCAGATGCTGTGACTGCAGCTCTGCTGCCCAAAAGGATTCATGCCATCTGTACTTAGACCAAACCATAAGTTCCTTGCGTCACCTGCAAAGTCCGGGAAGTCTCTCTCGATTTTTCTCCACTGCCGACCATAAGCGGTGTGCCTCAACATCCCGTCTTTCTTACGGTCTTCCATGTGCCATCGCAACAACTTGGCATGCTCTTTGTTTCTAAACAAATGTTTCAACCGTGGTATTATAAGAGCATACCACATCACCTTGGCAGGAACCCTCTTCCTGGGCGGCTCGCTCTCAACATCACCAGGTTCATCTTTTCTGATCTTATACCGCAATGCAGTGCATACCGGACATTTATCCATATTCTCGTACTTCTCACCACGGTAGAGGATGCAGTCATTAGGGCATGCATGTATCTTCTGCACGTCTAATCCTAGAGGGCAGACAAGCTTCTTTGCTTCGTACGTACTAGCGGGTAATTCGTTATTTCTTGGAAAAGCATCTTCTTCATTAGTACCAGCAACTTTTCAAATCCTGAGTCAGTCACACCGGTCTCTGCCTTCCACTTCAGCAATTCCAGTGTGCTACCCAGCTTCTTCTGGCCATCTTCACAAGTTGGGTACAACAATTTGTTGTGGTCCTGTAACATCTGCTCGAACTGCAACCTCTCCTTTTCTGTGTCGCAGTCTCGCTTTGCATCAGAAATGACCCGACCAAGATCATCAGCGGTCTCATCTGGTGCCCGTTCTTCATCTCCTTCTTCTTCATTATCTTCCATTGCGGTATCAGCGTATTCAGGGAACATAGATCTGTAGTTGTCATCATCGTTCTCTTCTTCATCGCCGTCTTCCATCATAACCCCTCTTTCTCCGTGCTTGGTCCAAACATTATAGCCGGACATGAAATCGGACCAAAGCAGGTGGCTCTGAATGACTCTTGAGGAAGTGTAATCCTTCTCATTCCGACATTCAACACATGGACAACACATAAAACCATCCCGCCGCTTGTTCGCCCTGGCCACAACGATAAAAGAATGCATGCCTTCTCTGTAAGTGCTAGAGCGTCGGTCACCGTACATCCATGGATGGCTCATCTTCATCATGCAACTATATATCAAACGCAATCACGATGCTAAAATTAGTACCGCGTGGTCTAAACGAGAAAATAGTTGCTAACCTTTAGGACACTTGGAAACAAAGAGGAGTAAGCTTAAGTGTGACTCGGGCACCTCATATCATGTTTATCTTGTGTGAACTCAAGTGGCATCGCTCTAACAGGCATTTCACCGAACACCTCTAGTGCATATGAAGAAAAAAAACTAGCACAAACCTACACCACCTCCCACCAGAAAAAAAGAGAGAGGGGAGGGGGCTACCATATATATAGGGCCAACCCATTAGTCCCGGTTTGAGATACAAACTGGGACTAAAGATCGGGCACCAGGCGCAGGGGGCCGCATGCCCCTTTAGTCCCGGTTTGTATCTCAAACCGGGACTATTGGTCCCTAACGAGCCGGGACTAAAGGGTGTCGTATGCTTTGGTGTTTTCGGAGCGACGTGTCCGGACCGTTAGTCCCGGCCCAGGTTACGGCCGGGACTAATGGCCCGGAAGAAAGGCCTGTTTTCTACTAGTGAATTGAGGGACATCAACGCATGCAGCCACCGTCCAAACTTTTCACTGTATCATTGTGGGTGGAGTGGTTGACGGACTGATCAGAATGTGCATATATAAAACTGAGAGAGGTGGCGATCCAGTTCCAGCAGAGAATTTTTTTTTCGGACACGCCGAATTGCGTGTCGGATGTATAAATAGAAACAAGAGTACATGAGAGGGTCAAAACCCTTACAAAGCAGTAAGAAACAGGGAGTACACAGGATTACAGAGGGGCAGTCTTACACCTGTGTGACGGCAACTACGCCCAAACGCCTAAACTATCTCCAGAGAGTCGAAAGCCCGGTCGCGCCAGCCAGCTTCCAGAGGTGCGCCTCATTCGCGATGTTCGAGCAAAGGGCAGGCACCGTGGATCTCTTGCCTTCAAACACGCGGCTATTTCGCTCAAGCCAGAGCTTCCAAGTCAATAAGAGGAACAGGCTGTCAAATCCCTTGCGGCGTGACTTACCCAGCCTGAGGCACGCTTGCTGCCACCAGACAGGGAAGGAGTCGCCGTTCGGGACAAGCGCCGCGATGCCGCATCTGGACAGAATCTCCCTCCATACCAAACCTGAGAACGGGCAGCTGATCACAAGGTGAGTCGCCGTCTCCGGGGCGCCATCGCAGAGGGGGCAAGTGGTGTGGCTGGGGAGGCCATGGCACAGCCTGCGATCCGCCGTCCAAAGTCTACGATGCAGCATTAGCCAGGTGTGAATTTTGCATTTGCCCGACGCCCATGTCTTCCAGAGCAGCCTGCCGCAGGGGAAGGACTCCATGCCGAGGAAGAGCGCCCTGTAGGCCGAAGCCGTAGTGTAGACCCCGTCACTGGTCCACTTCCAAACCAGCCGGTCATCGTCTTCGTTGAGAGGAGGGAGCGCGTCGAGCCGGTTGAACAGGAGTAGCAACTCAGACAAGACGGGCACGGTGAGGATGTCGGTGACGTCGCGTATCCACGCATTATCGGCGAGGCCCTCCTGAACCGAACGACGGGATGCGATCGACGCGTCCACCGCCGCCACGAGGTGCGGCGTGAAGGACCGAATGGAGTAGCCATCAAGCCATCGGTCCCTCCAAAACCTAGCCAAAGCTCCGTTCCCAATCTGCATCGTGGTGGAGGCATCAAAAAACCCCTCTAAGACGGGGTCCGATATGCTGGGTAGCGCTGTCCAGCTGCGATCAGAGCGGCGCAACCATGCCCACCGGAGAAGGAGCGCCCATCCCAAAATCTTCAAGTTGGGGATGCCGAGGCCGCCATAGTCCACTGGTCGGGATACAGAGTCCCACGCCACCATGCACTGACCTCCGTGGACCTTTTCTGTACCTTGCCGGAAGAAAGCACGGAGCTGCTGATCGTAGGACTTGATGAACCAGTCTGGGAGCTCCATGGCGATGGAGTGGTAGATCGGGATCGATGCCAGAACAGCCTTGACCAAGATGAGGCGCCCCTGCTTGGCCATAAGACGCGCCTTCCACGTAGGGCATCGCTTGATCACTTTGTCCAGCACAGGGTGGAGGGACGCCTTCGTAGGCCGCTTATACGAGAGCGGCAAGCCCAGATAGGGGCAAGGGAAGTGGGAGACCTGGCAGGGAAAGGCCTCGGTGACAGCGTCAATCTGAGGCTGCCGACAGCGAATGGGCATGACGGTGCACTTGTTTATGTTGGTCCTTAGCCCGGACGCGCCTCCGAAGCAGCCTAAGATTGCGCTCGTGACTTCCAGATCCGACATCGTCGGCGCCAGGAAGATGGCGACGTCGTCAGCGTAGAGGGACACCCGATGCTTAATTCCGCGACAAGGGAGTTGCGCGAGCATACCATCTTCTTCCGCCTTGCGAAAGAAAGCGTAGAGGGCTTCCATGACCGCCACGAAGAACATCGGCGTCAGCGGGTCCCCCTGCCGGACCCCACGGCGGTGCCAAAATCTTCGACCAGGGACGCCGTTCAGCAGGACACGGGAAGAGGAGCTGCGTAGTATCCAGCATGTGATCTAGATCCAGCGCTCCCCAAAGCCCATGTGCTTGAGGATGCTGATCCGAAAAGGCCAGGAGACCGTGTCAAACGCCCATGGGCTTCCAGCAGAGAATCATTCAATCACTCGCTGCATATCCTTGCATCGACAACATGGTCTCCGAAAGCATGCCATTGCAAGAACGGAAGAAAGTATGCGTGATCGGCGCAGGCATGGCCGGGCTGGCGGAAGCGCGGGAGCTGCGGCGGGAGGGCCACGACGTGGCGGTGCTGGAGCAGGGCGGCGACGTGGGCGGGCAGTAGCTGTACGATCCGAGCCGCGACGTCGCCGACCCGCTCGGCGCCGAGGAGCCCGTAAAGGTGCACGGCAGCATGTACGCGTCTCTCCGGCTCATCAGCGCCAGGGAGAACATGGGCTTCACCGACTTCGTCTTCGCGCCCAAGGAAGTCCGCGACCAGCGCCGCTTCCCGGGCCACCGCGAGGTGTACCTCTACCTCAAGGTCTTCTGCGACGCCTTCGGGCTCATGGAGGCCGTCAGGCTCAACACTCGATCGCGTCCTGCGTGTCGCCATGGCGCCGGGTCCGAGTCCGACTCGTTGTCAGTGGGCGGTGAGATCCGTGGGTTTCGGGAAGTGCGATGAGGAGGAGGTGTTCGACGCCGTGGTGGTGGCGAACGGCCACTACTCGCGGCCGAGAGTGCTGAGCATCCAAGGCATGGAAGCGTGGAGCGGGAGGCAGATGCACAGCCACTCGTACAGGACGCCGGAGCCGTTCCTGGGCGAGGTGGTGGTGGTGGTCGGGTCCGGGGAGACCGGGAGAGTGGCAAGGACATCGCCATGGAGGTCCGCATGGTGGCCAAGGGGGTGCACCTCGTCGCCCAGTCCACGAAGGAGGTGACCCCGGGGCTCGCCAAGGTGCTCGCCAAGCACAGCGCCACCCTGCACCTACAGCTGCGCCTGGAGCGTCTCTGCGACGACGGGCGGGTGGTGTTCGGCGACGGATCCACCGTCGTGGCGGACAGCGTCATCTACTGCACCGGGTACGACTACTCCTTCCCGTTTCTTGACACCGCGGGGGCGGTCACCGTCGACGACAACCGCGTGGGCCCGCTGTTCGAGCACGTGTTCCCGCCGTCGCTGGCCCCGTCGCTCTCCTTCATCGGTATACCCAAAGAAGGTATTTGCGCCTTGGTTCTTCGAGGCGCAGGCGAGGTGGGTGGCGCAGGTGCTGTCCGGCAGGAGGACGCTGCCGTCGGAGGAGGAGATGATGCGGTCCGTGGAGGAGTGCTATCGCGCCCGCGAGGTCGCCGGCGTGCCCAAGAACGTCAGCTTCTTTGATATCACGGTACGTACTAGTACGGAATCAACTGGTTACTCCACTTATTAATTAACCCTCACGATCGAGAGTGTACTCGATCGACGGATCCAATTCATTGTTTGTGGCTCTCAACTAAGTTAATCTGCAGTACATGGATGAGTTCGGGGAAAAGTACTGCGACTTCCCTCGCGTGGAGAAATGGAACTACGACCTGCTCGTGTCGTCGCTTACCAACATGGTTGAAAACCTCGAGACCTTGTTAGAATTGGGCCCATTTGTGGTGGCTCAATAGCAATTTCAGAAAATCTCAAAACCCAAAATGATGGCAGCTCACAAGTGAGTGGAGTGGGATCTAAAGTTTAGTCCCACATTGCTAGTTTGAGATGAGTTGCACCACATTATAAGAAGGAGTGTTCCACTGAGTGAGAACAAGAGGCTCTCTCACGCGCTCCTCCTCCTCCGCCGCTCGCACGCACGCACCGCCCGGCCGTCTCGTCACGACGCGCCGCGGGTTGCGGGAATCTCGCCGAGCTGAGCTGTTTTTTTGCAGTCCGGAAAAAACGGTCTGTACGGACGCGTCACAGTTAGTCGTTTCGGGTCGCTCCCGGATCGTGGGCTACTGTAACCGACCTGCGACGTGGACTATTGTCGTGCACTCCGTGCGCCACAAAACACACCGAACCAATCTAGGTTTTGCCAATCTCGTGCCTTGCGCCGCCACCGTAGTCTACTCCATCCTGATCGCCGGCGTGCACCGGCGAGCGGGAGAGCAGGTCTCCGGAACCGTTAGCTCTTGCGATCCTGTACGGGAGAGGGCTAATTAGGTTTTTGGGAAGCGCTCCGCGCGACTGCTCAAGTTCATCATCACGGCTCGTCTTCCCGGTCGCTCGGTGGGACCTAAAGCTCGTCGTCTTCAACGCCGTCTTCTTCGACCGGTCATCGCCAACGTTGTCGTCAACAACATCGGTACGGCAACGGCTACGACTACTTCCTCCACCACGGATCGGTACGTGTTGCGTGATCCAATATGCTGGCTTAACTTGTTTTCTGCTAGTATGCTGCTGTTCATGTTAGTCAATACTTCTAGTATGTCATGCTTA
The DNA here is from genome assembly GCA_012064385.1 of Puccinellia tenuiflora. NCBI lineage: Eukaryota > Viridiplantae > Streptophyta > Magnoliopsida > Poales > Poaceae > Puccinellia > Puccinellia tenuiflora. Next base: position 1,003,165 of record QRDG01000238.1, on the reverse strand, counting down.
ATATTCTGGAATTAATCATGGAATTATTGCCTAATTACTCAACAATTCAAAAACCTAATTATAGGCAATTTCCTGAGTTGTCAATGGCTGGTTTTGCTGATGCTATGAGGCCGGAAAAGTTTACTGGTGTGAGCTTTAAGAGGTGGCAAGTGAAGTGCCAACTCTGGCTTATGGCTTTGAAAATATTCCATGTCAGTAAATGCATGCCTGAGGGAACTATTTCTGAGAAAGATCAGGAAAAGTTCCGGTATGACAATACTGCCTTCAGGGGATGTATTCTTATCGTTCTTGATGGCCGTCTGTGTGATGTGTACATGCACATAGAGGACGGCAAGGAACTCTGGGAAGCACTGAATGCGAAATTCGGTGCATCCGATGCTGGCAGTGAACTCTATGTCATTTTAGAGTTTCCATGATTACAGGATGGTCAATAACCGTTCTGTAGTGGAACAGGCTCATGAAATAGAGTGTATTGCAAAGGAGCTCGAACTTCTCAAGTGTGCCATACCCGACAAGTTTGTGGCTGGGTGCATTATTGCAAAGTTGCCTCTGTCTTGGAGGAACTTCGCCACAACTCTCAAACATAAAAGACAGGAGATATCAGTTGAAAATCTGATTGCGTCTTTTGATGTTGAGGAGAAATCTCGGGCTAAGGACACTAATGAGAGAGGCGGTGAGGGTCAGTCTAGCGCCAACATGGTGCAGAAGAACTCACATGTCAATAACAAAGGGAATTTCAAGCCCTCGTTCAATAAGCCTGCAAAGACTACTGACTTCAAGAAGAAGAAAAAGAAGGTGAACAAAGCTGAGCAGGGAGGATGTTATACCTGCGGACAGCTTGGCCACTATTCCAAGAACTGCCCTGAACGTGCAGATCGCAAAGGAAAAGATGGCACCAATACTGTCAACGTCGTGACCGCTAGCAATACTGATGGGTATGGTAATTTACCTGTTGTGCTTTCAGTATTTCAATCTTCATGTTGGTGGATTGATACAGGTGCTAATGTTCATGTATGTTCTGACATCTCTATGTTCACTTCTTACCAGGTCGCACGGGATTATTCCGTCCTAATGGGGAATGGATCACATGCTTCTGTTCGTGGTGTTGGCACGGTAGATCTGAAGTTTACTTCGGGAAAGATCGTGCAGCTGAGGAACGTGCAGCATATCCCTACTATGAACAAGAATCTCGTTAGCGGCTCCCTTCTATGCAGAGATGGGTTTAAAGTAGTCTTAGAGTCCAATAAAGTGGTTGTGTCAAAGTTTGGACAATTTATTGGTAAAGGTTATGAGTGCGGAGGCTTGTTCTGCTTTTCCCTTTCAGATTTTTGTAATAAGTCAGTAAACCATATTTGTGGCAATGTTGATTCGGATGCTAGTGTTTGGCACTCTCGTTTATGTCACGTTAATTTTGGTTTAATGTCTCGGCTATCCAGCATGTGTTTAATTCCGAAATTCACTATTGCCAAAGGTTCTAAGTGCCATAGTTGTGTGCAATCTAAGCAACCTCGGAAGCCTCACATGGCGGCCGAGGAGAGAAACTTGGCACCTCTAGAACTCATACATTCTGATCTATGCGAGATGAATGGTGTGTTGACAAAAGGTGGAAAGAGATATTTCATGACATTAATTGATGATGCTACTAGGTTCTGCTATGTGTTTTTGTTGCAAACTAAAGATGAAGCTTTAGACTACTTTAAAATCTATAAGGCTGAAGTTGAAAATCAATTAGAGAGAAAGATCAAGCGTCTTAGGTCAGATCGTGGTGGAGAATATTTTGCGAAAATATTTGACGAATTCTGTGAGGAACACGACATTATTCATGAGAGGACGCCTCCCTACTCGCCCCAATCAAACGGGATTGCCGAGAGGAAAAACCGCACGCTGACCGACTTGGTGAATTCCATGTTGGACACTGCGGGTTTATCTAAGGCATGGTGGGGGGAGGCCTTGTTGACTTCATGTCATGTCCTGAATAGAGTTCCTAACAAGAATAAAGACAAAACCCCTTATGAGGAGTGGGTTGGAAGAAAGCCATCACTTTCTTATTTGCGTACGTGGGGATGCTTGGCGAAAGTCAACATTCCTATTCCGAAGAAACGCAAACTCGGACCAAAGACAGTGGATTGTATTTTTCTTGGCTATGCGCCGTGTAGCGTTGGTTATAGATTTTTAGTGGTTAAATCTGAAGTTCCTGATATGCATGTTGATACTATAATGGAATCTCTTGATGCAACATTTTTTGAGAATATGTTTCCTATGAAAGATATGCATAGCACTGCTAGAATTTCTTCTGAAATAATTTCTGAATCTAGTACATCTAGTGATCATTCTGAACAACCACTTGAGACTGTCCTAGAGAAGGATGACAATGAAGCTCCTAAGAGGAGCAAGAGACAGAGGTTTGAAAAATCCTTTGGTGATGATTTCATTGTGTACCTTGTGGACAATACTCCTACGTCCATTGCAGAGACATACGCATCTCCTGATGCAGATGACTGGAAAGAAGCTGTCCATAATGAGATGGACTCGATTCTTTCTAATGGGACATGGGAACTGTGTGAACGACCGTATGGGTGCAAACCTGTGGGTTGTAAGTGGGTGTTTAAGAAGAAGCTGCGGCCTGATGGTACTATTGAGAAGTACAAGGCGCGGCTTGTGGCCAAGGGCTACACGCAGAGAGAAGATGAAGATTACTTCGATACCTATTCACCTGTTGCTAGACTGACCACCATTCGTGTACTACTTTCCTTGGCTGCCTCTTATGGTCTTATCGTTCATCAAATGGACGTAAAGACAGCTTTCCTCAATGGAGAGTTGGAAGAGGAGATCTATATGGATCAGCCTGATGGGTTCGTGGTAAAGGGTGAAGAGAGAAAGGTATGCAAATTGTTGAAGTCCTTGTATGGACTAAAACAAGCACCTAAGCAATGGCATGAGAAGTTTGACAGAACTTTGACTTCTGCGGGCTTTGCCATTAATGAGGCTGATAGGTGCGTCTATTATCGCCATGGTGGGGGCGATAGTGTCATATTATGCTTGTATGTCGATGACATATTGATATTTGGTACAAGCATGAATGTGATAAATGAGGTCAAGTCTTTTCTGTCAAAATGTTTTGACATGAAAGATCTGGGAGAAGCTGATGTAATTCTGAACATCAAGCTGATTAAGGATGAGAGTGGAATTGTTTTAACACAATCACACTATGTTGAGAAGGTCTTGAGCCGATTCGGCTTTATAAACAGCAAGCCTTCTCCAACACCTTATGATCCCAGCGTGGCACTTCGAAAGAACAAGAAAGAATCGATAGATCAATTGAGATACTCTCAAATAATCGGTTCACTCATGTACCTCGCGAGCGCGACGAGACCTGATATCTCATATGCTGTAAGCAAGTTGAGCAGGTTCATGTCAAACCCGGGTAATGATCATTGGCATGCACTTGAAAGAGTCATGCGCTATCTGAACGGTACAATGAGTTATGGGATTCACTATTCTGGGCACCCTGCTGTGCTAGAGGGATATAGTGACTCGAACTGGATTTCAGACGCTGATGAGCTTTACGCCACAAGTGGGTATGCATTTACCCTTGGAGGTGGCGCAGTGTCATGGAGGTCTTGTAAACAAACCATATTGACGAGGTCAACCATGGAAGCAGAACTTACTGCTTTGGATACAGCCACTGTAGAGGCAGAATGGCTGCGTGAGCTATTGATGGACTTGCCGGTGGTTGACAAACCATTGCCGGCCATCCTTATGAACTGTGACAACCAAACGGTGATTGTCAAAGTGAACAGTGCTAAGGATAATGCGAAGTCATCAAGACACGTTAAAAGACGTTTGAAATTTGTCAGGAAACTGAAAAACTCCGGAGTAATTACTGTTACGTATATTCAAACAGACAAAAACCTGGCAGATCCCTTTACAAAGGGACTATCACGAAATGTGATAGAGAGTGCATCGAGGGAGATGGGTATGAGACCCATGAGTGTTACACCATAGTGGTAACCCAACCTATGTGATCGGAGATCCCGTGAAGTAGGACCTGGGAAAAACAAACTAGTGGTTTAACGGAGGAGAGCTTTTTGTTACCCTCTCTAAGTGAAGATGCACGAGCTCTCAGAAAGCTGTAAGGCAGGTTGGCAACATGCCTTAATGTGGTTCTATTGGCTATTTATAGCAAAGATGCTGTCCTACAGAGCATTCTTGAAAGAACACACCTATATGAGTTCCGACTGTTAAACGTCGCAGTCTATGAGATTTGGGTGATCTCTAGTAAACTCATGAAGAGACCAGGGAGTATGACGCATATGCTCCACCCGCGGGGTAGGCTACTGGCAGCCACGTACTGGTTATGACTTTGAGTGAAGTCTATTGGCACCAAACTTGCAATTCAAGGTTCGTCCATTGTTCAAGTTGCTGATAGATGTAGCTTGAATCTCTAGGCGGAAGTTCAACTTAACAGTCTCCGCCGAAACACTGGTATATAAACAAGAAACGAGGTTTGGCAAATATCTCTAAATAGGGATTTGAGATCTGGTGGGGGATTGTTAGAATTGGGCCCATTTGTGGCAGCCCAATAGCAATTTCAGAAAATCTCAAAGCCCAAAATGATGGCAGCTCACAAGTGAGTGGAGTGGGAGCTAAAGTTTAGTCCCACATTGCTAGTTTGAGAGGAGTTGCACCACCTTATAAGGTGGAGTGTTCCACTAGTTGGTAAGTGAGTGAGAACAAGAGGCTCTCTCACGCGCTCCTCCTCCTCCTCCGCCGCTCGCACGCACGCACCGCCCGCCCGCCCGCTCGTCTCGTCACGACGCGCCGCGGGAATCTCGCCGAGCTGAGGTTTATTTTTGCAGTCCGGGAAAAACGGTCTGTACGGACGCGTCACAGTTAGTCGTTTCGGGTCGCTCCCGGATCGTGGGCTACTGTAACCGACCTGCGACGTGGACTTGGCCCACGTTGTACCCGTTAGGGTTTTCCCGAGCCGCACTATATATTGTCGTGCACTGCGTGCGCCGCAAAACACACCGAACCAATCTAGGTTTTGCCAATCTCGTGCCTTGCGCCGCCACCGTAGTCTACTCCATCCTGATCGCCGGCGTGCACCGGCGAGCGGGAGAGCAGGTCTCCGGAACCGTTAGCTCTTGCGATCCTGTACGGGAGAGGGCTAATTAGGTTTTTGGTAAGCGCTCCGCGCGACTGCTCAAGTTCGTCATCACGGCTCGTCTTCCCGGTCGCTCGGTGGGATCTAAAGCTCGTCGTCTTCAACGCCGTCTTCTTCGATCGGTCATCGCCAACGTTTGTCGTCAATAACATCGGTACGACAACGGCTACGACTACTTCCTCCACCACGGATCGGTACGTGTTGCGTGATCCAATCTGCTGGCTTAACATGTTTTCTGCTAGTATGCTGCTGTTCATGTTAGTCAATACTTCTAGTATGTTTGAGATTAACATGTTAGTAGCGATTGTTGTCATGCTTAATATTCTAGAATTAATCATGTAATTATTGCCTAATTACTCAACAGACCTTCCGGGACGACTACCAAGACACTGACTCCATCCGCAAGGGTGTGGAGGCGTGGCACTTGGCTGCACAACAGGTCCATAAAGCTGCGACTGATGGTGCACAAATACAATCACTTGGCCTTCGATTGTGAACAAGCACCGTGATCAATGATCACTCAACGCAGCCTTTGTGAAATCTTCTTTTCGTCCAAGTGAAATAAACTGAAGATGTACCTTTGTGTATGGTGAGCTTCCAACAAATCTTCGACATGTTATGTGGAAATTGCTAAGGATAATTAAATCACTTGGAGCAGTTCCACGGTTAATACTTGGTGAGTTTAATTGAGCTATTTTTGTGACAAAAAGAACATTATTCTATAATAGAAGATCACCTAAACTCATGAGTAACTTCCGAGATATTTGATCTCACTGTAAATTGCATAATATTGACAATGAAGGGATACTAGGCAAGAAGGGAGAAGGAAGGTCAAGGTCCCTGCCCGGATTGAGCTAGAATGTTTCCTCGTTGTAATTTACATCATTTGTCAAACTTACGGTCATATCGTTGTCCATTCTCGCTTCTTTTGGCTGATACTAAAAGCTATAGAACGGTAAAATCTGAGGTAAGAAGCTATCTTCTTTTGGATGGTAAAATCTGAGGTATGGAGCTTTTTGGAGAGAGAAGGACTAATCCATATAGACATGTACATAGAAAAGTTGTTGTGTTGGGAATCGCAACAGTATTCGAGGGAAGTGTAACCCAATTTATTTTGGATGGTAATAGACATGTACATAGAAAAGTTATTGTGTAAGTGATCTTGACGAGGTGGCTACTAATCTAAATTCCATGATGATCCCTCTCTAAGGGATGAAGTCGTCAAAACTTTGATCGTATTCATCAAAAACTTGAATAAGTGAGGTGGAGAATTGAATTTCTCCACCCCTCCCCCTCACCTCCTCACCCCCACCCCCTCCCCCTCCATTTCTTGCTTTCTTCATGTGGGCTTACTTGTGCTGCGCCCCCAGCAAGCGACCTTTCCGCTCTTATGTTGTAACTGTATTTGGACTTGCTTGGCATGTTGCTTTATTTATAAAGCGGGGCGAAAGCCTGTTTCGAGAGAATTGAATTTTTTAGTAGGACCGATAAGGCTGCTCCGACAGAATGGAACAAAAAATTATTATAGACAAATGAACTTTTTCACAACTTTTAGGAGTGGTTAAACGAGATGATCGAGACACGACTTATGTTAGTCGTGAAGCTTTGTGAAGCGGGCGAAGAAAAACTAAAATTACATCTTCGGAATGAAGATGGCAAAATGTCTTATCAAGCGGATGCGCTTCATGGATGAGATGACTAGAATTTCAAGTACATGTTTGTTGTTCAATTGTTAATGACACTATTTTTTTTTCAACCACACAATAACGATGGGAAATTACTAGAACCAGGAGTTGGCATATATAAAAGTAGTTTTGCATGGATATGTTAAAAATTAGTGAACATGCCCGTTTGATGTGTTGTTGTTGCAACACACATCCCTTGCCTGTTGTTGCCGCTACCGTCGACCGCCGATTGGATCGAGCTGCACCTTCACTCCATCTGAAAACCTCGCGAGCTCCATCCGGGGGGGGGGGGGGGGGGATAAGGGGAAGTGCGGCTAGCCGGAGATGCTTTGCTTGCTGCTCCAGCCTCTAGGAGAGATTAGCGCGGAGGGAAAGATGGTGGAGTCGCCACCGGATCCTCTGCAACGACGCGCGGTCGAGGTTGCCGTCGACCAGGAAGCGTGCAGCCGGGGTGGGGGGGTGTCAGGAGGAGAGAGAAGGTGCATGAGGGGATAGGCTTGGGGTGGCAGGTCGAGGCATTGCCATCCAGGAGCTCATTTTTCCTTTTCGAGAAACCTCTCGAAGAGGGTTGGGTGCTCCTACAATCCGTATAGATAAAATAGAATTGACCCATTTTATAAGGGAAATCGGGCTAAAAAACTATACAATGTCTGGTTTATGAGATAAACTAGACCGAAAAACCACATAAGCGATGCAACCTTGTCACCCACTGATAACCCACAAGTGTTGGGAATCGCAACAGTATTCGAGGGAAGTGTAACCCAATTTATTGATTCGACACAAGGGGAGACAAAAAATAGTTATAAGTCTTCGCAGCTGAGTTGTCAATTCAGCCACGTCTGGAGAAACACTAGTAACAGAAGATGGTTAAAAGAAGCAGTGATTTGAGAGCAGTAGTAAGAGTAACAACGGAAGCAGTGATGATGAAAGATGTACTGGGGTTCATAGTTTCATCTCCAAATAAAAGAACATGTGTTGGATAAACAAATTACAGTTGGGTAATTGATATAATTGAACTAATTAATTATGACAAAGCAATCTAGTCTATAAATCATACGTAGGCTTCCATATATAGTCATACGTGCTTGCAATAGGGTGGTCTTCGACGGCGTTTCCCCTTCCCCGGAGACGGTGATAGGCAACATTGTCACTGAATCGAAGCGGTGGAGTGCGGCGAAATTGTTTAGGGATAGTCTAGCTCAGGTGGATAGGTGGAGGTTTCGTGAGTACTCGTCTATGTTTTTCTTTACGGTGGTTGCATTCTTGACGTCTCTGTCGTCGATCGTGTTGTAGCTCAGCCTCTTGGCTGCTCCTTCTATGAAACCGATATGTCTTTCCATGACGTATCACTAAAAAAATATGTCGATGCACCACCACAACGAGTTCCATTTTAATACAGTATAAAAGAAAATTAGTCACATTCTAGACCATATTTGCTAGAATCAAAACGAACTGTTGTTTGGCTGGGTTTAGATCCAGATGATGTGCTGGATGTTGCCCCGTGCCGTAGTGCTAGCTGATCAAAATCACGCGCGCCCGGTTCGCACGCATCGAACGGTTTACGGCGGAGACAGAGGATTGGGGTAAGGAAACGGCCAAACTAAACCGGGCTCACCGCCGGGCCTCGCCAGCCAGCTGGACTCGGTCCCAGCTGCCCGCTGCCGCAGCACATCGGCGGCGCCTAAACCCAAAGAAAAACCCTAGCGCCGCCGTCCATCCTCTTATATATACGCGCAGAGCCCAAAACAGAGCGATCCGTCCAATCTCCTGCCAGCCCCCATCAACTCCGGTCCAATCTCGAGAGGTGGGAGCAATGCCGCGCGTTCCAATCACCACACTACTCGCGCTCAGGTGCCCTCCCCACCAGCTCTCCGTCTCCTCTTCTTTCCATGGCCTCTGATTTTTCGGATTTTCTTCTTACTGACATGTTTCTTGTTTTCTTGTTCATCTTGTTGTTATTATGTCCGTGGTGCTGCAGCCGGCGCGGTTACGCCGCCTTGGCGGGAGCAGAGTTGAAGCAGCGCGTGCCGCCAATGGCGGCAAAGATCTCGTGCCCGGAGGGCAGCGCCAGCCAGGCACCATCAGCCAGGGATATCTTCTGGATGAGGGACCCCACGACGGGCAACTGGATCCCCGAGAACCGGTTCGCCGATGTCGACGCCGCAGAGCTCCGCGCACAGCTGCTCTCCCGGAAGGCCTAGGGGGGACAGGCGGACACCAACGACGGCAGCTCCACCCATCTCACAGTCCCGCCTAAATCGGAGTTCAAGTTTGATCAAAACGAATCGCTTTCTTTGGCTTGTTAGAAATTTGATTGTGTCCTGAAATCAGTAGAGTTTTTGTCGCTGCAGTTAAAATAATCGAATTTTCAATTATTGATTTTTTGGTAAGACGTAAGGAGGGGCCATTCATTCGACTCTGATTTCTTGAGAATGCATAGGCAAATAGTAGAACTACACGATCAGGGAGGAAATTGATTGGTCAACATGGTCTGGCGACGACAAGCGACAGCTGAAGCAAATAGTTAGGGGAACCTAAGCATCGGCGGCGGGGCTCCATCACATCGTCTTGAACTTCATCTCCATCCGGACGCCCGGAGCAGCACCGGTCTCCGGCCGGACGGCGGCAGAGGCCGTGCCCTTCTGGGTCGACAGCGCCGACGCCAGCCCGATGGGCATGAGGCAGAGGCCCTTGCTCTGCAGGTACTGCATCGCCATGGTCATGTTGTTCTCCATCAGCTGCGCGATCTCCTGCTCAAAAGCGGCGTTGTCTTCATCGGATTGGGATCTCGATCTTGGGGGTTCCAAGAGAAGTCCAGAGCTCTGCATCACAGATTGGCATCGGTAAAAAAAGAAGAATGAACTCCCAACCAAAAGGACAACGGACTGTTTATCTCTTTACCTCGTCCTGAGACTCCATCAGAAGCGGAACGACGGCTTCGGTCGCGCCCAGCCTGCTCATGCTCAGAACCTTGAAACATAATATCTTTGGCGTCAGTACAAAAGCAGGCGGAGAAGGAAATTTTGTATGAATGTAACATACTGCACACGGACCTTGGTTTGTAACTGAAGAAACTTTATGTACTCGATGATCTCTTCAAGCATAGACGCCTTGTCCGTCTGCGCAGCATAAACTAAGGTTCAGAAACAAGCACACGACAAAGTCAACTGAACAGAGAGAGGAACATTTCAGAAACAAGCTTTTCTCGGTCACTTACCACCAGAGTCACGACCCACACACCCACCCACGGTTAACCGGAGGACGGCGAGGTGCAGGACCTCGCCGCTTCTCTGCCGTGGGGGGATAGGCAATGGAGGGAGAGAAGGAAGAGGAATGGCAGTTTCTTCCTTGGTCTCAACAAATTAACAATGCACCTATCTATATACTAACAGCATGGCACTATTTTTGGCTCCAACTAAAAAAGGTCCCAGGTATAGCAATGGCAATCTAGGCTTTGCCTAACTAACGTAGGGACAGGGGCAGGGTGACCTTCCTGGTTGGATGTCAGCTAAACATAGCCGTGATGTGCATTGTGCTCTACCACTGTGTCAGGTGGGTGTGCTTGTCGAGCGGGAAAAAGAGTAAATGGAAATGATACCTTGTTTGAGTTTGGAACCAGCTCCTGCAAATTCTTCATCCTGTCAGAGATCTTCTCCCTCCGGAGCTGCAAGCAGACAGAACCCAGTCAGAAACCCCAATATGAGGCAATCAGCGCCAAGGAGGGGACGGGCGGCTCACCCTCTCGGCGATGCTGTGCGGATCCGTGGCCTGGCCCCGGCGAGCCCTGGCACGCTGCTTGGGAGCAGCTCCACCTCCGGTCCCGGCGACACCAGTCCCGTTAGTCTTGCCGTCTTCAGCAGCCTGTTTGGGATTGAACGGTGCAAGCTGTGGCCCGGGAACAAGCGAAGAGAGGTCCAGGTGGCTCAGGCCGCCGCTGAATTCCTGCGATCGGGACATGAGGTTAGGTGACAGTTGAGACACGCCCATCCTGAATTCAGCGCCAACCGTCATCTAACTTGTACGACAGACTACTAGTGTCTCGAGAAAAAACCAAATGAAATAGTAAGTACAGTACTTGCAGCGGTCTCACTCACATTTTGGTTCATCTGCTGCAGAGTGTCGATGCCGCCAGGACGAACTTGTGGCCCAGGAGAGAAGGACAGCAGCTTGCCGCTGCAGAACTCAGCATCATCCTGCAAGGCGCAGAACAAAATGTATTCAATTACTGAGACGATTAAGGCCGTGAGGTTCGTAATCATCCGTGTGCCAAGGTTTTACGAGACTTACGTGTAGCTGCAGCTGTGCTGGGGACACGGCGCCGAGCCGCCTGAACGTGTTCGTCGCATTTGGGTCGCAGGCTGTAGCTTCTTGCAGGAGATCTTCGCCGGAGATTGTGCCGAAGCCGAAGCTCTGCGTCGACGACTCATCGCCTGCCATGGAGCCGAGGCAGGCCGGGGGCCACGCGGCCGGGTGCTCTGCTCCCATGAGGAACTGATGAGGCAGGCAGGCGCCCACACCGGACTGCTCGCTCCCACTGCTCTCGTTCGAGCTGCAGATCACCGGGGCGCTGTCAGTCAGCGACACGGGGCACGGCAGGATGGACTCCAGCGCGCCGGCGCCGTCAAAGTCCAGGCCGTCGCCCTGTAACAGCAGCAGCTGCTCGTGTAGCTCCTCGGACGACAGCGCGGCGCCGCCGGCAGGACACGCGGTCTGGGAGGAGCCGTTTTGGAGGTGGTAGAACCCCATGCCTTGGGCCGAGGAACCGGTGAGAGAGGAGGCGTTGCCTGCCCACGAGGACGAGCCGGCGAACGCCATGTCCTGAGGCCATGCCGACGACGGGATGAAAGGATCGACGAAGCCGCCCATCGATCTCTCGCTCTTGTGCAATCCACTTAAAAGAAGGAAAACCGACTCCTGCTACAGAGTTGGAGGAACAAGATTACTATTAGTGATCACTAGTTCACTACACACTACAAGTGGGAGAAAGAGGTAGCAGCACATCAGACAGAGTACGTTGAAAAACGCAATTGAGATCCAGATTCCAGAACACAATGATGTCAAGAATGTGCAACTAAATTACTATACAGGGTCAACTAACTACCAAGCGATTCCAATTAAAAAACGCAAGTTGGCACTCCTGCAAAACTATATCCATATTTTCTCTAGTTATCTGACAAAAGGCACTAGGAGAAGGATCTGCAATAAAAACCCCCTTATTAAAAAGGTTTCTAACTCGACCGTTTGCATCTGGCATGAATACTGCTGCATAAAAAACAATTCATGGGATAGTCATAGAGACAGCAGGTTTTAATGCCCAAAGACGAAGAAGCTTATTTAGAACAAAATAAAAAAAAAACTAATTAGGAATTTGTGATCCGTCCCTCCGCTATCACGTCTCTGATTCATACTAGTTGCAAATCAGATTCAAGAGCATTTTGCAACTCCGTGTTGACAGCGGCAGTTTCATCAATAACAGGGACAGTAAACCAATTTACCAATTGATCCTATAAAAGAGAGCAGTTTAGTACGACGAAATAAAATCCTACTAGCATCGAAGGTGGCTACGAGGGGGAAAGAGAGCTTGGAACACGAACCGGAACCTCTCTGTTCCCACCCACCCACCCACAGATTCGACCCCAAAACATGCAAGAAGAAACTCGACACACCTCACGTACGAGAACAAATGCATAAAACGAACTGAGCGCGATTCGTCAAGAAACTACCAGCGGCCGACCCGCAGGAAGATCTCAATTCACTTATCCGGAAGAAAAAGGAAGCGAGAGAGCGGAGAAGAGCGAGGAAGAGACGATGGGAGCTCACACACAGTTTGACGAGGCGAGGAGGAAGACGATGCGACAACCGCTTCAGCTCCGCTCCTCCTCTTTCTCTGGCCCGGCCTGAAGAAGAGGAGAACGGGGAGGCGCTGTTTGTTTTGTTTGCCTCTGTGCGTGTGGGGGTGGGTGTGACTGCTTCGCTTTGTACGTGTGCTTCTATCCCCGCGTGCGTCGCACCACGCGTGACAAGTGTAGGCACCAGAATCGGGGCTCATTGTTACTGTATATCGGGCCATCTATCTTTTTTTTCTTCTAGTTAATATATGTGCATGTTCATTTCTTTTTCTAGTTTTGTAGGCAAGAATACAAGAGACTGCAAGTGTGCAATGCGATTCCACGCAGCTAGCTCAATCTACGAGAAGAAATGTCCACTTTGCTCTTTGGCGTTAGGCCTCGCTAACTTGTTTTAGCCCACATACAACACAGGCGCTAAGCAGCGACGCCAGGAAGGATATCCTGGCCGCCTAAATCCCAGCCAATCCCGGGAATCGTCCTTGTATCGATGCTAAACCAAGTGTCGAGCGCTTGTGCTCTTTTCTGACCGCACGAGTCAATAAAATAGTGTTTTCTATCGTCGTTAGCATCTCAAAATAAGCGCCTTGCGTTGAGAATCAGGACGCTTAGATATTAATTCGATTATCTGGTTTTATTTTTTTCTCACGAAGCGTCTATCTAAGCGTCGACGGATGTACATGCCCTTATAAGCTAAATTGGTAAGGTTGTCTCATTTTATTTAATAAAAATGTTGTCTCAGTAGAAACCTGATAAAACCACCTTCACTGGTCGTCGTTGAACACAACAGCCCTGACTCCCGAGGCACACCCGGCCTACTTGACAAACACAACACGTACACTGCAACAAATCTCATTTATTTAATAATAACAATGTGGAACAGAAATGACCGGTTAATTAGTAAAAAAAAAAGGTAGAAACCCGATACAAGCACCTTCGCTGGTGTCATCGTGGAACACAACAACACTGAGGGCACACCCGGCCGACTTGGCACACAACATATACAACACGTGCACCACCGAAAAGAAAACACCACCAATATAGGAAACACAAGTCATCGCCATCACCTTCTTCTTGAGCAAGTGACTCCTGACTTCACCACAGACGACCACTAACAAACCGCTCACCCCAAAATTGATGTGAATACACGCCAAGATCAGCCAAAGTAAGTCGGCTATACACAACATCAATATGCATCTCCGGTTATGAGGGCGAGGTTGTAACCACACATTAAATCTATAAAGCCCTTCCTTACCCACAAAAAAGGGTTGAACCCCTTATCAAAAATCCTGAGGGAGAACCATTTATTTCTAAGAAATAATTAGAAAATCGTTTTAGTTAACCGTTCATGTATTTAAGTGGAATTTTATATCCCTTTTTTGCAGATATCTAGTCCACAAATCACTCGCCAAAATGGAGCCTTTACCTCGAGATGAAGATCCTGATGCACATGCATCGACGACTGAAGATGAGGAAGATTGTCCGGCTGAGTAATCAAATATCGTATGCTCAATCACAATTTGGAAAGTGTGAGTCTAGTGATGTCTTAAGTAGTTCAGTGCCACCGGTGCGGCGGAGCTGACCAGAAATGATTGTGAAAACCTTATTTTATAATCAATAAAGCTCACAGTTTCCCTAAAAAATATATCTAGCCCACACGTTGCTTCTCTAGCCAATAATTCCAAGTAGATTTTTATCCTTATATATGAGCATAGTTGTCGCTAAAAGCAGATATATGGATCCCATATGACAGATTCGATAAGCTACATGGTTCTTTGACAGCGTGACAGCTATTCAAAGGAAGGAAGAACCTTTTTGCAGGAAACGACGGAAGAGCTCACGGACAGTGACAAAATGAAAAAGGTGAACATGCATGAATGATTAAAACCTAACAAGTGTACTGTGCTACTTAATTGGCTAAGTGATATTCGGACTATAAGGCGATAGAACTAGCTGAGCTTGAGCTTGGACGCTTTGGCGTAAACCTGTTGCCTATAGATTTGAGTTAATTATATCTGGAGCTTTTTTTCTTGAGGGGAATTATATCTGGAGCTGTCTGTATATAAAAAAAGAGGGTGTCTTTTCCAAGAGAAGGCCTCCTGATCGAGAGAACGATTTTGTTCTAGCTGGATCTCTCTCGGGATTGACAGCAACAGTTTTGGGCCATTTTTTAATCCATACGGGTCGTCGTTGCAGTACCAAAAGAGAGATGACCGAACTGGCCCTTGTAGCCGTTGGTATACTTTGGCCTGGTCAATTCGTGCGTGTCTCTAGTCTAACTCGGTAATCACTAAAAAAAGGGAACCCTTCGCGAAGGGACCTTTTCCTCCGCTGTACTCACGCCAAGTGGCGCCTTCTCCTTTGTTCTTTTGTTTGAATATTCGCCACGTGTCGCAACAGGAGTTAAAGTGGGGAGGAAGAGAGAGAAAAGGAAGGGTACGGGTGGGAGTGAGTTTCTCTTTTATTTTCTTGAACCGAAGTTTAAAAACGAAATATCTTGAGAACCGCTTATTCAAATTACGAACCGTTTTCATTTTTGAACTCCTCGCGTCGAGATCTTCAAAACTAGATCCCATGTCGATAGGTTTTGACGAACTTTTTTTTTGTACATCCAAAAGCTGAATAGCTGTACATCCGGTTTGAACATAGCTGTACTTCGCGTTTGAACTTACTTGTACATCCGCTGTCAACGTGTTTTGCACTCCGTTTTCTATGTACATGTACTCGGTGGGAGGGTAGTTTTTCCTTTTATTTTTTTGAACCGAAGTTTAAAAACGAAATATCTTTAGAACCGGTTATCCAAATTACGAACCGTTTTTACTTTTGAATTCCTCGCGTCGAGATCTTTAAAACTAGATCCCATGTCGATAGGTTTTGACGAACTTTTTTTTGTACATCCAAAAGGTGAATAGCTGTACATTCGGTTTGAACATAGCTGTACTTCGGGTTTGAACTTACTTGTACATCCGCTGTCAACGTACTTTGTACTCCGTTTTCTCTGTACTTGTACACCCTATTTGCACTAATCTGTACATCCGAATGGCTACATTCTGTACTTTCTGTTCTATATACTCTGTACTTTCCGATGTGCGCGCGAATGTACAACGATGTGCGCGCGGATGTACAACGATGTCCGCGCGGATGTACACCCGTGTGCGCGCGGATGTACAGGGGAGCTGGGGTGGGGAAATTCGTTTTTGCTTCCTTCACTTCGTGTTCAAATTCGATTTTGCTTTCTACATGCGGGACAAGTGTGCTTCCGCCACGTGGCATGCTTAGGAGCTAATAAAGTTCCCTTTGCAAAGGGATCCCTTTTTATAGTTGTACCCGTCTAACTCCCGTTGATCTGTTCAATCGCATATGGATAGGACTAACTAGCGCCGTCGCATTAAGCGAGCCTTCGTGCGGCAGTTTCAGTAGTCATGCATACGGTGACGTGGCGATGATGTCATCTTATATTCCTTTTGATCATTATATTAAAAAACTTTTATCTCTCAAACCGATAATCCAATTAAAAATTCGTTTTCACCGTTGCCTTAGTCACGTCGAGATCTACGAAACTAGATCACATGTTGGCATGTTTTGACAACTTTTTTTTTCGTCAGCAGATACCCGATTGTTATCACTAACCTACCAGATTATAATAACTTGGTTATCAGGTTTCTGTACACAATTCTACACTAATCTAAGACAACATGATATTGGTATATGTGCAATAATATCATCTCTTAGGTCTTGAAAACAGTTGAAATCTAACTCTCAAGTTGTATATATCATTGCAATGTTAAAAAAAGTTTTGAAAAATTATCCGATAACCATGTATAATTATCATAGTAGCTGTTCGATGCTAATCTGGTAGGCATAATGTTGTAATCTGATGTGAAAAAAAATTTCATCACACTACATATGTAGATGTGCTGTAATTGTCTACAAACGTGTAAAAAGTTATGTAGTAACCATGTATAATTATCTGGGTAGCTCTTTGATGCTAATCTGGTAGCCATAGTACTATAATCTGGTAACTTGTGCGGAAAAAAAAAAGTTCGTCAAAACATATTAATAGTGGATCTAGTTTTGAAGGCCTCGTCGAGACGAATTTAACAGTATAAACGGATTGATAATCGGACAAACGGTTTAGAAGAAAAATTAGTTCAAATTTTCGAATTTTGTAATTAATGTGCTGACGTCATCTATGAGGTGGCAGAATCTTGCATGCATGCATGTGCTCTTCCCTATAGGGAAAAGAGCATGCAATCTGCCCGCCGCATTCTCAACCTTCCGGTGCGGCGCTTTTGATTAGATTCTCCCTTGTATCTAATAACTGCTTTTACCGTACCCAATCAGGATGGGAATGGGTCGGCCCTGACCTGGCCTTGGACCTGGCCTCCATGGCCTCGAGGCTAATTTGAGGGGCCATGGGTCGACCCATTCCAAAAATGGCTGTGGCCTCACTGGCCCAATGGGCATTTCGCCTCCACCGTGCTCCTCTACCTCCGCCTCCTGTACGTCCCCCTGTCGGCGGACCGCCGCGGCCGAGGACCGTGTTCCGCCTCCGCGTCCCCGTCCTGGCGCTCCCCTCCGACGGATCCCTCCTCGCGTCCTTCCGCGCGTCGCTCCGCGCCTTCCTCGCCGCCCGCCGCCACGCCGGGAGCGGGAACATGGCCGGCGTCATGAACGAGCTCACCGGCCTCCTCGGCCGCCGCTTCCCGACCTGCGCCGTCGTCGGCAACAGCGGCGCGCTCCTCGGCTCCGGGCGCGGGTCGCAGATCGACGCGCACGAGCTCGTCATCCGCCTCAACAACGCCCGCGTCGCCGGCTTCGTCGCCGACGTCGGCGCCAGGACCTCGCTCGCCTTCGTCAACTCCAACATCCTCCACCTCTGCGCGTCCCGCAGCGCCGCCACCGCCGCCGGCTGCGGCTACCACCCGTCGACTGGGTCGACCCCGCTGATCCGTCGGGTCATACGGTGCCGGCTCCCTTTGACCCGAGCTTTGCTCAAGGCCGACCCACCGGCCCATTGGCCTTGATTTGTCGGGTCGGGCCAGTGACCCGACGGGGCGACCCGGACCATTCCCAACTTGAGTACCCAAGGTTACTCAAGGCAAAACCGCGCAGACGTGACATACAATATTCTCTTTTCCTCTCCTCCTAACAGGCGGCGGCGGAAACAACTCCTCCATATTCTGTTTCTCGACGTGTCGCTGGCGTTCGTCGTTATCTGCGACTGAGCTGGTGGCCGAGGTGATTTCTCTGGAGCGAGGATGTTGATCCGGAGGTGGTGGATCTATCGTTCTTCTCCGACTTCGTCGATGTGAGGCGGCGGATCTTGGTACAAGACAGCACGGGTCGTATCCGGTCGACGTGCCACAGCGACATGTGCCTTGCTGTGTGCAACAAGCCTGTTTATCAACTCATAAAGACTTGTTGGCGATGGTGCTTTTCTGGATCTTCCAATGGTGGAGGTGTTGGAAATATGCCCAAGAGGCAATAATAAAGTTGTTTATTATCATATTTCATCTTTATGATAAATGTTTATTATCCATGCTATAATTGTATTACCCGAAACAAAATACATGTGTGGAATATAAACAACAAAGTGTCCCTAGTAAGCCTTTACTAGACTATATCGTTAGTCAAGAGATGGTTAAGATTTTCTAACCATGGACTTGTTATAGTCACTTGATAACGGAATCATATCATTAGGAGAATGATGATGTGATGGACAGACCCAATAATAAAGCATAGCAATTGATCGTGTCACATAGTTTCTTTGCTAACGCTTTTGTATATGTCAAGTATAGTTTCCTTAGACCATGAGATTGTGTCACTCCCGTTTACCGAATGAATGCTTTGTGGATATCAAACGTCACTTCGTAACTGGGTGATTATAAAGATGGCTTTCATATATTTTCGATGGTACTTACTGGGTGACATGAATCAAGAGTGGGATTTGTCCCTCCATATGACGGAGTAGATATCTCTGGGCCCTCTCGGCAATATAGTATCCGTAAGTTTGCAAACATGTGACTAAGTGGTAGTCACGGGGATCCTATATGATGGAACGAGTAAAGAGATTGAACTAGGTATGGTGATACCAACGATCAAATCTCGGGCAAGTGATATATTGTGAGACAAAGTGAATCGTATATGGCATTAATTAAATCCCCGACATCGTGGTTCAACCGATAAAGAATTTCGTTGAATATGTAGGAACCAATATGGACATCCCGGTCCCGCTACTGGTTATTGATTAGATCATGTCTGCATGTTCTCGAATGTAAAATCCCAAAAGTAATCCCCTTTTATTTTCTTGCTTGTTAATTTAATTTGTGCATCATCATGACATCATCATTGTTGTTGCATTTGTGGTTTTACAAAAATAATTCTCTTCTCTCTCTTTTATTCCCTGGAAAAAGAAAAGAAGCAAAGGAAGAAAAAAATAAGAAAAAGGCCGCAGCCCTCTCTCTTCTCTCCCTCTCCTTTCTTTCCCTGGCCCTTTCCCTTCCCGGACCGGCCCATTTGGCCCGTTACCGTCCCTGCCGTCGCCTTCCGCGGACAGACGCGCTGCACGTCGCTGTCGCTCCCTCGCGACCGTGCCGTTGTTTCCCCCTCCACCATGGCACCTCGCCACCTTTATCCCCCTATAAAGCCAGCGCCGTGCCGCTCCCTTCTCCTCCAAACCCTAGCGCCTCTTCCTTTTCCCTCTCCGCCGCCACCATCTCTCTCCCTCTTTGCTTCTTCTCCTCTTCCCGACCCCCACCAAATCCAACCGGAGAAGAACGCCACCGCCGCCATGGAGGACACGTCGGGATAGCGGAGTACGTCGACGTCCACGACCACGCGGAGCTGGAGCCGAACGACTACACCAAGATCTGCTACCTCTGCTTCCTTTTCTTCGTCTACGCTGCGGGAGCACGTCCCGGTCACTGTCGACTACCTCGTCTTCACCTGCACGTCGCCATCGCCTACTTCGGACGATCTGCTCTCCTCCATCCTCGGTGAGTATCACCGCCGCCGGGCAACCTCCCCTTCCTCTCCCCTTTGCTCTGGATGCCGCCGTCGTGCGCATCGTCCTCTGTCGTCCGTCGCGTCGCGCACAAGCACGAGTCCTTCTCTCAGAGCCGCTCGTCCCTGTACTTGCCGCTCCGGCGTAGCCGACACCCGCTGCACCACCTCACAGGTCACACCTGCACCCCGGAGCTCCTGGACGTGCATAGAAAAGAGCAGCGCTCGCTGCGGATCGTTCGTCGACGTCTCTCTGAACACTGAAGTCTGAACTTTTGCTGTCTAAATTCAGTTAACGACACCGACCTGCTACTTATTCCGTGAGATCCTCTTGTAGACACGATTCGATCTCAATCCAGTTGGTCATCGACCCCTGCCTCACCAGATCGATCGCGGGATGAGTCCCCGATTCGGCGTTAATTCCACCCCTTTTTCCTTTTTTCTCCAGTCACTGACTAGTGGGTCCATGGGTCCCACATGTCATACTGATGTGTAAGTTTCAACCCGGTATAAAATGTTTCCCCAGATCCAGATCTGATGAAATTGCAGAAACCCCCCAGTTTTCGAAAATCTTTTACAACTAGGCCCCTGCTTTTGTTTTCTGTCCTGTTTTTCTAATAATTAAATAATGGTTTTACCATTGGTCAAAATTGCAATAAAAATATGTTTTCAAATCAGAAAATCAAAAACTAACCGAATATGAATTTTGTTTGAATTTCGGAATTAATTTAAATGGCTAAATTAATTAAATCTTTTGCTAATTAATTTAATCTTGCAAAATTCATAACTTTTGTTTTAGAATTCCAAAAATTATGAATTTTATGTTAAATTGTAGCCAAAAATGTTATCTACCTGTTTATAATTTTTCATGCATTTAATACACAATATAACTTTCGGGACAAATAGAAAATCCATTAATGGAACTTTAAAAATGCTTTAATTGCATAAGATGTTTATATTATTGCAATGAGCTACTTTAACCTTGCCTAATAAAATGATTAGCACTTAAATTGTTGCATATTTAATTTGAACATGTCATCATCCTTGTTCGAAAGCATTTGTATTGATTTTCCTTTTGTTATGTTTTGGGGTTACCGTAGACGACGACGTTGCTGATTACCCCGACACCTCCGAGGATCCAACAGGCAAGCAGCCCCTCCCCAACTTTCTCATGTGATGCCTATTCCTGTCTTGCATGCTTTAGGACTTCCGTTCTGTTGTGTCTTACGATTCCTACTAGAAATGCATAGCCTGTTAGAAGTCCAGATATTCCTGATATGCCTGCCTATATCCTATGCTTGTTTTCCAGTTCCTATCTACTAGCATGCTTAGGAGTTGGTTGTGGTCTATCACATGTTTAGCTGGTATATCTTAAATAATTGAAGACTTGCTATGTGGGAATCACTGTTGTTATATTAATGATAAGGCACCGGCGGAAGGCCAATTATGGTGATTTGTTCTGCTAGTGTCGCCTAGGAAAAACCGTTCTTTTCCGCTTATCCAAGAATGAGCGCCCTACCCACACGTGGGAAGACTTATGGAACCCCCCGCAACTCAGTATCGGATCTGCTATATTGGTTAGGGAGCCACGAATTAGTTCGGGTGTTTACCATTTGGACCATATACAAGAAAACAAGATGTTTTGAACTGCATATAGGTTTGCGGCATGAGCGTTAACCGCATGTGGAAGGAGGAGCAATCGTATGAGTGTTATCCTCCCGAAGGCGTCCTCGCAACGTTTGGGCCCACAAAGGAGTTTCGGCCGGGCTCCCCACGTGGATCAGTCTCAGATAGGTGGCTCTCTATCCAATGTAGTAGTGATGGGGAAGGTCGTGTTGAGATACCTAAATGCCTCTGTGGCATGTGGTTGATTGAACGTGTATGGTTACATTTGGGCACCCCTGCAGGGTTAAATCTTTTCGAAAAGCCGAGTCCGCGGTTATGGACGACTTGGGTAATGTGCTGGCTAAAAAGATCATAGACATCACCGTATATCTTAAATAGCTAAATTGACTAGTAAATAGCCATATTCGAATAATAAACCTGC
Organism: Puccinellia tenuiflora; assembly: GCA_012064385.1. Classification (NCBI taxonomy): domain Eukaryota; kingdom Viridiplantae; phylum Streptophyta; class Magnoliopsida; order Poales; family Poaceae; genus Puccinellia; species Puccinellia tenuiflora. The sequence continues at coordinate 981,415 of QRDG01000238.1, read as the reverse complement.
TAAAATTTGATCAACGTGTGAGTGTCCGGACTTCTTCCTCGTGGGTATATGATACGATGGAGTTGTCTCAGGACGGGTATTGCTTGGTGAGTAGTTTAGCCCAGTAGCACAAGCGCTCTCTTCCCTTATTCTAATTAGACGCAAATTGTAGCATGTCTTCTGTAGTTGTTAGGTGCTGCTGCTGCAAGTCCACATACAACCCCTTTTCAATCCCAATGCATGTGGATGGTACCTTCTTTTCCTCTTGTGTGTAAGACTTGCTGAGTACCCCCGTACTCATACCATCGGGTGTCCGGTGCCCGTGTTTTCACCGATGCAGGAGCGGCAGAAGACTACAACGATCCAGATGGAGGCTACTACGTAGAGTTCGACGCTGACTACGACTTGTAGATCGAGATCCTAGGCGGCAGCCTGAGACCACTGTGGGCGGGTCCTCTTTTATTTTCTGGCCTATGGCCGTTGATGTAGTCTGTACTCAGACGAGTGATTGCTTCCGCTGTATTCGGGACGTATGATCCCCTGTGATGTAATAAAAGTATTTTGAACTATGTTTATTTATCTTTTTGTGTCGTACTTGTGCATGTGATGTAATCCAATTGTGGTTCTACTTGGCGAAATGTTCATTTCCGCTAAGTGGGGCTTACATCGAACCCGTAGGGTCACACACTTAACGCTTCGCTGTAGCTAGGGCTTGGGTTAAGATAATTAATGGTGTAATCAAATGTTGATTTGGAATCTTGGATGAGATCCTAGATATCACGAGGAGCTCCGAAAGAGTCCGGAGATAAAGTTTCATATATGGAAAGTGGTTTTCCAGGTTTCGAAAAAGTTCGGGAATTTTCCGGCAGAGTACCGGGAAGATTCTAGAAGGTTCCGAAAGGTTCCATAGTGGGGCCCACGAACCTGGAAGGGCCCACATGGACCGAGGGGAGGTGCAGCAGCCCACATGGGCTGGCCGCACCTAACCCCAAAGGCCCATGCGGCCACATAAGTAGGAGGCACCCAAAACCCTAGGAGGTGCCTTGGGGGGCAAGTTCCCTCCTTGGCCGCCGGCCCTAGGGCTTGGGGAGGGGCCAAGTCAACCCCCCCCCCCACGCCTATATAAGAGGGAGGGCAGGGCTGGGGCGTGAGACCCTCCTACCCTAGCCGCCGCCTCCCTCTTCCACCTCCCTCCTCTCTCCCGCAGCCGCTTGGCGAAGCCCTGCAGAAATTTCTCCACCATATCCACCACCACACTGTCGTGCTGCTGGAATCTCGCGAGCCACTTCTTCCTCGCTTACGGGATCAAGGAGAATAAGTATACATCAAGCTGAACATGTGGATACCGCGGAGGTGCTGCTCGTGCGGTGCTCCATCGGATTGGATCTCAGATCGGATAATACATCTCCTCGCGACTAGATAAGTCTAGTTGCGGGGATCGACTAACCAACCCCTGCATTGACAAAATGCGTTTGCTCGTTCTTCAAGGGTAAGAGATTGGATCTCCTCCTCGCTAACTTCATCTAGTAGATCTAGACCCGTTGGGTTTCTTCCGCTTGTTTCGTAGGAATTTTTTTGTTTTCTATGCAACGGACCCTTCAGTAGGCTCGGCATCTCTTCCAGCGTGCGTCTTGACGGCGTTGGAGTTGGGCGGCGGCCGCTAGTTTCGGTGGTTGCAGGAAATCCTAGGGATCTTATTGTATTTCTTGATCTCTTAAGATGTTTTCTGCAAAGTTTTCAGGATAATCATTTTATCCCGGTCTGTCTTTTAGTGTCTACATGTGCTGCTTCATATAATTTGATTTTCGATTAATGAAATATGTGGTTGCTCTAAAAAAAATTACTCAAGGCGATCTATTTTCCTAATTGTTTTATTCTTCAAGCTCAATTTGGGTCTCACCCGTCACAGATTTGGCGAGCTAAGGGTAGGGATGTTCTTGCGCAGGGTATAATCAAAAGAATTGGAGATGGTCGTTCAACTAAAATCTGGAAAGATAATTGGCTACCGAGAGTCACAGTGTTGCGACCTCTGATGTCTCGTATTGTCAGTCCTCCACGGTATGTTCATGAAATTATTGACCACACAAATGCTAGATGGGAGGAGGAATTGATCTGCGACAATTTCCTTCCCATGGATGTTGCGGCCATTTTGTCCATTCCCTCGTGCACGACACCGGTCCGCGATTTTTGGCCGTGGCATTATGACCGAAAGGGTCTCTTGTCAGTCAGTTCAGCGTACAGAATGCCTGCTTTAACAAAAATGAGGCGTGAAGGCTGGTTGGATAGTAGGGCTGGTTTGTCTAATATGGAGAATGAAAAGATTGGGTGGTCGACAGTTTGGAAGAAATTGAAAGTTCCTTCCAAGTTAAAGGTTTTTGTTTGGAGGCTTGCTCAATTTTTTTTACCACCCAAGGACATTCTGATGCGGAGGAACATGGCCACGACAAACACTTGCTCGCTTTGCGGTGATGATGATTCTTGGCGCCACTCATTGGTTGACTGTTTGATGGCGCGCTCAGTTTGGGCCTTATGCGATGAGCAGGTAGCAGACCATGTCAGCTCAAACCTGTAACCGAATGATAAACATTGGATTTTCTTGCTAAGTGGATCTTTACCACATGCTGATTTCACGTTGATGGTTATGACCCTGTGGGCTATCTGGACAGCGAGAAGAAAAGCTATCCACGAAACGATTTTCAGCACATAGTTTATTCAATCATATATATCTGAGCTTCAAGTGTTTTTTTTAGATAAAAGGTAATTATTACCCTGCTTTAAATTAATAAAGCACAAAGGTAGCACCGACAGTATTACATGCTGCGGTGTACAGCTTAGTCAAAGTAAAGACAACATGCTGCGGCGTACAGCTTAGCCAAAGGAGAGATCACTGCTACACTCTAGGAAGGTTTCTTGAACTAGCGGGAAGATTTTCCGCGTGGATGCGCCGAAGTCCTGCCACCCACCTCTCGAGTCCTGCTCTGTCCTCCTCCTTGGACAGTGTGAGCCAAAGCTGCATAAAAAGAGAGGTTTTGAAGATCACATCAGCGGGATGTTTAATGAATCTTGCTTGCAGCGTAAAGTTGTTGTGGATAAGCCAAAGCGCCCAGCATTGGGCTACAAAGAGGATCCAGGTTTGACGTCGAGTCTGCCCCGGCAGACCCGAGAAAATGGCAAACGCCTGTGCGAACGAAGCCGGGCACCAGTTGCACCCAAGTATAACACTCCACGCAAATTTAGCTAGAGAACACGAGAAGAACATGTGGTTTGCATCTTCAGGTTCAGCACACAGGGCACAGCGGCCCTTCGTAGGACCGAACCGTTGAGCAATGTTAAGGCTGGTCGGGAGGCAGTTGATGGCAAGTTGCCACGAGAAGATTTTGATTTTCGAAGGTAACTTGGCAGCCCATAAGTCTCTATAGTGTAAAACGGTCGCCCCTTGCGACAATTTAGAGTACATAGATTTTACCGAGAATCTGCCAGAAGCTTCCAAAGACCAAGAGACCTTGTCGGGGCCCTGGTAGGTGATGGTATCGCCGAGGAGGGTGATTAGAGCTTCCCATTCGGTTCTCCCAGCCAAGTCCGGAGACCTACGGAGGTTGATGTGTCCCGACACAGCATCCTCACCCGAGATCATGGGGTCGTCGCAAATTGAGAAGAGGAGTGGGAACCTCTCCCGGAGACGGGTATCCCTAGTCCACCAGTCCAACCAGAACAGAGTCCGTGACCCATCGCGGATCTCGTGTTTGGCCCCTAGTTTGAACAGGTGTTTGATCTTGTGAAGACTTTTCCAAAAAGGGGATCCACCCACAGGAGATATTTCGTCCTAATGATGGCGGACCAGATTGAATCTTCAGGCTGGTACATCCTCCAAATCCATTTCAGCAAAAGCGCCGATTTCATCATTCTAGTGTTAAGGAGCCCCAAGTCTCCTTGTTCCTTTGGTCTGCATACCGCCGACCAGTTAACCATGTATTTGCGTTTACGGCCCGATCCTTCCCAGTAAAATCTGGCCCTAACGTAGTCGAACTTCTCGCGGACCCCCTCTTGGAGGAGAAAGAGGCCCATGATATAAATGGGTAGGTTTGCAAGGCAGGCATTGGAGAGGATTAGTCTGCCCCCCCCCCCCCCCCCCCGAGGATAGAAATCGTCCAATCCAAGGTTCCACCTTGTCAGTAAGCTTCTGGAGCAGGAAGTTCCACTGGTCAATCGTGAGTTTCCTGTCCGAGATCGATGAGGAGCCCCAGGTAGGTGAAAGGAAACGACCCTAGTTTGCAGTTCAGTATAGTCGCCACCCGAAGTTGCTCGTCCGCTGTTGCATTCATGACAATGACCTCGCTTTTATGAAAGTTTATTTTCAGGCCAGACATGTCTTCAAAGCACATGAGAAGGAGTTTGAGGTTGATGATGTCTAGGTTCTCATTCTGGATGAGGATGAGGGTGTCGTCCGCGTATTGGAGGTGAGTGATTCCCCCGGGAATCAGGTGAGGCACCACCCCGTGAATGTGTCATGCCTCGTTGGCGGAAGAGAGGATGACTGAAATGGCTTCTGCTGCAAAGTTAAAGATTAGAGGCGAGAGCGGGTCCCCTTGACGCACTCCGCGTCTGTTTCTGAAGAATGGGCCCATTCCTCCATTGATCGAAATGGAGGTCTGGTCGTCGGAGACCAGTTGATAGATTCGGTGTAGGTAGCCAGCGTCAAAACCCTTGAGGCAGAGCACCTCAATCAAGAAATCCCAGTTTACTCTGTCATAGGCCTTCTCAAAGTCCAGCTTCAGCAAGATACCCCCAAGTTTCTTGGAGCTTATTTTTCATGGACTGTCTCGAGAAGAGCCAGAGCACCATCCTGAATAAATCTGCCTTTGATGAACGCTGTTTGATTTTGGCTGATGATTCTGTTAGCTATTGGATCTAGTCTGGTAGAAAAAGCCTTGGAGATGATCTTGAAGATCACGTTGATTAGGGCGATCGGTCTGAATTGAGTGGTGGATTCTGCTCCTTGGACTTTAGGAATCAGAGAAAGAAACCCGAAGTTCAGTCTCGATATGTTGATTCTTCCCAAGATAAAGTCGTTCAGGATATGTAAGACTCCATGTCTAACCAGTGGCCAACATTTCTTGAAGAAAAGGACCGGCAGACCATCCGGGCCTGGAGCAGTGTTGGCTTTCACGTCCCAGACAATAGACTCGAGGGCCTGTTCTGTGAAGGTGAGAGCTAGACCCAGGTTCTCTTGCTCTGTGACCCGCTGGTTCTCCCCCCAGGAGTGAGCGGCCAGACTGCAGAGACGTGGTGCGGTAGTACCTAGAAGCTCCTATAAAAGGCATAGATATGCTCCCGCAGAGCGCGTTTATTGGAGATCGGTCCTGTTGGAGTGGTTAGAGAGGAAATGTTGCATTTGCGGTGACGGCCATTCGCCATAGCATGAAAGTACGCGGTATTGGCGTCCCCCTGGAGTAGCCATATAACCCGCCCTCTCTATCTCCAGTACTCCTCCTCCACCCGTAGGAGTTGGAGGATTTGGTCTTTTAGGTTATAACGGAAGGCCCAACCCTCCTCGTCGAGCCCCGCTGAGTCAGCCAGGGCATCCAGCTCATTGATCTGCTCCAGCAAGTGGGCTTTCTCAACTTTTGCTTCTCCACCCTTGTTGCGGCTCCACCCTTTGAGGTGTTGCGCGCCTCAGATCGCCACTCATGAAGGACCACCAGTCGATGATGTCCCTTCCACCCACCCTAGCGGAAAGCCTGTCCCAGCAAGTTTGGACGGTGAGAGAAAAATCTGGGAACCCTAGAGCTCTCCCGTCTTCCGGATCTGGCGGCGCCGCCGGAACGGAGAGCTCCCCCGCCGGAGCCGGAGAGGCGAGCTCCACCGAGATAGCACCCACCAGGAGCACCTCTGAGGGAGAGGCCGACACCCCACTTCCACAGGCCCGCCCCGGGCGTGAGGGGAGTGGGGGGAACGCCTCCACAGTAGCAGGGGACCAGACCGGCGAAGGACCCAACGGCGGAGCGCCCCACGCCCGCGAGGGGGCCAGCCGAGGAGTGCCGACTTCCGGTAGGTCGAGGAAGGCAAAGTCCAGCACGCTCCCCAAGTGCAATGGTGGTGGCCTCCGGCGAGGAGAGGACCCCTGATACGTCCATTTTGCATCACTATTTTATATCATAATTTACTGTTATTCATGGATATATTTCTTATTATAATTCTATACATATGTTATTTTATCTTATTTTGCATGTTTGATGATTGTTGGTGATTTGACTGCCGGAGCCCGGAATCAACTCGAAAAAGCACCGTCAAGATACTATACTTCTGCATCGCCAAAAATTCCGCAAAAATTCAAGGATCAGTATTTTTCCAGATGACGAGAGAAGCCAGAAGAGGAGCCAGAGGGGAGCCACCAGAGCACCAGGTGCCACCTGGCCACGGCCTGTCCCCGGGCTGCGCCTAGGGCCCACCTGGTGGCCCTGGGTCGCCTCCGGCTGCCCCCTTTGACGTATATCACCCCTTTGACCTAAAAAACATGGGGGGCGCTTCGAAGAAATATTCCGCCGCTGCCTCGGGGGCGGAAACCACAGAGAGAGAAAAAGCTCTCCGGTAGAGAGAAATCTGCCAGGGGAATTCCTTCCCAGAGGGGGGAGATCGTCGCCATCATCATCGTCATCATCACGGGCTTCATCGGGATCATCATCAACATCATCCTCACCGACAGCACCATCATCCCCACGGCTCCACTCCGTTCCGCCGCTTCATCTAGGGTTATACTTGTTGTAGTTCATTGGGATCTCTTTTCCGGTGTTGATTGCCTTGTGTAGTTGATGCTATTGAGTTTTATCGGTGAAATACTTTTATGACCAGATTGTTAATCATTCATTCATCACCTCTGATTATGATCCATATGATGTCTTGTGAGTAGTTCGTTTGGTTCTTGAGGACATGGGGAGTCTCGTTGCAAGTAGTGAATTATGCTGAGTAATATTTAATGGTTTGATATTTAAGTTGTGGTGCTATTCTTCTAGTGGTGTTGTGTGAACGTCGACTATATGACACTTCACCTTTATGGGCCTAGGGGAATGCATTGTGTATTTAGTTTGCATGTGAGGTGGTTGTAGGAATCACAAAAACCTGAACCCCCACCAGTAAACTAGTGCATGAGGGAGTGTAGGATCTCAGAGTTTAAAGCTGTGGTTAGTTAATTATTAAATACTTCTTTGCATTTGCGGATGCTTGTAGGGAAGTGTAATCACAAGTGTGTTCTAGTCCAAGTAAGGGCAGTTCATTAGCATAGGTTCACCCACACAACACTTAGCAAAACGTTAAACATTAATCAGCAGTATGAAGCGAAAGTGACTTGACATTACTCCCATATGTCCTCAGGAGCGTTTAGCCATTATAAGTAGAATCACCGCCTTGTCCTTTGTGCTAAAAAGGATTGGGCCACTTGCTGCAATAATTACTGCTCTCTTTTATTTACTCGCACTTTATTTATTTGTTATTATAAAAACCCATAAAAATCCTTCTGTTAGTGTTTATAGTGAAACCTTGCTTGAATCTACAAGCCAACACCTTCTGCTCCTCGTTGGGTTCGACGCTCTTATTTATCGATAGTACTGCGATAGATCCTCTATACTTGTGGGTCATCAAGACTATTTTCTGGCGCCGTTGCCGGGGAGCTTTGCGTTGTTGGTAAGTAGAATTGGTAAGGAACACTTTGACTTCAAGTGCTGTTTTTATTTTTACCTGTTGTTCTACTTCATTATGGAGCCTTCTGAGTTTGAAGCAACATTTGGAGACACCCTCTCCGCTGCTCTTGTGGCAGCAAGAGGTCCTCCACCTATTGAAAATGTTCCATTTAAAATACCTATGGGAATTGTCGACCGTGTTATGAGTAACCGTTATGCAGGAGAAGGAACGGTTCATCCTGGTTATCACTTGCTATTTATGAGAGATATATGTGTTTGTTTAAGATTGCAGGGGTTTCTGTGGGGACCCCGGACTAGCCGTCCGAAATACCCTTGTGCCTACATCAGCGATCCCATGATCAGTGTGTCGCTGAGCACAATCAAACTGGTGATCAAAGAACATCCATAAATACCAAAGGAATTTACTTACTTGATTGAAGTCATAATCTTCAATAGGTACTTGCAGCGGAAATCACCAAACAACGTGGAGCCCAAGTCATTCGCCTTAACCCTACAGGCAACTGACTGGGAAGCGCCCTAGTTCGCATTGACGTCATTTCCGTCTCCTTCTTCAAGCTGCTCTTCTTTAATAATCTGGCTAAGACAATAGCTAGGGACGAAACCAATATGAGTACATTTGATTGTACTCGCAAACTACTCCCCCGAATGAGCATGCACTACACTTTTTATAGTTTGAGTAAAACTTTATTTGCTTTGAAAACTCTATCCTTGTTGAAAAGGGAAGGATAGACTTTTGTTTAATAAAACTTTGTTTGAAAACTCTAAAACTTTTGTTGAAGAAAACAATAAGAATTTTTTTTATAACTTTTCATAATCCTTGTATGTTTTTCAAAATATCTATAGCCTTTGTTAAAAGAAAAGAAGGCTTTTTGATCTTCTTCCCATAAATCATTTTTTTTGTAAGAACCTATTTTTAAAACGTTTTTCCTGATAGTAGATGTTTGTTGAGAAAGGTAAGAAGTCCCTTTTAAAAACATTTTTCCCGGAAAATCACCATTTTGTTTATTTCTCCAAAACTCCTCCTTTTTCCAGACCATGTCTCATCATGGTCCATTTATTCCAACAACTCATACCAGCACGTTGGCACAGTTGCGTAAAACATCCTCCACTTCATTTTCTCCTTCAAATCTCAAATCTTTTCCAAAACTTGCACATAGTCTAGTACAGCCTCCCAACTGTCCATATCCGAGGACTCGGCTATTCGAATAGTTTTTACCCTCTGCAAAGGTAGCACGCTTTTCCCACACCCATCCGGTAGCTCATCGTGTCTGCCACGTCCCGCCATACAAGATGTATGCGAAGTTGAGCCACCGACCATAGCCTGTCCTTTGCTCATGCTAGTATAGGACCCTACCGCTACGAAATCACCATTCCCTCCACACCTAGTACAGGATCCTTCGTCAAGGAACCTAGATGTGAGGACTCGTAGTTCTATCCGGCGACCCAAAGGTGGACCTTCAATCCCTCAATCCATCAGATTGCCGGGACCCGGGTCAGGGGGTAGGTCGCCATGACCATCCCCTCATGGAACGAGGTCATCCTCGTTGTTGAGGCATCCAGTACTAGCAGGAGCAAATTACATGACTACGCCCTTTCCCATATGTGGGTAGATGTGGTCGCACAGGTTATTGGCTGGTCGTCATAGTACTAGGAGACAATGTGCATTTTTCATAAACATCACCATTCACCACTTCTCCATTTTCACACCAACATCGTGGCATTCCATAACCACAAAAGTATTTTCAAAGGAGTTTTGAGTAAACAATATTTTTCTTTTCCCATCCTATAGTTTGAAAAAGAATTTTTTCCACCCAATACCTCCATATAGGGTGTCAGAATAATATATTTGTATTTTGGAAAAGGGTTTTCAAAAATAATAGCTTTAGTGGCAAAAACCACTTAAGTCATTTATGCTTTGTATAGGTAAAACATGTAAATCAAAATAGACGTATATAAATACAAGCTCAGAGAAGTAGCTTGCCTGTTTTCAGCATAATGCCCCTGGACTTCTCCTCACTGATCAAAGAAATAAACTCTGATTCTCCTCCAATAAATCCTTTCCAATATCACCCAGGTAGCGTTTATATCTAGCGTCGCAAAAAAGGAAAGAACACAATCAACACACAGTAGGGCACTCCAATAACAAACATCAAGCAAACACTAACAAACAACAATCATGAGAGAAGATTATTATTTAACAAACCAGTTTGGCAATCACCAACACTACTCATGTTTAAAAATTATGATTAAAGTTGTGATTAAGCATCTTTATTCAAACAGGAAATACTTCAGACAAAAGTTAAGCTACCAACTCTTTTCTGTAATTCAAAATATCTCACCAATCTAAGGTAGAGACATTACTAGACACTTAAGCTAGCACTCAACTTGAATATAACCAAGTTTAACAAGCAAGGCAATTATATTAATCACACAAAAATAATCTAATTATCAAAATAAACAAGCAATACATACTATTTCTAAACCACTCAATCAAGCTTCACAACAATTCTCAAGCATCACACCTAGCTATTGCACACCCAAGGCAACACAATTTGATTTCAATTTAATTGAATTAACTATTATTTGATTAGGTCTTAAATATGGCAGAAACTAGTGGTGCATGTTTAATTGCATAACTTAAGTTCTGTTGATCACAAAAATATGAACTAATATTCTACTGATAGCTACTAATGTGTAGAATACAACCCAATTGGATTTAATTCAATTGAGGTTATTAAACTCCCTATATAAATGTTTTTTTATCCAGAAGTTTAGTTTTCTTGTTTTTGCTACAACTCAAGTTAATATTACTTAAAAGTTAAATCCTCTTAGGGATAACTAGTATTGCTCAAATGTGAGCTAACAAAATTGGTTTGACCTCATTTGGATTAATAGAGTATCAGAAACAAACAAGTTTAGGTTTTATATCTACTGTGGCATTTTGAATATCATTATTTATTTATTAATCTAAATGGGGTGAAACCACTTTAGTGAGCTAGATATTTTCATAAGATTTTCAGAACATTTTCATTGGATATTGTTGGATTCATAGATCTCGAGATATCAAGTTTCAAAGTCTTAATCAAATTTCTGACAGAGAATTCACCTATTAAAGTTTAACAACTAGCACATTTGTCATTTTTATTTTGAATCAGGGAATTATCCAACATGATCATGGCCTGCATCTATGTGAAGATGGCATGTTGTACTTGCTACAAGATTTTAGTTTGCTATTTTTAGGCCTCTGGTTAAATAGCAATTTGCATGGGAAGTGAGCTCTCTCTGTTATTTCATGTGTTGAACTGAACTGATTAGCTATCTTTTTCATTTTAAATCTTTTACACAGATTTTATTTTGGGGTTCTCAATTCTTGTTCATGGTAGTATACTAACTATACTAACATGTCATACCAAGACAAACTCCTAAATAAAATTAGGTGAATTTATACTAACAGCTAAAAACAGAACTAAATATCTGTTTCAGAAGTTTTTCTGGAACAGACAGAGCATAGCTACTTTGCCTATTTATTCGAGGATGCTAAGCTAGTTATTTTGGAAATACAAAACATGCATTTGAATCTATGAATCTAGATCTTTCCAACCATATGAAGTTTATAAATTTTGGTGGGGCAGATTTACCAGAATTTACTTGCAAAGTGAGCTAATCTAAACGGGTTTTCCAGACAGCAGTTTTTCAGAAAACAGACGAATCGGTATGCTGCCGTTGGATCTAGATATAACGGCCCAGATTCAAAGAATCGGCGGCGACCTAAATTTGGCGGCGCTACCGCGTCGGCGGCACGGTGGAGGATGGTTTGCTCACCTAGGGGGCTCGGGTGGCTGCGGGGACGGTGCAGATTGACGGCGGAGGCTCGGGAACGACTGCGGACGGAGTCGTAGGTCCTAAGGCGGCCGGGTTCGTCGGCGACGGTGATGCGGCCTCCACGGACACGGAGCGGAGACGGCGAGCTCCTGGCGGCGTCCCTGTGCACAATACGGTGAGGGTGTCAGCATGCGGTGGCGGTGAGGCAAAACGTAGAGCTAGGGAGGGAGAAGAGAGAAAGAGAGGGGCAGCACGACCACAATTTGGTCGTCGACCACCTCGGCAGTGGCGGGGCTTGCGGACGATGCAGGGCAGCAAGCAGCCCTGCTGCGGCGATTCCGCCCTCCTGACGGTGCACAAGAGAGAGTGGAGTGATGGGGAATGGACAGTGGCGACGGGGGTGGCGTGGGGTGGTGGAATTTGAGCTCGGGGCGGCTCCTCTTTTATAGCCGGAGCCCGGTCCATGGTGGACACGGTGCTGGGGCGGTCCAGCGGGCGACTAGGCTCGCCATAGGGGCGGTGCGGGGGCGGCTACGGTGCTGGGCTACGGAGGGGCACTGCAGGTGGTGTGGAGGCGAGCTGGGCGAGCTCGATGGTGGGGGACGGCCTCGGGAGCGATTTGGCGGTGCACGGCACGCACGGGTGGCGAGTTCCCGGCGGGCTTGGGTTCTTGCTGGGCGTGGTGCGGGCGCGAGAGGGGGCAGGTGAGGTGGTAGGGTGCGGCGTCGGGCTAGCTAGGCCGCGGGACGGTCTCCTCCACAGGGCGACATGGCCACAGGAGCGCGTGCTCCCTGGCCACGGTGATGAACGGCGACCACTGCGACGACTAGGGTGGCTCCCGTGCTGGTTCGAGGTGCTAGGGAGGTCCGTGAGGTTGAGAGGAGTGGAGTGGTGCAAGGAATCGAAGAACAACAACCCGAATCCATCGATTTGATTCGGAGTTCTTCGGTTTGGGGAAGAACAGGGTGGTGCTCACCACCTGTTCGACCAAATGTCACAACCAATTTTAAATTCGAATTTTTGAAAATGGTTTCCACCATTGACTTCATATATATTAATAATGATTTGTGGTGCTATGATGAGATTTTTTTGGTAAGTGCATCATAGCACATTTTGTGATTCAAATTAATAAAGAAAGAAATAAAATTTTAAATTTGGAATTTTGAAAAATAGATTTTTGAAGAGGGAAAAGATACAAGAGAAATGTGAAGGTGATCATCATGTCACCCCACTGATTTTTGGGTTTAAAAGAAAATACTAATTTCTCACTTAGAGAAATTTGCATGGCACTTGTCCCATTATTTTATGTGTTGCTGTGTTGCTTTTGTTTCTTTTCTTCTCTTCATAATTTTATTTAGCAAACACACACATCAAAACACACAATACTCACATCACAATCATGACCACACAATTCAAACCATATAATTTGATCACACCACCATTTCCATAATTAACAATAATATCTTATAATAAAAAAAATGATCACACTCAATTATGACAAGATGATGTTTAAAGAAATGTCTCAACTCATAACTTAATTGTTTTCCAAAAAGGGTTGAGAAGGGAAATATGTGGGGTGATATATTTCCCCACTAGTGTTGTTTTCAAATGGAGTGGAAATCAGAGTTTATGAAATGGGAGTTGCGTATACATGCAAAATATCATGGTTGGCAATAGATAGGAGATAACATATAGATCTCCATTTTTTTGGGAACACATAATTTTGGAAATACTTTTACTTTCTCAACTAAAGGGTATTTTATTTGCTGAAATCAAACATCTTTGAAATAGACTTTGGCCAAAATAAGATTAGAAAAGATATATGGAATCTACTCTTGTCATAACATGAGCACCAAGTTTAATATATTTTTACTTGGGTTGGGTTCTTCGATTAATACTTACTAACCAAACAAGCATAAACATCAAGTCACACAAGGTCAAACAGAACAATATACAGAGAAACACAATCATTAGTGAAGTAATTTCAAAAAGTTTTTGTTGGTTCTGAATTTTGGGTCTTGTTAATTCTTATTATAAATTTGGGATGTTACAAATCCTTCCCCCCTTAAAATAAATCTCGTCCCGAGATTTTGCCCGGGGTACGGGGGAGTACGAGGGCACGAGTTTTGGGCTGGCTATACTTCCGAGGTCGTTGCTTCTTCAGTGAGGTTGCCAGGTCAGATATTGACAAATTGATGTTGCGAGGTCGTTCCTTGTCGATAATTTTCTCTGATGGGTTCCGATCCTGGATGACAGGGTTGACTTGACGATCGATGCTGTTAGATAGTCTTGGTTAGCTGTTCCCAGTTTCTACGAGGCTGAGGCGCAAGGAACTAATTATTACCACGTTCTTGTATACCTATTGCAGGTCTTCCCCCCTTAAAAAGGGGTTTTTTAATCGGTCTTGCTGAAGTTTGGAGCTGGAGTTTACTTGGAGGCATTGTTCTTCTTGACGATCTTCGTCTCAGTTGTCACTCCTTGGTGCTTGGGGTCGGTGCAGATATCACTTCGAACTATTTTCTCATTACGAGGGTCGCAGATGGGGACGCGTGGTTTTCAGGATGCGTCGAGTCTGCGCACTCAACTCTCTCCGGTTTCTAATTAGAAAAAGGAAGTTATAAACGTCTAAGTTCGTCTGGACTGGCTTGGTGGTTGATGTTGTCCACAGCAGGCGCTTACGTCGTTTGATTCTTCTGAGTATTCCATTGGTTATTTGTCTTCATGCTTGTCCTTCTTTAGCTGAGTAAAGGAGGAACTTCATTGCTGACTTCCTTGGTTCTTGAGCTTCATGAAGCGTTGGTAAGAATCTTACGAAGTACAACCTAGAATATCGAGCTTCCAGAGGAATCTAAGAGTCAGTACAAGGACCCTAAAGGTAGGTGGTTTAGTCTGTTGTTCGACGAGGGTGCAAGGGTCGCGTTCTCAGTTAACCTTAAAAAGTTAGAGAAAGAGCTTCATGTCAGCGGTCGATGTTCGTGCTTTCTTGAATCCTCCTTCGGTGTGATTGGCCAAGCCAAGTTGAACAGGATGATTTCTCGATAGGTAGTGTCGATGGTGCTTGCTTCCTGGTTCAATTCTGCGCAGATGGTCTTCAGTGTTGATCGACTTCGGCCTTGATGATGGCGATCTTTTTACTACCAGCTATAGGTGATTCTTTCTATATCACAGTTCTCCTTGTCAAACTTGTTGTTAGACAAGGCCAGTTAGTACCGTCACAAACTGGGGTTAGATGTTAATCTAGAATTTGGTAAGTTTGTTCAAAAAGTCACGGCTTAATGTACTTTAGAACACAAAAGTTAGTGAAGAATCTTCACACCAGTTGTTTCCCAAACAGGTACCTCTGTCTTTCTTGTTTTGACTAGTTGAGCCGGGTTGAACTAGGATTGTTGTTCGGCAGATGGCGTCAATGGCGTCCTTTTCCTGGGGTAACCCCATGTTGACGATCTTTAAAGTTGGTTTCCTTCGGGTTTGTTGGTGGCGATCACCCTTGGATGAGTCTTGTGCTTGAGGCTCCATATAATCTTCAGAAAATCAGCGGCAGGCTAGGGTTCTCATCCATCTTTCCCAAGTTTGCGGTGATAGGTACGAGTTAGTCGAGGTTTTTTTTTTCTTTGGTTTTATTTCACGGGACAAATTTGGGTGGGTCAAACCTAGCAAGGTTAGCGCAAGGGATTAAGGTGCCACTAACTGCTCGTCAAGCGGGTAGGTACATGATCCTCTTTGAAACCCATCATTACTGTCGGTCTCTGAGCTCGAATCTTCATAGCAACTCTCATGCACTCCTTGAGTTCCTCTAGTTACCAATTCTAAATGAGTCTCCTTATGTCCTCGTTTCATGTCAAGGTTTGTGGTCCTAGAAGATTAGTTGGTACTATCATGGGCTGGAGTCAGTTGTTAACCTAAAGTTAGATACGATAAGTTAGTGTGGTATTCTTGTAATCTCACAAGTAAATTTTGCGAAGTGAGCCTCGTGTCTTCACGAGGTTGGCGTACAATTGCAGTTTCCTTCAAGATCTTGACGCACTGGCTCCAGATGGGGCATGAAGTCCATTGTCTGACTTGCCGGGTAGGTTACAAAAATTTCCGGCTATTTGGCTAAGGATCGGCGGTCTTTTGTATCTTGCGGAACTGTCAGATCTTAACGGGAGATGGTTTAGATGAGAGGGAAAATATTTTAGAAAGAGTTTCCTTGGCGGGTTTACATCCGCAACAAGGTAC